>JAWLRI010000857.1:2554143-2594839 GCA_034781795.1 Crypturellus tataupa | reverse complement strand
AGAGTATTCTGGGTACCAAACAGTACATATAACAAGAAAAATCTTTTTTTCTTTACTAAGCAAAAAGGATAATAGGTTCCATGTTGTAGTACCAAGAGAAAGTGATACAGAATGTCATTTTAGCTTGTACAGGGTATGTTAAAATATGTGATCTTACAAGTTGATTACAAGTACGAGTTTGCCGAGACAGATATTCTACTATAAAAATGTATGCTGGGCAAAACATATATACTTCTAACCTTGAATTACTGAGTTATTTTTAAATATATTGGCCTGTTATTTTTTCCACAATTTCTTCAACAACTCTATCTAATTGGCAACCATTTCTCAAAATATACTCTCTTCACTGTTACCTGGATTACTTATGCAGTCAAAGGTTACCTCTTATCTGAGCCATGCTGAAATAAAACATCTGTATGACTTGGGAAATCATCTTTACATGCTAATAGTGTAAATGCTCTTTTTTAACAGTAATATGTTAATTGTCTAGGCAGAAAAGGTGAGCAGGAGCAAAATATTATTAACAGCAACACAAAAAGCACTCCATTGTCTGCTGCAGTGGCCGGTGTCCTTAATCTCACAAGGAATTTTGCAATTGAGGGTTTTAATGAAGACAATTGACGTATCTGTGACTAAGCCAGATAAAAACGACATAGATCGTGATCTAGATTAAATTCACCAGCTTGACCTCTGGGATTAGTCCAGGGTTCCTGCATTACTGTGACCCTCCACCTGTGACATACGGATATTGTTTTTAGGATTACTTTCCGAGTAGAGCAATGTACCGAACCAAAATAAGCAAACAAACAACAAAACGATTTGCAGAGAGGCTTTTGAAGAAGGAATGTTGACTACTCAATCATTTTGATTTCTCATTGATTGCAGATTATCAATGTTGTTTAAATGAAAAGGTGCCACTAATACTTAAAATACAGTGAAGAAAAACTCTTTGTACATTCAAACTGACAAATCTGGCCTGCTGTGATACTTACCTTCAAATTACATTTTGCTCTTGAGCAAGACATCTGATGTCTCAGCTCCTCTTGCGTACTAAAAAAGACATGGCTGAAACAGCCATCATAGACAAGACCAACGCTGTAGCTGCTTCTGTAATCACAAGGCTTGCTTACCTAGCTTATTTTCCAAACAGCAGAGAATATGTTACGAGTTTACCTCAATAACTATAGGACTTCTAGAGTTTGCTACTGGCAGAAAAATGCCAGAAAGACAAATAGAAGCAAATTTTTCATTAAGTCACTTCTGATAAGATGAATCTTCATCTGATTTCTTCAGATGAATGATTAGTAGGCATTTAACTAGCAAACATATAAGAATTAGCCTCAAACTCTGTTCTATACGTTATCATCATCCTGTCTGGATACACCTCAACATTTACATCCCTTAATTGGGGGAGTGCTAGATTCCAAGAACAAACAAAATTAATTTACCCTAAGAATTGAAAAAAAGATGTTTCCTGGCCAGGTTAAGTTGTCTGCACAATGACCCTTTGTCTATAAAGATAATATGCAAGTACACTACTTAACCTTTTTTTTTTTTGGTTTGTTTTTGTTTTAGGGCATCTTTGGTTTTGTCTCAAGATTTTTTTTTTTTTTAATCAAGAGAAAAGCTGATTTTGACAACTGCTTCTTCCAAATGATCTGCAGATCTATTGAAATTACATCATTAAGTCTCCTTTTTGTCCAGCTTCAAAAGGAAAATATAAAGGACTTTTTAATTTTAAAGATAACTCAGAAACTGTAACAATACTATCCTAGCTCACTTTTCCATCTGCAACTAAGATCCCATGCTGTACCCTTTGTGGAAGTAATACAGCCCACTTCACTGCAAATACTATATAGCTACAGTACCTCATTTCTAATTTGCTTTCAATCTAACTAAGGCCAGAAATATGATGGAAAAAATACCACAAATTAAGCAGTTATACATGAGCAAAGCACTGTGTAATGCCTATGAGCACACTTTTATTATGGGGTAAAAGAGGGACAAAGATATTTTGCAGCAAGAGTTAAATACACTTCAGATTTCGTTCTACAGATAAATGCAGCTACTGCAGAGCAGCTGACATACATTAAGTCACTTTTCAGCCTGCAATCAAGTAATTGCTTGCACACCACACCCCACTGCCTTTCACTGGTGTTATTGGAGTAAAGGTTGTCTCTGCTTTATCCACTAAAAACATAACATCTTTGCAGTGCTGATTTTGATAGGAAAGCCAAGCATACGCAAGATGTAGGAGCACAGTTCTCCTCCTAGAGCCCAGCTTGGTCCTGCTCTGCTCACCCATAGCGCACAGGCAGATTTCCCTGCAGGTCAGGGCTGTCAATATCTTTCTGCCTCAGTGACAGAGGAAGGAGCAGGGCAAGAGGACAGACCATGTGAAGGGAAGGATCTTCTCAGAGCACAGCACATTGGGACTGAGTCACACTGGTACAGAGGCCAGGCAGGCACACTGTCACCACTGGGTATTAAGTCCTTTGGGAAGCTGTAAGGGGAGCAAATGGCCAATTTTATTTCTGATTAATAAGTGTTTTCTTTGAGTAGAGAAGGAAAGAACATTTTTATATTGTAACTAATAAACCAATGATAATTAGTAAGTGTTTTCTTTTGGGCAGCAATAAAAAAAATGCAATCTGAGTATTTGCACAAAGTAGATTCTTACTGACCAAGCAATAAGCCTTACAGAGAAAATATCTGCCTACCTTCACATTTCTAATGTGTAGGCATTTAAACTGTATACAGAAGTAGTAGATATAAAAAGATGTTAAAATATCTAAAAAAACTGCAAAATGGCCTAGTCCTGTTTGGCAGAGCATATTTAGTTCAACACATTCAAGTTACCATACTAGAAAGAATTCCTCTGAGCTTGTAAAAGACCAGTTGATTAGGCTTTCAGTTTTAATAAAGCGAAATAAAACCCACACTATAGCATGGAAAAAAGCACACTGAAAGCACAGGTTAAGCAGCCCATAAGTGCTCTAAACATTGCCATACTCACCTGCTACATTAAGCTTTTCAGCTGCCCCCAGGCTGGGAGCAGCAGTGGTAGTATTGTTGGTAGAGTTTGCTCCTGTTCCATTAAGTACGAGATTTTCCACCTTCGACTCCAGCTTCCCAATGCGCTGCAAGATATTATCCAGTAAGACAGCAAGTGTTTTCTTCAGATCTACAAATCAAAAGTTAAAGAGCTTAATAAGGCAATGTACACTGTCAGCTAGAAATAGAAAACAGATATGAGAATGAGACTAGAATACATATAAAAAACTCACTGGGAATCTTGGTCATGAACAGCTGTTTGTACAAGTATTCCCTGTATTGTTTGACCTAAACTACAAGCTCCTCTGGACATAGGATTGGATCTTTATATGTATTTTATAACATGCATAGCATTTTACTTTTACAGTAACTCTTATGTTTCTTACATTCAAGTTGAAGTAATAAAAATGTGTGCTTTGTAAATGCTCAAATCATCATACATGGCTTAAATAATAATGAATGTGTGTTCATTACATGCACTTACCACCAGCAGTTTGGGGGATACAAGAAAACTAAAAGAGCTTTTATGCCAAAACTCACACAAAATGCACAAGACAAAAATAAGTTGTTCTTTGTGAAGTTGTTCAAACTACAAGAAACAGCTGGATCTATTAAAACAAGTGTGCATCTACCCATCCATTTGATTAGGTCCTTTGCAGGGAAAACAAGAAACAGTCTTAGGAGTTTGTTCATGGAGTGACAGCTCAATACGACTAAACTGCATGATATTTTTTTTCTCCTCTTGTTCTCTTCAGTTTTCTTTCAGTAATGAAGACACAACAAAACAAACCCCCAAAAACAGAAGACACAAAGAAAAACACACAAAACCCACATCCACATTGTAGGCTAGAGGGGGGAAAAAGACAATTACCAGACTAAACTGCAAAAATTAAAGTGGGATTGAGCAAAGCAAGATGAAAGAACGTATTGTTCCTTGTTCATTTATGCTTGCTTCAAGATAAAAGCATTTGGTATGTTGAATCCACACTATTTTTACATTTGATTACATAAAATTATTATGTATTTGTAAAACATTTTCTGCCTACATTACTCCAGAGCCAAATAAATTTTCTGATCTGTAACAGAAAATTCTTCTCTATGACAGAAGAGATTCATCTGCCCAAACATCAGCTGTAGTTTTGCCATATGCTATTTTGTATCCCTAACGTTATTTTTTTTCCTGAATGAATACCCCAATTCTTGTGCAAATGACAGAGTAAATAAGAAAAGGATAATACATTTATGTTCTTTTATGTTCTCTTATGTTCTTTTTCTCCAAAAGGAGAATTTATTCAGGAGCTTTAAAGTAGATAGTTTTCTTTTATCTGTGTATTTTTCTTTGTCCTTTAAAGGTCAGATGATGCAATCTCTGGTGCCAATGGCAAGTCCTGCTTTCTGATCTAAGCATGGTGCAATGGAATGAAATAGAAGAATTTATCAAAACAGAATGATTAACAAGTGTTAAACAGAAATTACAAGCAAAAGTGGAACAGGAACTTAATAATATATTGAAAAAGCACAAAGCAAAAGGAGAAAAATAGAAAAAAGTATGGAATAAAATAGAAATGTTATAGAAATAAAAGACTCAAGAAACAGTAAGAAGAAGAAATATAGTATGCGATAGGGTCTACAGAGTCAGGGGGGAAAAAAAGAGCTAACTATTCTAGTCTTGTAATACTGCTACTAAAACACTTTATGAGACACCTTATCAGCATGAAAAAGCACTTGGAAGCTAATGTGGGAAGGGGAGAGTCAGAACACAGATTCAGTGCAATTTTTGAAAAACATCTGTTTACTGCTATAAAAATCTAATTTGCCATTCCTTGGACTAGAACTTTAAAAAGGAAAGTATTTGATCCACCCCCATGACAGATCAACATACAGTATAAAGAACATAAAAATCAATACCACTAAGTGAAGAGATGACCAAGTAATCAAGTTATTAATAACTGAAACCCTTCTGAGTGGGTGAAAGGCAGGCAAATCAAGGCAACTTAATACTCTTGAACATAGAAATCATGGTTGTGCGTGTTAACAGTAATCAGAAGATGAGATTAAAGGAAGAAAGGTAGGCTATGAAAAGTGCCATGTTATGCTATTTATACCAACCAACCAACTTCTTCCAGCCACCGTCATTATGTTAGTCATTAACAAGTTTGTTGCTGAAGAGCCACCCCCAGAGCTTGCTCCTAAAAAACCATTTGCAATGCAGACTGGACAGACTAACTCATGGCTTACTTGCTTCCACAGAGTATTATATCACCTGGTATTTGTTGCTCATTGCAAAACCTGTCCCACTAACATTTTGAATAAGCACATTATCATTATTTTGCATCTTTCAAAACTCCCTCATTTGAGAACTCCTGTCTTGTATACTTGTATTTAAGCTGAAAAGTCTATGGACCTTGAAAATTCCCATACAAGGAAAAAAAGCCTTAGTTGGCGTTAACTGAACAGAAGGGCTACAAAATTATTTAATCTACCTGCAAAATGCAGTTTAACATCTCCTGGGGAGCCTACACACTATTTGGCAGCAACTCAACTTATTCCCTTGCCGGATCCGGAACAGGAAATGAATGTCACAGACAGACTGCAAGGGAAACATAGCTGAGGATATCCTGTGATCACAAACCTAGCGAAGACACAGATTCAGGCAGCTCCCCTTCAGTCACAGGCCAGGAGAAATTACAGAATAAGGACAGCTTGTTATTTAAGCAACAAAGCAATATAGTAGTTAGCAATACAATAGATGCTACAGATAATAGGCAGCCTTATAGACAAACACTTCCATGTGAACACTAAAATCTATCAGGAAGAGAGAATAAAAAAGTAACAGACACAAGATGACAACCCAACACATCTTGTAAAGAGGTACTTTTAATCCATGCACCAAGAAAGTTCAGCCATATGATCTGTTGCACCCTCAGTTTTATCCTTCATCTAAACTGTAGAAAAGACATCTACCCAATTTATTTAGCACAAAGTGTTAAGAAAACTGTATGATGAAACAAATCCGTTCTGCAATTAATTTTCCAAATAACCTAAAAGCGAGTAGATAAGTAGGAAAGAAAGCAAGCAGAGAAAAATGCCAAAAAAGTAATGAGTATGGAAGGTTCTTGTCAACTTGAAAGGAGCTATACCTCATAGAAATTGCACCATATTTTTATTTTAGAAATAGTTTCTGGTTATTGTTGTACAATTTCACACACGTACTTAACCCCCTAATGAAATGAAAGTGAGGAAGAATCAAAACTTACTGTGCAGAAATAACTGCCCAACAAAGAATACTGATAAACTCTAAAAAAAAAAAATGTATTCTTTAATTTGAGATAAATATAGAAATTTAAAGTTAAATTTAAGCTTGGATCAGTTGCATAACTTTAACACAAGCTAAGGCAGCTGAACAAAAAAGTGAAATGGGAAAGAGCAAGAAATATCAGCATGTTAAGTCTGCGTTATCAGTTATGCATATACTGTAAACCCTCCAAATTTCTCCCTAATGCCTCCCCTGCCTCCTCAACATTTAAATCAAGTTTTAACAAATAACTAGAGGCATAGCAGATAAAATTTAGCAGTCAGCTTCATAATACTGGATTCAGGGCACTTTGACCACACGCATGAAGGACTGAACGTTCTAAAGAACATAGTCCAAACTCTGGCTCTCAACTAAACATTTGGAGTATATCAATTATTCACATTTGAGCACTTCTGTGAGTTCAAAGTATATTCTTCAGCTTTTCATAAGTGACTCAAAGGAATACAGACATTCCCAGCAAATCCATACTAATTATTACTCATAACAGCATTAATTGTAGGAGCAAAGTCACTACAGCCTATCTGCAAGGTTAACAGGGAAATACACTCCTAATTCCCAATGGAAGTGATGCTGTTTCAGCTGTGTACCCTGCCCCCTTCCTCACAAATCATCATTACACCAACACAAGCTGCTTTTTCATCTACCCGAGTTCCTAGCCATATAAACAAGTACTCACTTTTCAAGCACATTCTTGTCACTATGGTCATGTGTAGGATACAGATACCTGCTGCCCTAAACTCTTCTGTTAGCAGCCCAGAAAGGCCCTTGGCCATTTGCATGCTAGGGAGTCTGACAAGCTTAGGGTCTTGTTAGGGTTTGCTGTCATTCGTATCTTTACATTGAGACTAAATAAGTTGGTGTCATTTACATATACATGGAAATTATTTTCAAAAATTATCTATAACTGACAGAAAAAAAGAAAAATCATATTTCAAGTTTGAATTAGGACTCTGAAATTCCAAAAAGAGCTAAAGTTATTCTTGCTCTAAAAAAATGAAATAGAACTGAATTGTAACATTGAGAATAAAATAAAGTTTGGATCAGTCATTAATACATAGTAGAAGAAAGCTAAGCCATGACGACAGTGTCAGACACTATCCTCTTGCTCTCATTACAATGAAGCAATGACAGTGTTCCCTTCAAGATGGTTAGAATTGATGAGACTACCTTATGAACCCTTTACAGTCATCTCTATTTTAACATCTTCTCTCTTCCCCTCTCAATTGGATACCATACTAGCAAAATTAGGAATCACTATAAAAATCAACAGATCAAAGGAAATGAACTGCACTGGCAAAAGGTTTAGATTTCCTTGCAAGGTGCCTCCTCTTTGCAAAGTTAGTCATTTAGCAGCAGGGTATAAAGAACCCTTCCCACATTGCCCATGGTAATGTGTTTAATGGGGTGTATACACAGAAACTCATTTACAAGTTTTTTGCAAGACAACAGACAGCAAAACTGAACTGTGTTTTCCTCTACCTTTTCTATCTCCTTTAGGGCAATTCAATTAGTGCTACTCCTCATATATCATGACATGATTTATGTCTTTCTGGTAATTAATACCTATTTCTTTCATGTATGTTTAGAAGTAGTCTCCTTATAACTGAAGATCTTCCAGTTATTTTCTTCATTATATTCAGCACCATATCTAACATTTAATACAGTTCGATAGATGTTACATTACCATATTTCTGCAAAAACACTCCCTCAGGAAAACGTGCTAAAGAAACACAGAACTGGTCTCAAGTTGAAAGAAAAAAGGATCAAAATTCTCACTCTGGTCACTGATATGCACACTTCTACTTCGAGCTGAAATCTAAAAATTCTCAAGTGCTGCATTCAAGTCACTGGCCCAGTTAGCTTTATAGCAGAAACCCTTAAACAGCTGGCAATTCATGTGCCAATTACTTTATTATCCATAGGGAAGGTACATGAAGTTGTGCTAGCTGGTAGAAGTGCTTCAGGAAAGCCAATTAACCTGGATTAGTGTTACTTTAAAAAGAGAAAGGGGCATAGTTCTGAACGAATTGAAGTGTTTACTGGATAACAGACTTTAAATAGCAATGCTGAGTCACTAAGTCAAGAAGTAATCTGATTATAATTTACCCTCTTATTTTTCTCCTCCTATTGCCAAGGTCTAACACCGACATTCAGTGGTGACGGAGACTATGAACAGAAGACTGGAATTTGGAAGTAAGTAATAAAGTAATAAATAATTTTGAAGTGTAATGTTCATACCACTTAAAAAAGCCTTAATCAAATTATCCCATACCTCAAACAAGAACTTACCATATGCTGTCACTGTCCCAACATAAGGCCCATCTACAACATTTTTATTTTCTTCAGCTAATGCTTTGATGTATCTTTTGCTGAGATCCAAAATTTGTTCACGTAGGACTGAACTGCTTTCATGTTGCGTTTGCTGCTGAATAGTAAAATGAAGAAGCATCATTCCCCAAATGAAACCAAAAGTCACCAAAAAAAAGCCGAGCTTCTGAGAGGACAGCTTCCATGGAGAGAATGCCATGATTTCCAGCAGCTTCACTGAGTTACTACTAAGGTTTCTAAAGCATGAAGCCAAAAAGCAAGTTCATGGTCCAGGTACAGCAAGGTCAGAGAGCAGGACTCAGTCTTAGTCTGACTCCTTGGTCAGCATATAACTGTATTTCACTTCCATCCTGTTAAAGAAAGAAAGGGAATAAAGTTACCACAAAACATTACAAGTTTTTACCAGGTGTACCAAGCTCTCACAGAAGCTGCTACAAAAATGGAGTAGAAAATATGGTTTCTTTGTAAATGTTTAATTTGTACACATCAATATTGTGCTGTGACTGTCAAAGCTGCGACAAGCTGCGGGAAGCCCTGGGAATGAACAGAACATGCTGAGCCCGAGCAGGTGCTGAGCACCTCGCAGCATCTGCAGCTCATTCTGCACCTCCAGCACAGGTTCTGAGCTGGATTGCAAGGTAAAGTGGCTTTAATGTATTTTTTTTTGTGTGTGTGTATGCACAAAATCTTTGTGATGTTGCCAACATAGCAATTGAAGACAATTCTCAGCATACTTGGGTTCTCTGAAGACAAGTAATTTTATCTGGCAATGACACTGCTAGGAGTTCCTGGCAAGAGCTACGGCATATGGCTAGATAGGTGATCAGGAAATCAGATTCCCACAGGGGAAAACAGGGGGAAAAAAGTAGCCTGTGTTATTCAAGCCAACGCACTCCCCTGGCTCATGCTGCGAAGCTGAAATAATCTCCTCTTTCTCCTGGGTGGCCTCTGCCATGCATAGCTACTCCTTCCTCATAAAACAGGTCAGCAAGGCTGCCCTTTACACCTAAAGTCATGCAAAACACACACTTCTAGTTGTCACACTACTGCCTTTGGTATCTAAAATTAATATTCACAGACCTTTTCCCACACTGGGAAAAAATGAGTTGCAGAGTAAGTGCCTTGTAAACAGACAAAAGGACCCCTCCCACCAAACACACATCCGAAAAAAAGCAGGCATAAACTATCCAAAGGCACCAAGAGCCTGCGATGAGAGCTCAAAGCAGAGTCTTTAGCATAAGACCCAGAAACAGAAGAAAGGTAATTAAAAAGGTAATTAAGTGTAACTTCTCAAATTAAAACACAGATTTGATAAAATGTTATCCTTTTAATTCCATAATGCTCCCAGCCAGGATTGGAGGACATCATATTCTCTTCCACCCTGCTCCGTCCCTGCTAATGCAGATGTTCCTCAGGTTCTAATGGGAAAAAACACAGATGCCTGCTGGCACTGTGGGCTATTTGCTCCAAGACCCTCCAACCCAGCAACTTTCAGCTGAACTAACAGTCCTGCACAGGCACATAAATAGCCTACCTTCCAGCATCTTGCACATACATACATAATATTATTTGAGGCAGTCCATGCACACTAAGCAGAAAGCTAGGAAAGGAAGTAACTGAAAGATGTATCTGTGCGCATGAAAAAAACAGTTAGCTTGGCCGTGTGGTCATCGTGTGTTGAGGGCAGAAAGGTGCTGAGTTTGAGAAAGGTTACAAAGCTGTGCTAGCTCCCCTCCATGTTTTAAATGTGTGGGCAGGGCAAATGAAGGACCCCACTTAACTGCCTTCTCTACAAACTTGTTAGTTTTCCAAAAACTGGCAGGGAGAAATGTCACTTACAGTTTTTTGAACTATACTCTTGGGGCCCTCTTGGGTTGATGTAGTAGTAGAGTAATGTTAAAAATGTTAAAATGTTAAAAAATGTTAAAAAAATTTAAAAATGTTAAAAAATGTTAAAATCAGAACACTTCATTATTTGTTAGCAATACTCACAGTGAAAAATACAGACAAATCAATAATGTCAATAATGTAGCAATAAAAAAGATTTTGCAATGTTTAAAACCTGTAGAGCAGAAGCAAGAATGATTACAAGAGGAACATTTGTACACAGTATTTCTAACCTATTAGAATGATTTACTAGAGCTGTTGGCTTTCCTATTCTGTTTAGTGATAAGCAAGCAAATAAAAGAACCTTAATTCAATTCAAAACTTAAAAGGAGATGAATAGGAAATATTAACATTCATCCATAAGAAAAAAAAAAAATAAATACACCGACAGATGGAAAAACAGTTCCCACTATTTTGAGTGATAAAAACAAAATAAGTGTTTTGGCTCATAGATAAAACAGACAAACAGGTCAACATGATACTGTCACTGAAGCAACACCCATGACTAGCAACTTGCTGAGCGAGGACAATGGTACGTACTCAACTCATGAACTTTTCCGCATGGCTCAGTAGCTCTAAAGAATCACGGGCATTTCTAAGTTTAAAAAAATAAAACCACAAGAAAAGTAACAAATTTCTTGTAATAAACCTAAGTAACAAGCTCCAAAACTCTGAAATAATTCCAGCACCCCTCTAGGAAGTGGATTTATTTGCCATAGTGGTGAAGTTGCTTGTGAAAGTTGGTTCTCCCCCATCTATTGAGACTAGTTAATGTCCCAACACATAAGCATGAAAATGGTGAAAGTGAAGAGACACTCAAGGCAAGAAAGCTGTCAAAGAACAGCTTTGTTATGTTCTTCCCTAAATTTAATCAAAATTTCTCTACAACTTCACAAAACATGCTCAAGCTGAGCAGGTTTTTTCACATTTCCAGATACACTTAAAATACAACACACTAGCTTGGCTCTTGGCTTATAACCATACCTCAATTTAAAAAGAACTGCTGCTGCCCTTAACAACATGGTTAACTTCTTGTTGTTGAAAGGACTAATTTTGCATTCATTTTCATAGCTATATGAATTCTAATAATCTTTGCATTTTTATTATTTCAGTTTCATTAACAAACAATGTTTCTGTTCTAAAAGGAATGCAACGATGCTCAGGAGCTGGGCAATTCATCAATCGTACTGTAGGACATTAGCTTGCCTATATCTGCACAACAAAACCCCCCCACACTTAATTTAGCACAGCATCAAGAAATTATCCTAATGCAAAACTAATCCCCTATATTGGGGAGGCAAATCACACATTTCACAGGATTTTAAGCCTTTAATTCTTTTTTTTTAATGCTCAAAATAGCACAGAAACAGTCGATCTTCATGTGAAGATATTTTGAGACAAATATCCATGCATCCCTCCTCCTCTATGTTTTTAAAGGTGTTTTTATTATTTATAAGACAGAAGACTACACAAATTTTCCTTAGAAGTATGTATATATAGGAATTTTAATGCTGCCTGTGTAATCTACAGCAATATAAGAAATTAAATCAGTGTGAAATAAGAAATTAAATCACTGTGAATTTGCCACAGCACTATCCTTAGTGAGGATTCCAGAAGAAATTCAGCACTACCCATCAACAGCTCCACTTACAAAGCCTTAACCACCTGCACCCAAAGTGGAGAGCACTGCACCCATAAAGGTGGAAGCAAACTAAGCAGCATTTCATTGTCATTAGCTTGTTATGAACTCAGACTTCGGCAGTTACACAGCACCACTAGTAAATAACAAAGATGCATTTCTGCATATGGTGGCTCAGTTGGAACAGTATTGCTGCTGCTAAGAACAAGCCCTCAAGCCTTATTCCTCTATGGAGACGGCTCTGGGTGCTTGTGGAGACCAAGTCAAGCACGAGAGAGAAGGGGGCCCTGGCAGCAGAGGGAGCCAGCAGCATCCTCGGCTGAACGACATAAGCAGTTAGAAGATGAAGAGAAGCCGTTTTCTTTACTCAGAAACACACATACACACACACACTGAGCTGCAACGCACGATCATGGCTGGCACACACGCGTTTTTGTATCACAACTATTTCAAATAAGATCTCTTAAAGCACTACATACTGGATTCCTAATGCAAATGTTGGTCTATTCCCCAGTTTATTTTAGGAGCCAGCACACTGTACTTCCACACAAACAACTGAAAACAGAGAGACTTGTCACCATCTTACAGAATGCCCCGACTGACAACAAGCAGTTTATGACATGTTTCTCTGGTCTTAGAAAGGGTGTATTACTGTAAATGTTCCCGATAATTCAAGTGACAAACAGATGGGTTGCCAAAAGCCACAGCCAGGAAACACAGTGGTGAGCCTGCCCTATCCCAGCACTGCAGCAAAGGAATACCAGGAACCATTCTTCACTGCACCAACTAATGTAACATATCTTAATAGGGAAGGGCAACTCACTTAAACTTTCCTTCTAAAAGTAATGAATTCCCCTGGAACAATCAGGTTTTAAGAGTTTAAAACAGACATGCTATGCATGCATAAAGATGTACGTACATGAAGCAGACACAAGAATTCCAGGGTAATGCCCAGCACTACTGCAGCTGCCCTGCCTGAACAGATGTGCACCATACCCCCGTGCATGCAAATTCCTGGATCTCCTCGTACTGCAGCTTTTCATTGCTGCAGGAATCACTCAGCAGAAATCTCACTGGGCTGGCCAGTCTGTGTTCAGCAGTAGCTCAGTCCGTGCTGCAGACTGAATCCCCCTCACCCCCTGGATTTTCTTACTGCAAGAGGCTGGTTTTCTCTATTCCTTCTGGAGGCCAAATTGACTTTTCTTTCTTTCAAAACACAGCATTAACAACAGGACAAGCTGCTGCTTACTACTTAATACAGTCAAGTAAAATGAAAAGGATGGTTCTGCGTTGGCAGAAAACAGGAAAGGATAAGCTAGATCAAAGGAGGAAAAACAAAATCTTGGTTTCTGATACGAGAACTTATCTCGCATTTGAGCTCAACTGTTGATCACACCAGGTGGGTTACCTTTGCATTGTGTACATTTTAGGTACTTTGCTTCTGTCATGTCAATTAAACAATCAAACTTTGTACATACACATTCTGCAGACACAAATCTATCCACATATCTAAATCTCAGAACATCCAGTTGCTACACTGATGGTTTTGAAACAATTTAGCCACTGACAACTCTTTGGGCTACTCAAATGCTTGTGTGGGGCTTTCTCCAAACCTGCCTTTCATGTCAAGGGCCATATGTCGTCCCTAAGCCTGAAAGTCCCTGAAACAAAGGAGCAGAACTGCAAAGTGACAACTCTCTCCAAACTTAGAGTAGGTACTATTTTTTCTCCAGGAGGTTTACAACTAAGTCTGGAAGACTCCATTGATTTCAACAATTAATAGTTAACAGTGAATTAATTTCTATTCATAAGTTCACAAATTTTAAGCCACCTCAAGACATTTTAATTAGTCTTAAATGAAACTTTCAACATTTACTGGCAATCAGTCTTACATAGGACATGATTCATAACTAAGTTTTGCAAGAACCTGAGAGACATGTTAGAGAAGTCTGTAATATTAAGCAAATCCAAGGTCTTGATTAAGTTTCCAGGTAGGTAAAACTGTGTCCATCCCCTACATTATCACAAAGAGCATCTTCATTTGCAGAGGCAGCTGAAAAGCCACACAATTAAACCTGATTTGTACAGTGCTACCTGCTCACTCATGCTTTTACTAGCTATATATTTTATAATTTAATTTCCTTATGATATAAAATAAATGCATAAAGCCATTTCCTTAGCTGCATTATAGAGTCTTAGTTTTCTTCTTCCTTCTACTGCTCAATTTTATTTTCAGCAACACTTCTGCCAACAGCTTCTTTTCTTCTAGCTGACAGATGTCACTACTGCTTCTCCCTCCTCTCACCCCCATCTACAGTTGAAATGGCACCATGTACTGTTACTGAAGTGGCAATTTGGGATGCAATTTTTGAGGAAAGCAGAACAACACTGGGTCACAGCAGCAGAAGCAGGACAGATGGACTGAGGGAGAGCAAGAGCATAAATACTCTCGACTTGTTTGTTGAGTTTCTTTTTCTTTCTCTTTTTAAAGATGTAGTAGAAATTGGCAGGAGGTGGTGGGATGGAACTGAAGGAGAGAAAAAAAGCCTTTGATAAGGTGCCATAAAAATAAGTAAATTTTCATTTGAACAAGCAGCTTTGCCTTCACTTTCAAAAATAAAATTTTCAGGAGGTTGAGTGTAACCCAACCAGAAGTTCCACGTGTGAATCCATGATTTCACAGAGTACTCTGAAAAGTTTCCAATTTTCTATCAAGCATACAATTTTCTGTAATTTATTCTTCCAGAAACTAAACCACAGGGAGATGTTCTTCATTTCATGCTGTTTGCTTACACTGAGTTTTCAGAGGAGAAAAAGAGAAAAGGAAGGACGTTTGCACATAAAAGATGAAAAGGACAAAGCTCCCTGCAAATCTATAATGACACAGATTCAGGATACCAAAAAAAAAAAAAAAAAAAAAAAAAAAAAAATGTTTTCCCCAAAGCTATAATAGGATTAATCTACAGTAATATAACAAAAATATAAAAACTATCATGTGTCATGTCAGGAACATTGCTTTTAACTGTATTGCACTTAATGACTTACTGTTAAATACCCTACATTACTCCATTCAGATCCATTTTGGAATTCATTAATTCTGCAAGCTCTCTCCATCCCTGCCTTAAACTATTTGTAAACAGCTGCACATGCTATATGTAGCTCCTACCCTCTTATCCTGCTTCTTTCAGCATTTTACTGTACTTGCTGGTCATTAATGATTTAGAAAGGAGTTTTAATAAGGCTGCACAGAGCATGGAGGTGAGGCCGCAGCCTTCTGGTACCACAACAGTTGCACACAATGACATGACTCAGGGAAATCAGTGGATTTGAGCACAAAGTTAATCGCAACAGCTTGATGTTAGCAAAAATACAAACACAAAAATAGGTTAAAATATCAATTCTGTGGATTTGTCATCTAAGACTGCTTTCTTTCATCACAGTCACAAGATAAGAGAATTTTTGTTTCATTGTTTTATGCAAAAGTACATACCAAGTTAGGCGATTTGGAGCATGGACTGAGTATAACAATATTAAAATATGGTTTATGGCAATGGAAGTATCTTGTTTAGCCAGGGATTTAGATTTCAAAACTTTCTGAAGCCTAAAACTAGAGAATTTCAGAATTAAGGATTTTATATGGAAGAAAAGACAGCATTTTTAACAGATTTTTCTTTGATGCTTTTAAATACAAATCCTTTTGCATTTTGTTATAGTATGTCAAGTGATACATTTTTAAGGCCATAACCACAAGCTGTTTTGATGTCCTTTTATGAGAGCCCTTGGAGAATGAAACACTGAAACAAATTTCACCACTAGAAATAGTAAGACTTGCTTAAACTTCAGAAAACTAGAAATATTCCTGACCTAGAACAAACAAACAAACAAAGCTATTTGCAGGCAAAGTACAGGGTATTAATAGCCTTCTGTATTGTCACTGCATGAAAACATGATGCTCAATATAGCATTTTCTCACTGAAAAAGAACATTTGGAGATGTCAGCACACTGATGAAGAGATTAGAGTTTGCTAATCATGAGATTAGGAAGTGGTTGTTTTCATTTGATTTAACAAAAAAATAAATTAAAAAGGGTGAGAGCTTCAGTCATCCTAAGACTTAGAAAAAGGGATCTTCAACAGCCTTAGAGGTAGAAGAGAAAGAATGCAAGCTCCTTCGTAGCTGGAACAACTAAGCTTCAGTTACTTTAGCAATTTTATTAAATTTCAAGAGAACTGTAAGAATTTTTATTTTTCTTTTTTTTAAAGCAGAAAAAATAAAACTGTTAATCTAAGCCAAATTACTCAACACTCTGACAGGAAGCAGATTTATTGCATAACCTGAATGCCTTGTTTCACCTACTTGGATACTCAAGGCCCCTGTCATTAACCACAAATCCATTTGTTACATCATGTCTGTCCAAGATGAAAACAAGTAACTCTCAACAGTAGCACTGTCCAATCCCCACAGCAAAGTCAAAAAGTGCTTTGTACTAAGCAAAGAAGCTCCCATCAGGAGGGATGCCCAATTACTATCTCTTGTCAACTTGGTGAGCAACACACAAAGAGGTGGTGTTGAGCAACTTGCTCACTCCTGATGGATGAAGACTGAAGAGTCAAACTAGAAAGAAATACACAGGAAAATAATATGCATGCTACTGACCAAGTGCTTATCAAATCATAGGGAGGAAAAAAAACTATTCAAACTGAACATTAAGTAAGTCTGCAGCAATATTTATTTCTTGTAGGTTTAGAACATCTTGAACCTGGGTCAAAGTATAACATTTCTTCCTACGGACTTGTTCTTGGCAAGCACTCTGAATGTGCTCCAGTTTATGTAGCCAGACAAATGGCTGAAAATACACTGCATCTCTAAAGTGCAAAATTTAATGGAATTAAAATTTCACTACAGTCACCTGCTTGGAAGCAACTGTGCTGGTGCTTATTTTGCTGCTCTAAAGCTTGCAGTTATGTCCTTTCCTTAGTACTGAGCATGAAAAAGGGATCTACTTCAGGTCTAATTTGAAAGATACTAGGATAGCAAAGCACTTTAGTGTTTTCTGCACTTAGTACACACTGATATTTATCAGCTGCTGTAACCCAAAGATTAGAAGACCCTTTGAAATCATGTTGCTAACGTTTCTTGTATCTCTAAGTAACAACAACTTTGCTGCATACAGATGAGCTTTGCATGCCATTAAATAAACATCCATCCTCTCACAGCTGAGGAGTGGCTGTAGTGTTTACTGAATTAGCAGTAGCATCCGATCTACAGAGCTCAACCATTTTGCTGAACTAGTACAAACTCCCAGCGCAGACACAATACTCGAAATGTCAAAGTGCTTCCTTTTAAGGGGGGATATGTTCCATACACATACAAAAAATAAAAACAAATACACATTTGGAAACCTAGAGTCATACGAGACAGAACTTTAAAGTAATAGTAGGTTTGAAAAGTAATGTTTTTTCTCCAAAAGAATATGACCAAATACTGAGTGAAAGGAAACCCTCCAGACAGATGTTAGAGGCAGAGGAAGCAGTTCTGATCCCACCAGTCACAAACAGGGTCACACATAGCAAGGACACGAGGTTTTACATAAAGCCTCTGAAACAGAAATAGTTTGCTGCATGATTCTCATGATGCTTCTACGAAGTTTAAAGCTTCACAATAGACTACAACAAATATTGAATGCCTTGGCGAAGTCTACAAAAGTATTTCCAAATGAGACAGGAACCCACAAAGCACTAGGCCACGTTCCAATTTGTCGCCCATACACCGTAAGCACTGGGCTGGTGGAAGGCCTTTGGCTCTCCAGTTATCACCATGATTTAATAAACTACAGAAGTTTTCTTTCTGAAAATGAGCTGTAGTTAGCATACCCTAGGGCACAAAGCTTAGGAACTAAATGGAGTAGGTGGAAGGTGGCCTCCCTTCTTCCTCCATCCCTAGACAGCTGCAGAACAGCTTGTCCTGACAGACTCCGAGCAGGAGGAGGTCTTTGTCAGCTGTGGCCCCTGCAAAACTAAATGAAAAAAATGTGAAGTGCAAAAAGCAGCCAGCACAGGCAGCACAAGTAAAGGGAATCAGCACAACCACTTTGTGGTGCTCTCTAACAGGGTTACTGCTGCAGAGGGAGAACACAAAACCCTCACAATCCAGGGAATGAGAAAAAGTCTTAGCTTTTAAAAATAAGCTGCTGTTCTGCCCCATCTGTTATATTTTAGGAAGGTACTAGTGTTTAGGACAGATACAGAGTCTGACAAATTATCTTCATTGCCTGTACCCTGTCAATAACGATGGACCTCCTTTTAGCTTTCCAAATTTTCAGGTGCTCCAGGAGGCTACCACAGAAAACACAGGTCTGCAATACAGTGACCTTTGGGGTAGTAAACTCTTTTCTACTTCCACAATGATTTTTGCAGGTCATCTAAAATACTGGAAAGGATTCCCATCCAAAATGTGTTTTGTTGATGACGTTGTTTGGTCTTAATGATCAAATGCCAACATTTTTTTGACATTAGCTTCAAATCCAGCATGTATAATCTGGAATATATTCATTAAAAATGAATCCAGTTTTTCAGCTCTGGGAATACTCCACAGTATAAAGAAGTGTTGTAAACTGGGATATCAATTCACTTCAAAAAGTGCACTCCTCATGCAGACCTAAGGTTGAAAAAGTCCCAAGCTACCCTATAGTACCAAACTTGTTCATATTGTAGATGCTCATCACAGAAGTCACTAAGAAAATGAATTTAAATAAATTGACTACCTTCGATAAATTGTCACCTTCTCAACTCATGTAATTCAATCAACAATTTCAATGGCCAAAAAAAACCAAGAAAAACAATGCCTTTGCACGCATATATTTTGATTATAGAGTGACACACAGTTGTACAGCTACTAGGACTGAACAGGCTTTTAAATCAGAATTCAGTTTAAGTCTGAATTAAGTCTGAATGAGCTGCAACTACCCTACTCAAAGGTTTCTTGAACTCCCGTAGCTTGGATAACATACTAAAGCTGCCCACACCAACTACTGTTGGCTTTAATCACTGTAAGAAGGACTAAAGCATTAAGTTGGCTAAGAAATTGAACTATAAATTAGATAGAAGAAAAACATGCCTTGAAGGAGACACACTAACAAAACCTTTCAGTGCAAGTCAGAAAGAGAGTAAAACTAAAAGAATATGTTATGTTAGGCAGATGAAGAAGTACTAATAAGAGTAGCCTGACTGACAAGGGCATGGCAAGTTGAATAGCTCAATACACTAGGTCATACAAAACTGAGCGAACAGATCAAAGAACATCCAAATCAGTACCATGTCTGGTACTGGTAAATCAGTACCATGTCTCTTACGTCACAGATAAACCAGGAGGCTACAGTGGCTCATGCATGGCTAATAAGTTTCCCATATACAAATGGACTAGCTATTAGCAGAAGAAATATTTTTCTTGCCAAATGTTATTTGTACTCCCTGATACAATGCATATGACAGAGCATCCACTTTGACTGAGCTATGGGTATAGGAACAGGCTTTGATTTCTACTGGTGTTTTATGGGAGGATCAAAATTAGTGACTAAAACTTCTTATTTCAAGGACTTCCTTACACATATTCTCCAAGGTAACCAGTAACTTCTTCATAATTGCTACTTTTCTATATGACACATTCTTAACAACATATCAACTTCACACACAAAGAAGGGGGGTTCCAATCTCCTTGCAAATCATCTTCCAAGCGCATGCACTGATTTTCATTATAAGGATTTGGCCCTCAGCGTGTAAGTAAGAGCTCTCCTGCTACATACAGGTACATTTACAAGCACAGTATTTCTACAGCTCTCTGGACTCACCAGGGTCAAAATGCAACATTATCAGTACACAAGATGCTACATGTCAGCTTGCTGCACCGGTAGCGGGAGGATATTCACAGGCAGTCATTGGAAGAAAAATTATATATTCTTGCCAAGTCTATTTAAGATGTATATAAAGGATTACAAAAATATTGGTATAAATTTCATATTAGACATTTACAGCTCAGACTTCCTCAGGTTTAGTATCACATTAATTACTAATACAAATCAGTGAACGTTATCTCTTTCTGCACGATCAATGGACAGAGTTCCTTTAAAATACATATTTTTCAGAACTGTAAATAAGAGTTTTAAATGCTCTGAACCAGCCACCCTCTTCAAAACCATGTACATGCAGAGGTGCAGAGGCTGAGAAATTCAGAAACTCTGCTTTCCCAGAAAGCTCACCGTAGGTGACAAGACAGAACAAATCACCCGCACGGCCTTCGGCCACTTCCGTCAGGTTCCCCACATGGATTCCAAGAATAAATTCCTCTCGCTGCTCTGACAACACATTTTTATGTACATTCATTAATGACGAATTTAGGGTGTTAGCTTGGTATTTTACATTAAGTATTGCACAGGAACCTCAAGAGCTTTTTAATAAACCTGAGGGCTGCCAAGGAACATGTTTTTAAGCCTACCCTTGTCCACATTTGCAGGTTTATAAGTACAGTATAAGTGAAATACTCTGCAGAATGAGACAGTTTGAGTCTGTTCTGGTTATTCGTACGGTACTATCTTCTAGCCTATGCACTAATTTCAAATCTCACCTGCATTCTCTTTTGCAGGCTCAAATTCTACTTTGATAACTACCAAATTTTCCTTCTATAGCTTAGTAAACATATTGTATCATAAACAGTAAATCTTTCCCATCTCTTGCTGGCATTATTCATTCCATCATGTGGAAACAGGTTGCTGCACAGTGAGGGTCAAACAGAGAAACACACAGTTGCACAGTAGCCTTTCTGCAGTTTTATGCAAGCGCAAACAAGCAGTCCATGCTCTTAGGGAATGGAATGATTTTAGGATATATCAGGGTATTTTCATATGTCTTTATGAAGCAAAATTTAAAACTTACCCTTTCCTTCTGCTTATAATGGCATCGAAATTTCAATTTCTAAATTTAAGAAAAAAAACAACCCTCTAAATTTTTATAAATGCAATGAGTTTCAGGGGTTCAACTGGAAAGAAAGGTGTAGTTCAAAAGCTCTGCTGCTTGTAAAGCTGAAGCTGGAGCTCTCCTTCAGGTGGCAAAGTAACTGGAGCCAGACACTGAGATGCAGAACCCACTTCCTCTTGCTGCTTCTTCAAGACTATAAAATAGAAAACGTTCCTTTAATCCATCCAAACATATCTGTCATTAAACACACTTTTTAAAATTTTACCTTCCTAATATACAAGTTTAAAGGTTTCAGTTGGTCTGCAACTTGCACAGTGCTCAACCTACTGCCTGCAATAACCCTTTGTCACTGAAGCCAAGAACTGCCTTGCTCACCTCCAGCACAGGTAGCATCACTAGGAGTAGCTGGTCCGATTAGCAACAGAGCAGCTAACTATGTGTATTATCCAGATGAAAGGTTTTTTTTTTTTTTTTTTGCAGTTAGTATCTCTTCTAAGTAATATAAAAATCTAAATCGGTGTCCCTTTTAGTCTACTTCACTTTGCAGTACAGCAGAAAATCTGGAGTGACAGGTCTGACTGACCTGTATTTTTCAGTTCTAGAGGAGAGACCATTTTCATTAGACTTAAAAAGCAAAAACGAAACAACATGGTAGGCCACAAAAATCCCCTTGGAACTACACTCAGGTAACCTGGTTTCATGGCCAGAGAGGGAGAAAAAAAAGCAAAAATCCTCTTCAGGTAGAAGGTTTTAAGGTGGGCTGGGGAGTTGCTCCTTCATTTCATGAACGTTCGAATAACAGTGTCTTCAGAGAGCAATTTATCATCTGCACTTTCTTCCATCATGCATCCTACTCTTCCCCCTGCTAGTCCTTACAGGAAGGAAAGGTCTTCATGCCCGGCTGCCTTCCTCTCTGCTTTGGGATTGTACAGAAGCCAGGAAGGGCAAACACATCAAGCAGAGCTGGTAGGAACATCGATTCCCGTTGCCCTGAAATCTCCAACCAATTTTACCTGTGTACTTAATATATCCAGTATCTCTTAATTACTGTGTATTTATAGCTATTAAATACACTTCTTTTATGTCATATTACTGCCTAATCTAATGATATTTTTAGTTAAAACAGGAAAAAACATTTATTTTCTTCATAGAATGTTTACTTCTCAAAACAAAAAACAAAATCTGTCATAGTGCCAGCCTTAAAAAGGAAAAATAATAAGTGGTAGTTCTCATTATTTAGCTCTTGAACACAAGATGAGCTTCACGAAAGGCATGTCAGTCTGCACAGAAGGGCAGCCGTCTCTGAGGTAACTGCCAGCACTCCAACAGAAGCATTTTATCCACTTAAAATAAGAAGTTTAGCAGGGAGAAAAACATTAGATTTATTTTTGACAACATGTACAACTTCAGCGTGAGCACAAGCAGTTCACAAAAAAAAAAATGTATAGCCATTTAAAACACTGTACAAAGCTTATTTTTGTAAAATGTATTTCATAAAATACAGGAACAAGCATCTTCAGACTTGCTAATGAAAAACCTCCCTGAGAGGGAGGACAGGCTTTCCCACTCCTCGCACTTTCAGAGGTCTCTCCATCTTCCGAGGGATGAGGAGAACGGGTGTGGAACACGAAGGTCAGGAGAGGACTTGGGAATACCAATGATCTCACATCAGCAGGAGAAGGATAAATGCCCAGAAAGTTTCATGAGCAAAACTGAAGTGACAGTGCAAACAAATAAGCATCAGGGAGCTGAAAAATGTAAGAAACCAACCCTTAGAAAACTGTAACCAAAACCATTAACAAACAACCCCACACAGCAACCAGCTCTGCTGAAGCTATTTCAAAGAACAAGAGCAGCCACACAGTTTTTCCCCTTTCAGAAAAAGGGACTAAGATATTCCACAATTTTCGTTCAAGAACCTTGAAAAGAAATCATCTTCAGTTTTAGCACTATGCAAAAAAATAAAAAATATATATATTTTTTAATGTTTATTCCTCTCCACCTACATTTTTACATTTAAATGTGGCAAGAAAATTCCAGCATACCGGGTTTGGGAGGATGATTTACTTAAATACCGGTTGTGTCATTTTTTAAGAGAAGCAAATCAGTTCAAGGGAAGTGGGTGGAGGGAAAAAAAAAAAAGAAACAAAAAACCACACACACTAATGCAGCCAAAGCAGAAAAAACAGCAACACCCAGGCTTCAGATTGCTTCATCTAACGGGCCACTTCAAACAAGAAGAGAATTTAAAAAAATAAATACAACAAATTTTGCAAGAAGACATATCTAGTTACAAATTCTAGTGCGAACACATAATCCATTCATCTGCCTCTGACCCAAACACCTAATTAAAAAGGCAGGAGGAAGGTCCTCCATCAGTCTAGCAGCACTGCAAAAGCTTAAGAGGTTTTCAAGAAACAGATGAGAGAAAAAGACCTAGTATAAAACTCCAGATGCATATGTGCAGAGAGACCCGTATGCTAGAAGCAGGAAGAGCTAAGACCCCAACAGACTTTCTCCATTATATTTCAAACCTCAAAACTTGCCAGCACAAAGGGTAAGTTTAGCCTTAAAAAAAGTTAAAAATCAAAGAAATGCCAAGTCCAAACAGGAAAACCTCAGTGTGAACTAGGAGCTTTCGATTCGCTCTATGACTGTACAGAACAGAAATGCAAGTCCTGCCCCAAGCTGCAGCAGAGAGACCTAGTGGGCAGGCTGGAAACTCAAACATATACATTCAATATGCTTCATTATCTTAATGGAAGCATAATGTGTAGCACAGCAGTAATGTATAGAAACATTTAATAGCAAAAGATTCATTTATAGGTTTTTGTTACTAAGCAAAAAAGTCATATTACTGTCTGCATTTAATTGCTCTGACTATGGAGGAACAGGAACAAACTCAATCTCCACCAACATTTTTCTCTACTAGAGAAGCCTGCCTGAAATGGAAGTAACACAAAGAAATGTAAGTATTTTTGTCAGACAGTTGTGTCAGTGACTGACAACAGAAATGCTTGGAACTTGCTAACAGTTTTCTTCTAAATTACAAATAATAATCGTCTCACAAAAAGATGTAATTAAGGATGCTTTTAAAATATATTTATTTAGTTTTGATTTATTTTCAAGAGCTTTTAAAGCAGAGAAGGTGCTTTTCCTGAATTTGAATAATTCAAATAGGTTCAAGAATCCCACAAAATCCCTCATATTTTAAAGTACTGTCCTCAAAAATCTGTTCTTTCCTTTAACCCACAGTATTAACATTTCTTAACCTTTAGAATGAAGTCATGCCCTTAGAAACAAAAAACACCCCTCTAATTATAGCAAATGCCACAAGCGGATCCAAAGTTAAGAATTTAAATAAAACTCAGCACAGGGATGCAAAAAGAACAAAGGATCCAAGAGGATCTCAATCCAAAGAGATTTATGAACACACTTGAATATGCAGCTCCAGAATAGTCTTGCCTGTCCCTGTAGGTGTTTAGACACCTTTTAAAAATTGAATTTCAAGGCTCTCTGAGCATATTTCACACCTGTAGTTGCTGTCAATGTCAACTTGGTACTGTGGGCTTTTAGCACCTCTAAAAATGCCTACACATTAAGTCACTTCTGATTATCTCCATCTGTGCACATTTATTCTTGCATAAAAGTATCACATCTCTGTTTATACTTTAAATCACAAGCCTGGACCTTGTGCTCACATGAGGAGTCAGGAACAGTAACAACAGGTTATAAAAGAGAAGGAGCAATGTCTGAGTTTTTCAGCACTACCATTGCTGTTAATTAGTTCACTCCTCCTTCATGTATTAAAGACAAAAACAACCAAAAACAACAAAAAAAAGAGAATTTCTTTAGGATTTGGTATATATTACTTGACATATAAAACAATGAAAGCAAGGTTTGTTTTAACATAAATCAATATTCCAAACAAAAGAATTTGAGTCCAAACAAAAAAAATCCACCACACACTATGCAATGCAAGTCAAGAGAGGTTGTTTTGCATCCTTTCTCTTTGCATCATTTTCAGAACATAGATGAGTGATGAACATCACTGATAGGAGGTACTGACCTTTCAAGACAGGGCTCATTTAATCCATTCGTGGCAACTAGCACTCCAGCATGCTTTAGGGACACTTAAAGAGCGTACAAATTTCTGACACCACTTGGATCAGCAAAAAATGTTGGCTTGGGTCAATCAAACCTGAAGAGCTAATAGAGTACTTACATCCCTAAATGCTCTTACTAACTTCAATAAAATATGTATTCTAAACATGACTCCTTAACCAAAATGCTAATTAGCTGCTCTCACAGGAGAATTTGTTGCTATTTCTAGTTAACAACAAAGAAACACGGCCTTCCTGAAAACACGACTAGACTGATGCAGACTGTGCAGAGGTCACAGCAGGAGCCCCTTTTTATCGCCCAGCTCATGCAGCACTCAATGACAACACCAGCCCCAATTCTGAAAACACAGGTAACAGGGAAGGTAGAAAGGAAAAGATTTAAAAGATTAGAAGATACTAAAAAAAAAAAAAAAAAAAAAAAAAGAAGAAAATATTTTACTCTTTATAAATATATATGCTTAAGCTTGCAATGGCAGCAGGGAGATGTTTCCTTATGTTGATAAGTTCCTAAACAGGTCCACTTTTGGGGGTAGGAAGAATTATAAAATGTTCCTCCTCCAGAGTAACTACACAGTGACCAAATTTCTTTAGAAAAGCCAAAGAATAAGCAGCAACAAGATTGCTTCACTAAATAGTCATATTAAGATTTATTCCCTCAAATAGAGAATCTATCAATGTGAGGTATACCAGGACAGAAAAACACACCCAAACACATATATATTCCCTGTAAGAATGGTTCCAGTAACAGATCCAGTCCTATACTGTTAAAAGCTAACCTAAGAGGATTATATTAAAAACATGGTTTTAAGCAATTAAAGAAGAAAAAAATCTACTATTTAGAAATATAGCTTAATGATGCTTCCCAAGTTTATACAGAATATTTCCTTACAATAATGAGAAAATAAAGACTACTATAGAAATCAACTCCGCTCACGCATTCTAATGTCTTTTTTGGTTAAGTAATGAAAATAACAGTTTCATTTAGGAAAATAAAAACACAAGACATCAAATGATATACATTGATAAGACTTCAGAAGAAATTCCTCTTCAAGCTCATTTTACACAAGATCATTAGCAATGTACTTCACTGCAGTAGTTCAGAAGAAAGCAACGACTCAAAGGCGGCAGCATCACCTCCATGGTGTCGGAATTTCACCTGCTATCTCCTTCATCCTTTAACTAGTACCACATGCCTGGTTATGATACCCATCACTACATACTTGCAAAGTGACTGGATAAATCTTTAAATGTTATTCTTTCCAGTCTTATTTTTTTTTTTTTTTAAATAGGAAAGAAGAGAAAAATGAACTCTCAAATTCTTTAATGCCATTTGACTAAACAAGAACAGAAGTGTTTCTCATAACAAACAAATGCTGTTTGTTTTCAAAAATCTGCTAAGTGGCAGGTCACTTGAGCAAGATCATTTGAGTTAGTTTTTACAATGGCAGTTGGGCCTTCTCCCCCTGTCCCCTTTTAAGCACTTAATTCTCAAATCTACTGAGACAGACCCAAATAAGAATTCTTACACAAATCCCACAAAACACACACATACTACATCTACTTCAAGGATATATGGGATTTTTATCTGTATTCTGATTTTAAATCACATATTTTTGTACACAGTTGTAAAGATTTCTTTTATATTTGAATGAGATTAAATAATTTATTTTGGTACTTAAAATCTTCAAGCAAGTCACATAAATACTACAAGACTTGTGGCAGAACTTGGGCTTAGATGTGCTCACATGTACGTATAAGACCAAAAATCACTTAGTGCACTCATGCTGCTTGTGATAGCTTTTAAAGGGTGGAAATAGCCTGGACTGCCATACACCCTTCTCTCTTCCATCTTTACCATCCTTCTTAACACCCAGCTGTGCTAATATTAGTTGCCAAAACTATGTTTGACAAAAACTATATGCAAAACAGATCAGTCATCTGCATAATTCCTCCATTTCAGTACAGCAGCTTCAGTACAACAGATACAAGCCACATTTCAATGATTATGCCTTTTCATAGCACTCGGAAGGGATTTAATCATAGGGGTGGACTCTGCAGTCAGTAGACTTGAGGCCCCATTTGAGGCTTGCTCAGGGTCTGGGCACAGCGCTGGCACTTGCAAGAGCAGAAACAAGAAGGTACCCAGGTCAGGCACTTGCAAGTGGCCACGGGGAGGTAGCCAAGGAGTATAGCTCAGCCCACAGACTGATAGAGTCAGCCAGCAAAAGCTGTGCTATTTGAGGGTGTACGAGGTGAGGATCTCTGCCAATTTTCTTCAAGTGAGGCTTAGCTACAAAGATAACATGATCTGTAGGCAACATAGGGTTTTCAGGAGAGAAAGTTCAGACAAATCTGCACTTGTCAGTGTTAGGCACTCTGTTTTGGAAAGGAGTTTCACACAGTTTATGATTCTTTCTAACTACAGTTCATTTAATTTATTTATCCCCAAAAGAAAGATATGTAAATGCCAGAGCTTTTCAGGTAAATCTTGGTAAACAGGTCAAGGGTTGCTTTTTAAAGCAACCTAAGAAGCAACCTAAAGATCTTACCAAGCGTCATCTAAATCAGATGTCCTGATTTCCTGTTTTGACTTGGTCTTCTACTCCAAACCTGAAATAACTATCTTCTCATCTGTATTTTTCACCCAATTACGAAAACATTGAGATAGCTGTAGTTAATTATCTGTACCAAGAAAAACAAATATCTCCATGTCTCATTAAAAAATGTTAAGTTTTACCATCCTATTCCCTGTGCACAAAACAAGGAAATCTCTATCCAGTGCACAGGAGAGGCAAGTTATGTAGAAGAAAACAGAACAGTCAGTAGCTGGAATTTCCAGCTATGTCTCTTTAAGACTCATTTAAGCCATTTGGAAGCAGCTGGAAGATATTTGGTTAAGTAACTATTTAGTTAGCATGGTTTCATATATGAGAAAAATAACACTATGAAATCTGAAATGGTATTTAAATATACTACAATGTGAAATATTAAGCATAAGATGACTCAAGATTTGAAGACAATTTACATCTTAAGATAAATTCCTACTTGTTAATTGTAAAGGACTTTTCAAAGACACTAGGTATTCTATTGCTGCTCACATTTGCTGAGGAATCACATTGCTACTACTTTTTGCCTATGTACTTGCCCATCTCAGAATCCTTCCTTAATTGTCAGTGAAATATTTTTTCTCAACAGAATTGTAAATACCAGTGAACAGCATTAATGTTAATCACTTGTGACCAGACTCTAAGCAACTCAAGTAGTGGTCAACAGGAACCCATGTGAGAGCATATGCATGAGAAGCACATTGGCAATAACCAAACTGGCCTGTTGCATGGACTTTTAAAAGGCTTTTTAAAAACTTCAGAGCAGAAATCAAGAAGTTTCCCACTACAAACACTCGTTCAAGCCTCTCAGCCTTACAAAGAGTTGGCTTTTCCTAACAACCCATACAAGTAAAGAACTTAGGAACCAAGAACACAATTCTTGCAATCATCTTCTGGAAGTAGCCACTTATTTCAGGACTTACGCTACAGAAAAACTGTACAAATTCCTTTTTTCTTTTGTCAAGCAGCAAGCATCCCCCAATGACAATGAACTTTTCCAGGTGTCAATTGCTTACAGAGTAAATGTAGCTTAGTCACAAATCTTAGCTGCATTTAGCCAAGTAAACAAAACAAACCTCTGAATTTGTTTCCAAAGAACTATACACAAAGTATGAGAGAGTTATAGATACTCCACTCAACGGTTTTCCAAATTTAATTTTGGCATTTTATTATTAAATTTCATAAAGAATACTACAAAACATCTTCAGCTGTCTCTCAGGCAGTTTCAGAGTATATAGCACAGTATCATTAGGCAATTTGTAGAAAAACATCTACTTTACCCCTTAGCAATTTCAGCTTAGATGCATTGTATTCTGTTGCTTTTGCAACAGTTTTTCACACTGTTTTTAAATAGCAATCTTCCCACCGACTTCCTCAAGTACCCTCTTCCCCATAGAGAAGGATTCTGTTTTTCCTGTGTTGCCTTGTGAATCAGACATCAAAATTGCGCTTTAAAATGTTTCTGCCTCCCCCCACCTAACCATCTGTACAACTACGCAGCTTTCAGGAACACTCTGGAAACAAGAAAAACTTGGCTAGCAGCTTTTAAAATAGATAGAAGTTTCCCCTTGTGTAATGGATGTTCTTAATCCCACGTGTCCACACATAAATCAAGCCAGAATCATTCCCACAAACAAATGCTTTCGTGTCTTACAACCCTATTTCTGTGATTTTGGAGGGGTAAATCCAGGTTATTTGGGATTTGGATATCTAGGCAGCATATTTTTCTTCCAGGCAAACAAGAAAGGATGATACTGCCAACATATCCAAACCAGATCAGTAAAGAAGAAAAGCTGAAGCTCTCTGCATTTATGCAGTATTTGAACCAGCTGCACATAGATAATTAAACAGCCTTGCAAAATCTCTACACAGCTTCAGTTTTCTCAGATTTAGAAATCTTTCATAAATTAGTCAAGTTCTGCAGATAAGTGATATTACTTGCATTGAGAAGCAAATAAAAGGTACAAGTGATAGGCAGAAAGTAGATGGGAAAGAAGAAAAAGAACAGAGGAAAACAAAAAATAAAGGAAGACAACTGCTATTAGACAGCTTGTACTCCTAAAGATGGTGGAAGGGGAAGCAGTGTTACATTCCCAAATCCACAGAGATCCTCCTGTAGCTATTGCTCAGGAGGCAACACAAGGGTAGTAAATTAAATCTCTATTTTGAGCAATAGATTCTCAGCAGTTTCCTACTTCCAAAGTATTTTCTGAAGTCAAAATAGCCAAATAAACTCAGACAAATCTGGTGAGATGGGAGATAGGGACACACACACACAAAAGAGCTGAGATAAAGTACCAGGATGCCCAGGAAAGAACCTCAGTGAGAACTACAATATGCCTACAATACCCTAACAGTTGCCTGACAAGTCGTAGCTAAATTAGCTTCTTTCCTGAAAACATCATAAATAGCTCTCAAGAGCTGGTGCTCAGGGAAGAGAGTAAAGTGTCGTGCAAGTTGTGCAGGAGACTTCTTGAGAGTCCTTCACCATTAGCAGTGCCCACAGAGCAGAAGTCTCACACAAGGCACGATATTTCCCATACAAATGGGTCATCCTCTGAAGGCAATAAAACCAGGGGCAGAGAGAAGTTAACTAAATAACTAAACCAAGTCCAGTCCGGTATCTGCCCATTCAAAAATGATGACAGATCCCATTCTTATTAGCAAGCCAAACATGCAACAAAAGCCTTCCAAAATTTAATTTGACATAAAATGTTATATGTTGTAACATTGTAAAATGTCTTATGTTGTAACAATTGCTTATATGGAGAAGGGAGGAGGAAAACTCAGTATTAAGTGCTTTATGCATTAACTGCTGTTTAACACCTTGAGACAGGTAGAAAGTAGAAGGATGAAATCAAAAAAAGCTGCCACCACTGCAAAATGTAGGTTCAGAAGTGGATTGTGAAAAATCTCTTCTGCAATCAGTCCTAAAAGAAACATCACATGAAGATCTTGTCAGGTTTCAGATGAAAATCCTATTCCTAAAAGGATTAATGGGTAACAAAAATATCAGCCACTAATCTCCAAAAGTTTAAGCACAGCACTCCAGAAATTCCTACACCAACTGCTAACTAAGAGAAATTAGGTCAGAATCCAAATCAGATCATGTTGGAGTAACATCACTCTTCTTATTTAAGAGCTGTCACATTTTAAATCTTTCACACAGTTTCCATGTAAATTTTTAAAAGCAAAAGAGGTTTTTGCTGTAAAGAGACTACCCAAAAGTGACATTCCAGTTTACTGTTACAATCTTAACAAGATATTTTAATAAGTTTACTTGCATTGCTTTAAGATACACATCTCAATGTACTTCTTCAAATAAGCAAGAGAGATCTACAAGACTGCTTGGGTTTCCATAAAATCATTCAGGCTCCAGTAGTAGTCTAACACTGCAATCTGACAATACAATTTCATTCTTAACCTTACTCTTAATTTCTAGGAGACTTACACTCTAGGAGACTCAACAACTCTAGTAAAAAAGAGAAGTTGCTCCCATTTTCATTCTGTGCATCTGTCATCTTGCAGTTAAACTCTACTTTTTACTGAGATGCAGTCTTTATTTTGACTTTGCCCCTGGCCTGCTGTGTAGCTTGAAGGAGTTGCATCTTGCTTCCCTACACAAAATAAATAGCACGTAATATCCCATTGATGCAAAGCCACATATAGAAAATCACTGTCATCTCTACATCTGTCAGGACTAGAGCTTGTGCTACTGTATTCTTAGAAAGATCTGGACCCTACTCTTCTTCAAATAAATCAGCAGGAAGTTTAAGACTCAAAGATCTCACCTATTCAGCTTAATTAGAATTTACCAGCAACACACACACTGTACAAAATCTTCAAGTGTCACTTATCAACTGATACATTGTCCCTTTATTACCAATCTGCTACTATAAAACATTGAGACCTTTCATTGCACTACTGATACGATCATTTCCTCTGCTATAACACAGGTTATTTTTCACAATGGCAACAGTCTTCCAAGGTGCAGACTACAGTATCTTACCTCCAGGTAAAATATGTGAGGAAATTATTATAATTCATTTCTGAAAGTTGTCAGCTGCACTTTAAGAAGTGGCCACTTTATCTTATGCTATTGTGCTCCAAGGCTACTCAGCTGACTCTGCAATATATTTATTGCTTTTAAACTGTATAGTACACTGAACGACACTGCTGACAGGCCAGGTAGGGCCCAGAAAAAAGTGTCACCTACAGTTTTTGGGTATAGACCATCTTTTGACAATGAGCAGCAGTACCCTCTCCATGTCCTGCAACATCTTCTACTGTAAAATCCATTTTATCTACAAACTTGTCACCAAAACCAAACCAGCTGTATAACCACTGACAGCAAGACACACACTCATTTATATAGAGTAATTTTATAGTGACATTTATGAGCTGTAACAAAGTACATGAATCAGTGGCATAAACCTACTTAACACATAATGAACTAGAGGGCAAAATGAGTGCTTTGACTGCTAAGTGATTAAACAATGCTCCAACTTTTGACTATTCAGCATTAACCTCTTTCACTAAATAAAACTAAAAAACATAATCTCTTTGTTATATAACAAGTTTCTCTCTATCCTTGAGTTACAATATCAGAGGTCTACAGACTAGCAGTCCCTTGGGACATTTACTGCTTCTGGACTGAGAAAATACAGAACACACCATGAGAAAAAACAAACAAAACCTTCACACCTCACACAAAAATCCAGCCCACGATTTAACCACCGGCCAGTGCTACCATCTTTGCAAGCAGACATGAACTCACCTTGCTCAGGTGCTGAGCCCAACAGAAACTAAATAGTGTTGTCAGCATAAACTGGAACATTAAGAAATGCTCTGCAAACCCAGAGTGCCACCAACAAGGTCCCTCTTTCCCTGTTTGGGTCAAGATTTATTCCACAAATCACCTTGAATGGTGTCTGGTTAGGTTTTTGTTTGGTTTTATTCTGCTTTTAAGTCCATTGCAGATAACACCATAATAGCTCTATGCAGCAGGGATAAAGTACAACCACAGTTAATCTCAGCATGGAGGCAAGTCCCAACAAAGAGCTGCGACAGACCCAACTTGCACAGTCTGTCAGGGAAAACAGCTACGAGAATCTCCCCCTAGCAAGAGGGACTGATGGAAAGTTTCCCCAGGACCATTAAACCAGTCAACTGCCTTGCTGCTGCAGCTGTAGAGCCAATTCCTGTTTTACCTTCTTCCTGTCCTAATAAACCAAAGGGAGAAGTTCCATAGAAAGAGTCAAACTGATCTCTCCTTCTGGCAGCAAATTAATCACAAAGTTCAGACAACTATAAAAGCCATCAATAAGAGAAAGGCAGGAGTAAGATTAAACAAACCCGGTAATCTGCCCCAAGTGCAAGTAGGCAATTGAGTTTGTTATTCTATGGCTGATTTCCATATAAACCTGATTGCAAAAAGTTTATGCTACAATCTAAGTCTTAAGAGCAAGTTTTTCAGAGCTGCATTTCCAAATGTTCACTAAGATAGGAAACTCAAGCAGCCCAGGGCTCTGGCTAAAATGTAACCGCCTCTAGGAACTATCTATCCTTTTTTCACTGTTAAAAGCTCGAGCCAAACTGCTAATGCTACCAATATTGCTAGGCACTAGGTCTCCATGACTTGCTTAATTCCCCATTTTGAAATGGTTTTGAAGACTGATGCTTCTTTTCAAAAAAAGAGAAAACTATTCTAAAATTGTCTTGTCAACTCAACTCTAATAAATTCTCTTGAAAATGACTTTCACAGGCCTCTTCACTTAAGCTCCAGAACAGTCCAGAAAACTGTATTTCTCTCCTGTTATCCTAGAGCTCCTATGTATGGGGTTATCCTAGGAAAAAAGCACTGACAGTGACAACAGTTCAGAGGGATAACACTAAAACCTGCCTAGTATTTCTTTGGTAGTTCTATCTTACTGTTATGATGCAAAACCTTGTTTCTAACCTTAGTGTCAGAATTATCTATCGATACAGAAGCCACAGAACTTGGTTATTGTAAGACCCTCGCAACTCTACATGGTAAAACATGAACAAAAATATAGTCTTCTTATAAAGTACAGATGTTCTCCAGTAAGATGTCAACCAATTCAACTTATAAAGCCCTTTTAATCAGTATGTGTCAGCACACTGAACACTGATCACACTGAAGATGTGTTAAGGGCTGTGTACCAACCCTGCTTCAAAGAAAAACATTCTATAAATCCTAACTTCTAATCTATGTCTCAGATACAAAACTGAGAGGGGCAAGAAAAAATAAATATATATATCTATTTTCTGCCAAGCGCAAACATATCAAGAGTTCTAAAATATTTGCAGTCATTTCTGTTCTTCTTAGAGAAATATACTCTAAAGCATAGTCAGTAAAAATCCCCTAAGAATTGAAGAATCAAAGGGAGCTTTCCCCACAGTGATATATGATTTATGAAGAAAAGGAAGGCAGAGAGAAGGTAAAAGTTAGCAGAATATCAAAATCATTGGATTCAAATTGAGAGACATATTCCCTTCATCTTCCTCAATCTCCATCTCAAATGGGGAATAATTTGCAACATATTTTGCAACTGCAGTACTTTACTTCCAGAACAATCATTTAAAAATGGAAGCTCAGTAGCAGAGCAATTTCTGCTGGATGGGACCTTCTGTAAGGAAACTGCACTGGATAGCGACTTCCTAGAAGAGTGGAGTGTTTTCTGCCACATAAATTAACTGTGATTTATCAAATGCTTTAAGTATGCAACCTAATGTATTTGTTCGAAAATAAAGCGAGTAAGTAGTTAAGACACATGTTTGTTGCTATACTCAAAATTAAGATCCAAAACAAAGTTTTTTGGTAACCAAAACACTAGTAGGGGGTTCTTGACATATTTCTTTTAAGTTTATCATAATATTTCATAACAGCAGAATTTGGAACTACCTAGGTTAGAATCTGATGAATTGTAAATAAAGATCACAACTGCTTATATTTTAGCTGAAGTGCTTATGCTGGGAAGAAGTATATATCCACCATCTGGCACACAGTAATTATAGAAATTAAAACTTCATTTCTATGGCCTGCCTTTAACAATTTTTATGGATACAGTAATACTTGATCTTCTTAGGGAACATAATCCAGACTCATGCTGTTAAATGACCACAGGACTATACACACTGGATGGCGTAAGCAGTTTAAGCAGCTGAAATTAAAAAACACTTGCTCCCTAGTAATAACAGAAACCATTTCTGTAGCTTTACATCATGCCATTAAACTTAAGCCACAGCCAGGGCAAGTTAATTTCACACCTGCTGATTGATATCCTGATGCATGGACCACAGGAGGTCGTTAATTTTTCTTCCTTCTGATTAATTTCCACACACAGTAGAGACTGGACACAGTCTTTGGAGTTTCGATGTCTTCAGTACAAGACTTAATTCCCATAAAGGACTGGCTCAGTTTCTGTCTGTGTACCAAAGCGCAAGGAGCCTAGACATGACACAAGTGAAAGGCAGTTTCAGTCTGCCTGGCACTGGCGTTCAGACACACCTGTAAGAGTCTATCTCGTGCAGCAGATCTTCAAGGAACTTCAGTGCATTCTTTCTAAGAATAGCTGCACAACTGAAATGTTACATATTCATCCCTTGCAAGCCCCTCTCCTTCTTCTGCTGGTGGGCCAAACCAAGAGACCCCTCCATGACCTGGGTGTAGCTCATTAGAACAGCAGAAACCTCTTTCTTTCATTAGCCACTTTCTTGCCTGGTGATCCAAGTTGACTAACAGATGGGCAAAGTTCATATCAGAGACGGCACAAATAAAAAGGAGTAGCTGTATCTTTCCATAAGGAAGAGACATTTAACCAAGCCCCTCTTCTCCCTCTCAAGCCCCTCTTCTCCCTCTACAGAGTGTTTCGAAGCAAGAGCTTAAAAAACCCTCATCCTATATATTGCCTCTGGAGGGATCTGATCTTCCTAAATTGCAGTCGCTCTGCTCTCATCCATTCTTCTCCCTTTCCTGCCACTTGCCAACAATCTACAACCCAGTTGACATGGAACAGTCATCAGAGCTTGTAACTCCTTCAGTTTCCTCTGGTTATTCACATTGAACACGTGACTGATGCACAGCCTAAATTTCCAAGTATGATAGGTTGAGGTCAGAAAGACGTGACCTCTTTGGGATTCATCTGGACCAACAGGAGTTGCTGCTATATTCTCTCCAACCAGAAGTCAGCGCCTTCTTGCATCTGCCCATGGAATTTGCTTGAATACACATTCCCTAGACATTTCAGTCAAAATGAGACAAGACATGTAGCCATTTGCTACTTAAACTACGAAGTTATTCCAGCTACTTTAATTAGAATAATTCAGACAGTCATTATCCTGCCCTCTCTACCAAGAGGGCTGGAATCTTTTCTATTATAATTTGATGTCCCCTTCTGGCCTTTACTACCAAGTGATGATGAAGGGCTCTGCATAAAGCCTGGGCAGTTGTTCATTTGATATGTGCTGTAGTGGCTACCTGCTTATTTGCCTACCTGCATTTTTCAGCACAAACTACCGTCGACTCCTATAAAGGATTTCAATGTAGGATGAAGAAGAACCTGGATTAAAAGGATTTAACTGCTGAACAAAAAGTCAATGTGAATTATCTCAATCCTCAGAGGTTGCAAGCTGCTTTTTTTGGGGCACAGCTTCCACTGCCAGCAACAGATTATGCCAATTCTGACAGTCAAAACAAGGAAAGCAAAAAACAGCTACACTTTGAACATGATTGAATTTTCAGTCCTTTTCCCAATTAACAAAAACATAGCACAAAAGAGTCTTTCAGAAATACCTGCAAGTTTCCAATGTCTGCATTTTTTGACATCTAGGTGTACTCTCCTTTGTACCTCTCAGGTCTAAGGGCTGCAATAGAAGCTGTTTAAGATCTCTTTTTCTCTAGCCATTATCTCCCAGATCTCCTCCTCCTTTGGGGCACACAGTTCATTTCCTCTTTCCTCAGCTTGGCCTTCTTTAGATGCTTTAGCTAGCACCTGAACACATGGGGATATAAAATAAGAAAGTTCAAAGCCACGAAAACATATGAAAAAGCCACTTGTGAAGCCTGTAGCCTTCAAAAATCACTATCACCTTACTCTCCTTCCCTGAAAAGCTGAAACTTTAAAAAGAAATTTCATCTTCCTACATATTTCAAACTAAAAGTCAAGAGAATCCCAACTTGCAGAGCCAGGCAGAGCTGCTTTCTCTCCTCTTCAAACAAAGAAATAAGATGAGATTTATAAGTGCACGGACTAAAGTTTATAAAATCTCTTTATTTTTTACAGTGCTTTGCAAATATAAACCAAAGACCAATAAAGAATGAATTTAAATTATTTTTTTTTATACGAACCCCATGTATCAGGCAGAATTTCTCAAAAGAAAACTAAAACAAATGATTAGCACTGAAGCAACATGACGGAGAATAAAGCAGACAAGTGATATATTTAGTCTCAAGCTATCTTTATCCCTAGAGGAAAGTGTTCGTTCTAGTGTGGGAAGGGGAGGAGGAAATACCTTATTTGGCCTGTTTAAAATAAATAAATAAGCAAGCACCTAGAAGATGTGTTTTTTCCCCTCAACCCCAATGATCGGCTTACATAACCATAAAATGAGATTATATTTGTTTTGCCGTAGATTTAAGCTTATATTTTTCAGGTTGAATGACAGAAGGTTCGTTTACTCTCCTGCCCCCAGTGGTTTCTGAACTTATTCTGTTTAAATAATTCTGTCCTTCTCCATCTTTTCAAATCAATTTATACTGCTTGAGAAGAAGCTGGTGAGGTAATTTTGTTTTTCCCTGAGTTGTAGAGGGTTTATCTAATCCCAAACCACTTGTTACACTGTCCTTTGATTTCCACCAGAACAGGAATTCCATCGTGCCTGCTCTTTGGCACGTTCTCTAGTGGGCAGTTTGAGCTGTTCTCCCCCCACCTTTGAGAACACAAGTAATTCTTAGAAAACACTTATAAACTAAAGCATTTTCATCAAATGAAAAATTCAAAAAATGAACAAAAGTGGATCCACTTCAGTAATTAGTATTCCCTGTAATGTCACATTAAGACAAATTTTAGCAAAGTTTTCTGATACCGCAACAGAAAGCGATTATTACAAATGGAAAGAAAGAGGATGAAAAACTGGTTCCCCTTAGCAGAAAAATCTTATAGTTTATCAGCTGGGGAGCATCTAGCTGCTGCATGCTCTACCTAACATTTACTTAGAAGAGCAGCAAAAAAATCTGATGTCAAATATGCAAAAGCAATGGAATTACTTCTGTTTGCTGATTTCCCTCTGGATCTCCAGAGCAGGCTCAGGGTCCCTTCCTCGAGTCTGCTGGGAATTTACATTGCACCAAACAGGACACATCAGTAAGCGCTTTCCTAGAACCAGGATAACATTAGGTAGATAAAGGCAGAAGCTCTGAAATAAACCCACAATCCTGAAGATGAAAATACTCATCACTGCACATCCGTCTTTCAGACAAGTCTTTTGAAAATCATTACAACCTTTGCAGCAGCTTCCTAAAGGCACACACAAAGAGGATCATCATCTATGGTTCAAAAGAGAATAAGTGGTCTTCAAACAGTACCACAGTAGTAGCAGAAGGGATAAAAATGAGCCACTATGCTGACAGTAGAGCTGGATTTCTTCACCACTTAGTCATACCAAGTGATTAGAAAGAGACAGAGACAGATTTGCTAATACTATGAAAATACCAGTTCCTTTCTACTGACTGGGAAAGTATGTTGGCAAATAGATCTTTAGGAGATGAGTTGATACAATAAGTCTTTTTGTTTTGGTTTTGACCCCATTACTGGGCTACGTGGATTTATCCTTTTAGCAGTCAGAATTTGACAGACATCCAACTGTTCAAGGTATATTTTTTCATCACATTTGGTAGCATCTAGAGTAGCCCATTCACTTTGAAAGCACCAACCACCAGGACCCAACATAGTCTCTTCTGTTGCTATCACTCAGGCAGCTGGCTTATACCCACATTCCACCACAGAAAGCATGAATACAGTGTTTGAGTCATGTGGAGGCAGAGAATAGCAGAATCTCTAATTAGAGAGAAAACAAACAAACAAAAAACACTTCATCAATCGCTTGAGTTCATTAGGTCTGCTCCTTAAGAGAAGGACTGTTTATACTAATAGTCCTATGAAATAATACATTTACTCAATGTTTTCCTTTACATTTCAAGTGTATTTTATGTTCCTTTCTACAGCAACAGGCCACACTGTAGCTTCCAAGCTCTAAGTTAGGTTGCTGTTACAACACTGGGATTCCTGCAGTCTGGATCTGACACATGACTTTAGTTTTGTTAAATCTGAGGAATGTTTTGGAAATCCATCTGTACACTCTCAAAACATCTATTTAATTCCAAAGCTATATATGGCTTTTTAATGGCTTTCATCAATTTTCCAAATCTGAGCAAAATTCTGATCTTCAAAATAGTCAAGCAAGAAAAAGGCATTTCCCATCAGTAAAGTTTCAACACTTAACCCCTTACTTCTCTCCTAACAAATTGTTCCTGCTCTTCTTCCTTTGCCTGTTTGAGCTGAAAGAGAGCTCTGGTTGCCCAGGTAATGGTTCCTTAATAACAACTTAGCAAAACAAATTGAAAAATCAGAGAGTCTTCTCTCTGTCATCCTGCATGATTCTTTAGCATTGAAAGGATTTATTTTTCTCTTGAAAAAAAGAAATACTATTGTTTTAGGACCATAAGTATCATTAGGCACCTAAAATCTGCATGTAAGAAAGAGTGAATTACTCTTTACAGTAATTAAAAAAAAAATCTGACAAAGAGAAAATAAAATAAAACAAGTTAGCAGATTTACACAAACTTTAAAAGACAATATTTCATAAGTTATCTAAAGTCAGTTTTATATACGGTGCTCTGCTCAATTTTCTTATAACATGCTGTCATGACAACACAATCTGACACTTTCCTTAATGTTTGTCATCTACCTATCCTGACTGACTTTTCTTGGTGAAAGGGCAGTGTCACCAGAGATGCTAATACCTATATATACCTATATATATATAAAATAATCAAGCCCAACATGTTACTACAATGACAGAAATCTCTAAGTCAGTTCCAGTATCAATAACCTATATAAAAAAACTGCAGGAACACAGAAACTCCAGCACACTCACTGGTCACTCCCCCTTGACACACATTCAAAGTTTGGGCCGCATGGGTAGAGAGAGACCTTGAATGAAAATTGCCTCAGTCACTGCAGACAGTGGCTTGAGGTCAGCTGTAAAAGCCACATCAGAAAAAGGCAGAGAGCTGCTGTGGTAACAAGCAAGTAGATGCAAAAATGAATTGGCCTTCAGAAGGTTTGGAAGCCTTGCTTGAAATGAAATGTTTTGATAAGTGGTTGGTGAGCGGTCCAAGAGAAAGGTTTGAGTTTGCCTCATATGTATTATTAGCTGATCACAGCAGAGCGCCAGCAGAGCTACACAAATCCCATTCATAGAGTTCATTAACCTCTACTTAATTTTACAGAAAACCAAATTATTCTATACAGGTTTGTCTGCCAGGGATGTGAACAAGCTGTTTTGCTGTGTTCCAGTTTGAGAAGTCAATGAGTTCAACAAATAAGAATATTTTCTAAGTTGTTTATTAACAACAACGATTATGTAAACATGGGAAAACACTTCAAAATTCCACTTTGGGATATAGGAAGAAATGCATATGGTGAAGCACTGATGCAGTGTGTGTGTGTGTGAGTGTGTGAGAGGGGGGG
>JAWLRI010000857.1:2520266-2538664 GCA_034781795.1 Crypturellus tataupa | reverse complement strand
GTCCTGAGCACCTTCTTGTCCTCCACATGCCTAGAGACAGTGGCCAGCACTAGCCGTTCCATCACTTTTCCGGGGACTTTTCTGGGGACAGAGGTGAGGCTCACTGGCCTGTAGTTGCCTGGATCCTCCTTCAGTCTCATGACTGTTGGAAGCTGGAAAAACATGTGCTGGAAGGGATTGTTCTGTATGTTACCTGTTTCTTCGGAGTGTTCTTCGGAGGGGATGCTCTTCACCAGAGTATCCCTTCATGTTCTGGGAGATCCTGAGCAGATGGGCCTTCCTCTGACGCAGTGCAGCTGTTACTGTGTCCTGTCCTTCCTCTTGTTTGCTAGCCTGTCTGGGCGTGAAGTGCTGCTTTTCCAAGATCTGACTGCCTTACCTTCATGGAACTGACCTGAGCAGGACAGGGTGCCTTTGCTCTGCAGTAAAATCCAGGCTCTTCTAAATGCAGAACAACTCCAGTTCACTGGTGCTTAAGAACCTGAAGAGTTGAGATCCCTTTTTCAGGCTCTCATAGGTCTCCATGCACCTCCTGACTTACTCTAAACACTGAACTGCAGTGTCTTAAGAACAACAGTTTTAAAAACATTCTGGGAATTTTCATATCCTGTGTCTCAGATGAACTTTGTATCTATCAATGCCTTTACCACAATATATCCCTGATAATTTGTCTCTGTTGTACTGTATCCCACACAAGTGTATCTCATAGAAAAAGAAAAAAAGGAAAATCTTGGCACCAAGGAATTGGATTTCTCTCTCTCTTTTTTTCTTTTTTTTTTTTTTAAATTAATGTTCACCCTCAGTGCTATTGTATGTTTGCAGCCTGTGTAATGGAGAGATGAGTTTGAAATAGAGAGTATCTAATTACATCCCTGCTACATTATCACTAGTGTGACAAAGGACTCCAATACCAAAACAAACAACAAAGAAAATTAACTTAATCCTTCTCCAGCCTTACCCTAGTTAACTGTACCTGTATTTCTGCTGTTATTTGATAGTCAAAACAAATATTAGGAGCCAGATAAACCTTAATTTTGAATCTCATTTTAGCATCTAATTTGTATATGGGGGTTTCAGAATCAAGCCTGAGAGTTTTAAAAGACCGCATAACATCCTAGTTCTTGCAAATCTCAAGAATTTTTCACATAATAGATACTTGTTGTATGCACCTGTAATTATTCAAGTCCTTTTTTTTCTAAAAAAAACAAAAAACCTTGTCAATTTGAAACTCAGAAAGGATATTTAGATTCAGAAATGTGTCTTATCAAGTTCACTCTTCACTAATGCTAAATTCATTATCACACAAGGGCAAAGAAAACACCTTGCTTATCCAATCACTGGCATTGACATCTTTTCTTTCTCAAGTATCCAGGTGACATTTCACTTATGGAGAACCATTAAAATACGATGTTAAAATAGATTTAATTTACTTCCTATATACTTAAAAGGGAGTACCCCTGTGACTATTTTGGCAATTAAAGTTTGAAAATGGGATGAGTTTGATATATAGAAAACACTGAACAGGAGACTGCTATATAAAGCTAAAAAAGGCTGATTGTAAAATTTATTGAAAGGAATCTGATGTTTTTAACGATTTGTGAACAGTGTTAGAACAGACCTTTGCTTCAAGAGGAGGTACGTGAAACTTCTGTTACTCAGTTAATGATGAGCTAGGTAATGAAAACAGATCCTTATGGAAGAATTGCCACGTATTAGAGCATGCCGTAGGCTTTCTTATAGTTAAGTAGATCCCCTTAACTCAAATTCTAAAGTTTAAAAGACTGAGAAACCTGTAGTCACCAAATTTCAGTCTGACATGCATGCATATTGTTGTTTGGTTATTTATACACACACAAACGCAACAGGAAAAAATACAGGTTGGTTAAAGTTCGGAGCATGTTAAACGTGTTTGCGTTGTATGGTGGACAATGAAAGCATCTGGGGAGCTTAGGTTGCTAAATGGTAACAACTGAATTTTTGTAATGACCCTAAGCATCTTCTACATAAAGTGATATGAACTGCTAGCTAGAGATGTGCCACAACATTTTAATCTGCTGACATTGGTGAAAATATTTTAGATATTTGCAGTTCTCTGAAATGCTGACATTTTTCTGTCTGTAGTCCTGCTAAGTCTGTTCAACAGAGACTATCTGTGCAGTCTTTCAAGCAATTTAGAGCTCTTAAAGGAACCCTCATCCATCTGGAATGTCATTGACCTCTGAATCTCCTCATCTTTTTGAACACTCCTGGAAATGGAAAGTCTATGCATAGGTTTCTCATTGCGAGAAGAGAAATGCACCTTTACTGTTTTCTGAATGTGGTGCTTGACTATGCCAAGTTTTGCACAAAATGAATATTCTCCTAATGGAATTTAGAACTGAAAAAAATATGAACTTCCTGAATTGATTCTTGCAAGAATTTATGAAATTACATATGTAGCTTCACTACTTACTAGAAGAAATACCACTTCTCTCTGCTGTGACTACCTTCCATTCTTTACCTTGCCCTTCCAATTCTCTTCTGCTATTTAAATGCATTTTTACTCCACTGGGACTGAAGGTCTTTTAACAAAGGACTATTTCTTTTCTGCAGATATATAATAAAATAGTATATAATAAAATAATAATAAAATAATAAACATTTATGGAAAAGGACTAAAAACTAAAGTATTTTAAACAGCAAGCACACTGTTTTCTCTGAGATGCCTTCCTTGAAAAAGAACATATCATGCATGGCAAAACTTATTTGAAGTTAAGTTCTTATGAGAAAGAAAGAATTCTGTACAAGGTCTCTTAAAATAATATGCTACTTAATGGTAAATGCAGCCACTGGATTTCCACCAAGTCACTTGACCTTATATGTATACCAACCTGTAATGCTGGACGGAAAGAAGACAGAGTAGAAGCATTTACAGCTGCTACAAGAGAAGCAACTTTTTTTTTTCCTTGCTATGTGCTGTCATTGCACAATATCTCAACAGTCATGAGCAATGTCCAAATCCAGTTGGTGGTCACTCCAGTCATCAGCTCATACCAGCCTCTATGGACAGGACGCATTTAGACATCCCCAATTTATCTTGGAGAACCTGTTGGCAGATGCCATCAAGATGGATTGCAATCATTGTTTGTAACAAAACTGCATATTTTCAGTTTGCCTATATATTTCAGTAAAGATAAACAACACTCTTATAAATGCACGTGTGTACGGGCTGTTCCCTTTTAGATATTTGTCTTAGAAATAGATATATTCTGCAGAGAACTCAGTGTACAACATATTTATTTATATTTGCTTTCATGGAATTTGTATGAACTCATTTGTGTACATATAAATGTTCTCTTTTGTAGATACTCATTCCGACAGAGTCGGGAATTTCTTTATTCTCCTGTTGTACTGCTTACATGTACAGACTCATAGCAGTTATAAATAGAAAAGAGCAGTCAGGGCATGTGTTCTATCTTGCTGTGAATGCAGGATCTCCTCTTCCGCGGATAATGTTCTGTTTTATCTGTTTTTAAGAACTTTCAAAATTCCTACACTTTCTTAAGCTTGGCACATCTAACCAGTATGCTGAAAAGCAGCAGCTCTCCCCGCTTTTATTTCTTTTTTTTTCCTTCTCAGTTTCATTTAATTACTTCCAGTGGTATCCAATTATATAACTTAAAACAATTCCTCTTCTGTACTTTGTGATCTTTCAAATGTCTTTGGAAATAACATATTTTAGTATAAATTACAACACTAATAGTCTTCAATTAGCTGCTAATTTGTCCCTGAAAAAACATCTGTTTTTTTTCTATATGATTCCATACAAGTCACCTTTTCTCAGCTGTTCTCTGGATATTTCCTCTCTTTCTTTTTTTTTTTTTTTTTTTTTTTTTTTTTTTTTTTTTTTTTCCCAGTACTGCTACTCTGTCTTCCCACTGATTAATTCCAAACTTCAGCAGGGATTAATAGCTGACTCCTTTCAAGGTAAAAGAGATAAGATTTTTGGTAGTAATAAGGGTTGCAGAGAATAGAAATATGAGTAACCATTAGTAGAAAGGAAATCTGAACTTACAGTCATCCAATTTATATCTGAAAAGCTATGGAGTGTTCAGATGGTTTTCTGATGTCTGTTGGATAGTGTACATAATCTGCTATAAAATATGGGAAGTAATTACAGAATAGATTTGGTGAAATTACATGAGTTGAGTGTGTGCAAACTCACCATGTTTTTAAATAGTAGGTCCAGAAATGCTGGAATTGCAGAATAACAGAATCATGGACCTTGATTCCTTTCAGTGAGACATTACTGCTGTGCTTGTGGCATTGCCTGTCAGGGATTGCTGACATGTGAGATACCACCTGGAAACGCAAATAAAAGCAATGGCTTTACATTAGTGATTGTTGCAGTTAAAGGCTGATATTCAACATTTCCTGTAGGACAGCAGATAAATCCAGGTCACGCTCCATGACTGATGCAACTATCCTAAATTTATTTTATCTTCCTCATTAGTCATACACGAATAGGCAATGCTCAGCTGGTCTGCACACAGAACATTAGCAAAGTTAATGCCAGAATCCTGCTTTTCTCAAGGTTTCAGTCTTAATTTTGAAAAAGGCTTTTACTGCTAATCTTGCTTTTTAGTCTTGTTCTTCTTTGGTCAAATTAGATTTTGAGCCTATTAACTGTGACAGTGTCCTGTTGAATATCAATCATGATGAAAGGGAGTTTGTCATGCACAACACGGGAAACTCTTTAACCGATAATAGCATCTTTTGCTCCTGGGTATAAGCTGATTGTCAAAGTGTTTGGAAAGAAATGTAGCCCATATAGGCAATGCTGCATAATTGCTTATTGCATTGTGAGGATTTTCACCTTCCTCTGAGATACAGTAAAGCCAGACTACCAGACTTGATGGACCACTAGCCTGATCTGCCGTGACAACTCTTATGTTCTTATACCTATGACCTGTCAATGTCTATATTGAAAAGATAAAAAATGAAGTTATTGGTGAGTGAGGACTAAGGCATGTGGAAAGAGTTTTCTAAAGGAACAGTTATTAGTTGTCAGTATGAAGTGAACTACCACTGCATGCAGTAATATATAGCAGCAATTTACCTACAACAATTTACCACAACCACTACAATTCATTTAAAAAAAATTATTATTTATATAATTACACAAGAATGTACTGCTTCAAGAAGAAATAGTGGCTATTTTAATGAGCAAAAAAAAAATGAGAAACTCTTTGGGCTTAGAATAATTCACAGATTAGCTTCATTTATGCAGTTGATAATAATACCTCTGTAGTCCATAGGAAAAAAAAAAAAAACAGAATACAAAAAAAAAAAAAAAAGATTTGCAGGTAATAATACATTGATAATGCATTTCCTGGGAGAAATTCATGTGAATATTTATTAAACTTGGTCATGTAGTTGAACTTTGGTGGGCATGTATGTTTATCTCTGTATACAAACTGAATATGGACCTTTGTAATTTGAATGCAATTGTTTGCATAAAAGTGTTTGTAGACCACTTATATATGTGAGGAGCTTGGTTCTGTGACATGCTGAGTGCTGTCAGATCCTGTCAGCTCTTAGAGCAGAAGAGGTGCTCAGTATTTTCAGGCTCTATAGCATTTGCATCAGCTTTATCATCCTATCTGGGATAAAAGGATGTATTTCATGTAACAGCCTCCATCCTCCAACAAAAAGGAGAGGGTTCCAAATCCTTATCCAGATAAGGATATATCCTATTAAAGTGAAGGCAAATCTAGTTCCAGCATTTAAAACAGAATAAATTAAACAAAACAAAAGACACCACTATTATAGCTGATTTCACTTTCAAAAGGATCATTTTTTGTTGTATACAAAATAATATAAATACAACATCAGATGCTTCATCAATTACTTGTTCCTTAAGGACTCATAACCCCTGCTAAATACATGATTTGTGGCAGAATGAAGAGGCTCCTCCATAGCAAAAATAAATGTCTGAAAAACAACAGATACAAAGATGACAGGATAGTCAATCATATTTATGGCATTACTTGCTATCCACTTTTCATAAGCAAAAGATATTCTGATTTGTTGCAAGGTATTTCCCTTAGATATCTCCTATTTGATGAGACATTCTTTTATTTCCCTTTCCATTTTAGTTGACCCAGGCAGTTAGTTTGTATTATGTCCTGTCATGTTGTCCACCCATGAGTTCATCTACTTCAGAAATGCAACATGCAATTGCCTGTTTTGGGAAAGATTATATATAGAATATATTTCTTAAGAAGGAGGATTTGATCTTAACTTGTTCTAGAAGGAATTTGACTTGATTAAGGAAAAAAAGGATAGCTCTGTTTGGAAATTAAAAAAAATATATGACCATATTTCTTACAAGCATGTGCGTTTAAAATGACATGAAATGAGACATTGTTACAATATTTTTTTTTTGAAAACGAATAGTCTTATATATTAAAATGGTTTAGCTATACAAATAATAGATAACAGATATTACCAGATAATCTGATTTATCACTTTTATTCTTCTGGGTTTATCCTAACAATTTAAATTTATAGCGAAGTCTTTCCATGTATTATTAGATCTTATTTATTATTTCTAATCTTTTTGATTGGCTTACCATGATACAATGAAACTGTTGTTACAGTAAAAAAAGAAAGTGTTATTATGCATGTTATTACTTGGATTTGGAATAACAAGATTAATCATCTGGAGCTGAATTGATGTACTTGATCTTAATGGTTCAGCAGGTGACTTGGATCTTAGAATAATTGGATTCAATGCCTAAGTCGTCCACTGAAATCCTATAAGGCATTGGTCAAATCAGTTTGGCCCAGATTCAGCAAAGATCTTAGGCAATAAGAAACTAAGGTTCATCTTATCACAGCTTTTTATCTTTTTAAATAAAGAGCAGAAGACCTTTCCAAGGGTATAAACTGTATCTGGCACAATGGAGTTCCTCATCTCTGCTGATTCCCCAGAAATGCTCCTCCCTGTCCTCCTCCCGCTGCTCTCACTGACTCTAGTGCAACTGAATAGTGTGAGCTCCGTGTATATAGAAAATGCCTGGGAAAATGAATGTCTCCTCTAAGTACATCTTCTTTGTTGTGGTGGGTTTGATCCTGCGCTGCTGTTTTTTGTTCCTTGACCATAGTGACAGGGCCCCGTTTTTTTTTTTTTTTTTTTGCTGTTTTTTTTTCCCCTTTATTCCAGGTGTCTTGTGCAACCAATGTCAATAAAAGCAGTAAAATAAAGCCTCAAATTCTATTAAAAGTCACAGAAATAATGCCCTGAACTGTCCAATAGCTTATACAAGCACATAAGTACTTAGCCAAAGGGCCTTTAATGGGCTGATTTAAAAGTAAAATCAGTTACAAATTGTGTCTTTTTTTTTTTTTTTTTGCTTATTTTTCTGCCTCATTCTCTTAAAAACACATTAGTTTTAGTTTTAGTGCTTTCTTGTGTTATTGATATATGTGCAGCTCTCCATAAAGTATCAATTATTAAAGAATGAGAGCTTGTGTTCTCAGCATTTTGAGTAGGTAGTGTAAAATGATGTAGATTTGCTGTAAACAATTATTATAAATATAAAAGAAGAGGAAAAATCAAGGAGCACAAAACAATTCAAGCTCATTTAAGATGAGAAGAGGTCAACAAAATCTTGACAAATCATGTTTGCAAACTGGAATTCTGTTAATGGATTCTGTTTTTTATACTAACTGTACTGAAATTGCCAGTAAGAACATGCCTGCAATTGGTGCAGTCAACATCTGTTGCTAAAGCATATCTCAGTTAATAGTACCTGTTAGTGAAAATCATTTGTACAGCTGACAGCATGCAAGTGCCTGTGCATTGGTATGTATTTATGTCTTTGGGGGAACAGTGAGAAAAAAGAAACTTAGGAAGTTAGGCTAGATCAGAACGAGAAAGAAATTGTTTATACCTCACCAAAAATGGCCTTTGGGCACCATCACAGTGTTTGTGTACCTCTTCCTTGGGCTTCCGTGTAAATAGTTCTGTAATGGGACAGGGAGTTGAAACACTCCATTCTTTTAAGGAGGGTTCCCTTGCATGAATTGGCTCCATTGGTTCCACTGGCTCTTTGTCACTCTCTTGAGGGGGTAGGGACAAGGGAGAGTGGGACATCCCAAAGTAAGAACACCTATACATGGAGAAGGTGAGTAAATGTTCCTTGAACAGGATTTGTAGAGTGGAAAGTGGGTAGTCTCCAAGATCCTGTGTACTGAGCTTTTATTTATGCTCCATCTACTTGTGCATCAATGGCAGGGGTGGTTTCCCTTTGAAAGCAAAACAATTCCAATGGAGAAAACAATGGATAGAAGAAGCTGCATTCAAATGTAATGATTCTTAGAAAGTTTTCAAAAGAAAATCTTTTCTATTCCTTTTTTTTTGTGGTTTATCTCAAATAGCCTTCAAAGATCAAATTCTTCTAACTTCAGTAAAGAAGCATTTCTAGCTAGCATATCTCTTTAATAAAGAATTCTGGGTTTAAGCTTTTGGTAACCTTTTTCCTAAATGCCTGAACTGACACAGAAATGATTCAAGAAAGAGAAAAGAATAAGAGTATTAAAAATGGGAGAGGGAGTAAAGAAAATGGCAAGGAGAGTACATTCTCTTGACTGAAGAAGATAAAATTTTACTTGGCATCCCCAATTTCTTTTGCTTTCTGAGCCTATTCCTGACCATTGTGAATGCACTTTTTTTAAAAAAAAAATCCTTTACTTAATTCAACTCTGACAAACTTTCCCTTTTTTCCTTCACAAGCTGACAGCACTGATACAGAGAAGCCCTTTGCTCTCCTGAAAGCATACACAACATACAAATGAGCCTTTCTCTGAAAAGCATCTTTCTTTTAGCTAACTAACAGTGAACGTAGCTTCTTCTCTTCTTTATCTGCAGTTTTAAACTTTGTTGCTTTGGAAGGAGAAATAGGAAGGTGGAGCTACAGGAGTGTGAGAGAGAAGGAGGGTCTTCAGTGCTAAAAAGTTGTCAATCCTATGCACTGTGTGGGAGGGCCCATATGGAAAGTCTTCCATGACAATAATACAGTAAAGCAGACTTAACTATTTCAGTTTTATTTACAAGAAGAGCTTGGTTATGGCATTCTACAGGAGACTTCATGGGCCAGAATTACCCTGTTTTTCTGGAATTCTTGCTATTGCGCAGCATATGCAGCTACTAAAGAGAGAGGAAGTTTCTAGGAAACAATTATTGTTTCAGAGAAACCTGCACAGTTGAGCAGAGCATTCTGAAAGGAACTCTCCCCAGTGCAGATGGAGATCAGCTTGCAGTCATTTTCAGTAATCCTCTTAATGTGCAGAAAAGCATCGCTGAATGGAGGTAAAATCACTCCGGGCACCATTTTTGTGGTCTGGGTTTTGGCAGTGTCTCCTAGGAAATGTAATCATGTCTAATAGTTAAGGAAAGTGTATGAACACCATTGCTGCAGACCAGGGACAGGATTGAGGTAGAGCAAATGGATGATTAAAAAAATTGATATTAGAGCAAGGGTTATAAAGGCACCTGAAAAATAGCCTAAAGGACCACAATTAGTATTAAGAGGATGTTATGCTAAGAGGAGAAATACGCACAGAGAAGGAATATTAATGGAGTTTCATAATGGAGATAAGGAACAATTTTACTTCATGTTTTCTCTAAGGGTCAAGGAAAGGAAAGATACCCCAAAGATAGAAAAGATTGCCTTCGCCAAGGGGACATAAATATGTATGAGAAGAACTGTTTCACCTTGTACGAATGGATTTCAATTTAGTAAGACAAAATGCAAGGTCCTAACTTAAAGAGTTGAAACCAAGAATGTCTACTATAAACTGTGATATTATCACTCCAAATGCCAATAACACAGAAAACTCAAATATTAGTAATAAGTTGATAGTGAACTGACCTTATGATGCAGCTGTGAAAAAAAAATCTTTAGTGAGTTGGATGGGCAGAGAGAGATAAGGAAGTGTGGATCCATCTACAGGATCCAAATAAAAGTACTATATCCTGCTACCAGTATGTATAATTGTCGTGGCTACATTTAGCAGGAAATCAGAAGTTTCTAACTGTCAGAAGTTTGAGGTTCACTTCCAAGAAAAAGAGTGGGAGCAAAAATCCCTGTCCCCTCAGCTATTTTTGGAGCTGCTATTTAATCAGCTTATGAACAGTACTGTGACATAGCTGGCTGTTGGTGTGGGACTGAACTTGTTAATGTAGGAAGCCTGTTCTAGTATCTTGTCCTGGTATTGATAGCTCCATAGCAGCTGTTTATACTGTGTCACAGAGAGCTGTCATGCTGCCAGGATTATCAGTGGTGAAACCATTCACCACTTAGAAGGTTTAGAAATGGCAGTTGTTATAACTCAATTTTCCTAGAAAGTGTGTCATATTGCTTAGCATTTGGATGTTTTTAGCCTCATCAGCAGGCTTAAATAAACTATATTTTCTTTTTCAGTTTTCCCATTTTTCTGGATCACTGGGCATTTCAACTATAAAAGAGTCTGAGAGAAAGAACAGCAGTTGCAAAGCCCAAATAACCAAGAAGGAAACTGCAGGTTTTTCACTTAGTATTTTAGCTCTCCTTGGAAGGTGTAGTCCATCTTAGAAAGCATAAGATAAGAATGTTGGAAGAACTTTTTAAAAAATCTTTTTATGTAGTAGGCGCTTCCTTGTAGCACCAATCCTCATTAAAGATGCCAAAGCAACATTCATTATACATACTGAGATGGATTAACTTTAAAATCTCTAAAAATTCAAGGTGAGTAAAAACAATAGCTCCTTATTGTCTCTGCTTCTGCTTACTAAGTTCAGTTATTTTTACTGCACAACTTTTAGAGGGCAGTCCATGCTAGACATCTTTAGTATAAGAGAGAGTGTTCCAGAACAGACACTATGTCTGGCCAAAGGTCTTAGTCACGTAGCAGTTTGAATGTCTTTAGAAATGATCTTCCCTTCAATTGTATAGGGAAATCAGGGAAAATTGAGTGCCTAAGCAAGCAAATTTTATTCTCTCATTTCTTTTTCCTTTTTTTTTTTTTAAATAAGGTAGATTTTTATAGGACCTTCCATTTCTGAATGGAAGCATAGTTCAGTGTCCTAAAGAGTTCTGTAAGAGATGAAACAGATATCTGAGGAATATAGGAGTTGTTTTGTGGGTCCTTGTCATGAGACTCTGCAATTTTTTACTCTATTGGCTTCCCCCGAAGGCAATCCCTTATGAATAAAGCTTTTGGTTGTTTGTTTTTTGTTTAGGTTGAGCATATGCAGATCAGTAACTCATCTACTGGCAAACTTGCTTATTTGGTTAAGTTGCTAATGGCAACTTTTCTTAAGAGAGAAGATTTTTAAATAATAGCATAGTTTAGATAAGGAGACAAATAGTAGTTAACAAATATGTGCATCAGACAGATTAGGTTATTTAAAATACAAACATTGTTGTAATGTAAGAAAATATTATATGTGGCTGTAGTCATGAAGCACAATGCCTAACAGACAGGAAAAAAGATGAGTGCTGTAAATAGGTCTTTGGGAGGTCATAACTCAAGTTACATACATTATTTATGTAGTAATAAAGTCTGCAATCTCCATTTCAGAATAAATATTTTATTGTACAAGGCTCTGTACAGGTAAAATAGAAAAGGGGTGGGGGGGGTTCTCTTTACCAAGCACCTTTCAATCTAATGGGAAAATGTATTCAACAAAAAAACAACGGGCCCCTATCACAGCAGCATTTTGAGATCATAGTTTAAGGTTTCTGAAGACAAGTCTATAACTTTGGAATTTTAGTTTCTACACCTTAACAGGACATATCTCCCATTAGTGAAGTATGTCTTTATTTTACAGGAACAAAATAAAATGTACCTCAAAGGACTGACAGCTGCAAGCATAATGGAGAGTTTTCAGGTAGGTCATCTGCAGAATGCCTGTTGCTTTTAGGTCTGATTTGTTAGATGATCAAAGTCCATATGTATCTACTTTCATTTAGTTCAATATTTAGCATTCATTTAGGTGGGAGATTTTTTTCTGAATCTTCCTAAAATGAAGCAGCTGCTACAGCAGTGAGAGTCAGGCGCATAGTGACCCTGCAGAGCCTGATTCACCTGCTCACATCCTCATCTTTCAATGCTTTGCACAGATATTCTGCTAAGAACTGCCACTGAGATAATCTGGCAGCCAAAGAATTTCATCCTTGTCAGTCATTTTGTGGCCTGCTGGATGTTAAAAGAATAGGGAAAAAAAAAGGTATGGAAGGAGATAAAAGCTCTGTTGCTGGTTGCTTGTTTTTATTCTTTGCAACTGCTGTTTTAAGTACCTTATTATTCAACCTAGGTAGTTGGAACACATAATTTAGGACACACATGAAAATGGAAGATAGATAATTACATGAGAACCACTGGGCACCACCTTGTGTGCATTGTATGCTAATTAATACAGGAAAAATTAGCAAGAAGCAGACCGCCATTTCAGCTTTTCTTCAAGCTTCTGCTTCACATAAAAGACATATCAGTAACCTAATGTTTCAATGGACCATGTCTTTCTATTAGTGGACTTTACCAGGTAGTTCTGGAGCATAATTTGAAATTATTAAAATACAGAAGCAATGTTCTCTCTTTCACTAGTCTGTGGAGAAGGTTCAGGTGAGTTACTTAAATATTTATATTTCAGTTAAGTGAGACTGTAATCCTGCTATCCTCTTGCTTGTAGTGAAGCCTAGGAAAGGGTGAATGCAGTTCACAGTTCAGGGTGGCATTAATGCATTCCTTCCATCAAACATCTTAGGATGTAGGGATTACTTGGACAGGAAAATAAACTTCTTTCTTGATTGCTGCACTCTCCTGGGCACTTATTACACTAGAAATTACAAACCATAATCCAGGAAACACAGAGCTATAAGTAAACCCCCAGAGAAAGTGTTTGCTGCTGTTGTCTGCAAATGGTGCTATTATACATAAATGGAGGCAGCAGACAGAAAATTCCTGAGTGAAGTACTTTGTGGTTACTCAGCTCTAGTGCCATTTATGCCTATCTTCTCCTAATCTTTGCCAAGACATTTGCAAGGTATTAATATGAATGAATCAGTAGTTCCTGCTATGGCTGGATGTTACCAGAGTAGGGAGCAATGTTAAATATTGATCTTTTGTGTATCAGTTGCTTAGTGGCAGTATGAGAGTGTGGAGAGACAAAGGTGTTTTTTTTTCTAATACAGGACACACAGATAGTTGATACAAGGCTATAACATTAATTACTCAAGTGTTATAGTACCTTTGTAAACTCTCATTTAAAGATCTCCTGCTTGCACTTCTAGGATATGTCAGTAGGATTTGTTAATGAACTTTTCCAGATGTGCAGTTACTGTTTTGTTTTCTTTTTTTGCAGGAAGAGGCATAAGCACATGCCTGTAAGAGCTTTGTTTTGCTATGCCGATGGCTCATACAAATGAGCTGCAAATTGTTTGATTTGACAGAGCATCCCTGACCTCTGCACATGTGGTCTTCTCCTGCCAATTGTCTGCATGAAATGAGTCAGTGATAGCATGAGACCTTCCCTCCTTTTTTTTTAATTTGGAAACAGAGCTCACTTGTATTTACAATGTCCTGTAATATTTATACCTACTCTCAACTCTGAAAGTTACTTTCAGCTACTTTAGATGTGCTGGGATAACTAGGATTGGCATAGTGTCTTGGATCTAGGCTTTTGAAACTACTTCCAAGTTGTTTTCTGTAACAAACAGAAAATGTATCTAAACACCTTCCAAGTTCTGTGCTCTAAATGCAGCAAGGTCATCTGTTGTCTTCAGAAATGACCATAGCAATGGTAATGTATTTTATGTTGTTTCTCCTGGAACTACAGAACACTTAAATGGCTTTTAATTGTATTATTATTACAAGATAATTCTAATATCTTTCTTTGGGTTTTAAGTACATGTCAAGGGGCAATTCTAATTCCCATTTTTGTTAGGTTTAGAAAAGAACATAGAGATTACAGAAGAGGGAAAAGGAGATAGGGGGAAAGGAGGATTACATTGTCACATTCTGGTCTGTTATAATCTCCAGTGAATGACTATTTCTTGTCTTCATCTCTCATGGTAAATGTCACTGTGCAGACACTGTGCAGACACTTAGAATTCACGGTAGTTTGTTTTGAGCTAATGGGCTTGTGGAAGCGTAACTTGAAACTGTGCAACATGATTAAGAAGGATATCTTTCTTTGCAGAAGCATCAATTATTCACAACTTAATCACACCTTGGGAAACAAGGAAGAGAAACGGAGTCAAATTATGGAAGATGCTATGCAGAGTTGCCAGGAACAAAGAGAAAGGAAAACAACTATAACCTCTTTTTGCAAAAATATGTCTTGGCATACACTCTGTATCACAGAGATTGTAGCTCTATACAGAAGTGATTGACACCATACATTTGTAAAGGAAACACTAGAGTGTAGGTACACGTTTTATGGGCCAAATGTCACAGAACATTGTGGTAAGAGACTGAGAAAAAAATCCCATAGACATTCTGCAAACTAACAGCAATGAAGTACCAATGAGGATATATTGCAGCAGAAACACAATCTCTAGAAAAAATATCTTTCACTAAAAGCCCATAAGATCTCTTCACTATTAAAATTCAGCGCACTTTCAGAATGCAGATTGAAGGAAGAATCAAATAGAGTTTTAAGACTTCATAACTTTTACCAGTCTCTTCAAAGCTCTCCATTATTATTTTCTCTTCAAAGATAGTTAGTGGCATTGCAGTCTATCAAAGGAGGAGCGTGAAAAAGCAAACTTTGAGAATGAATTACTAGAAAATGATAGTACAAAATGTGTTTATTAACTGCTGCTTGTCAAGACTCTGATACAAGGATTGATTCGAAAAGTAGTAGAGTGTCTTCATGACATGATGATGAGTCACCTGTCAGAATTCCTTACAGAAAATCTGTATAACTAAAGTAATACCTGCGTTCTAGTGCAAAAATGCTCTGTGACTGAAACTGGTGGAAATTACATTGCTGCTTCTTCAGAATAATTAAGGGTAAGTAATATCTAACTTCATGCTTGGAATTACAGGTTAGCTGTGAAGACAGTTATCTCGGAATGATGATGTTTTGTAATTTACTCAGCTGAAGAAGTCCCTAAGTGGACTTCATAGTATCTCTCTATTTTTCCCTTTTTAGGGGCAGTAGCTCTGCATGAGAAATTACTGCTTGATTTGATTTTACTCTCATTTTCTAATCATTTCTATAAAGTTTATGTGCTGCCATGTAATGTTCTAATGTTTCTATGGAAATATTCGCTATTTACTTGGTTCACCTTCCATGCCTTAGTTATTCCTCACTACAGAAGTGGGAGTGTTTGGGAGACAGGGACAGGACAGTATTTTGAAAGTCGTTATTTTCATGGGAGGACTTGTTTAAAGGAAAGCTTACCATTCTCTAAAGTTGTATAGCATCTGAAAATATCTCATCTCCTCTACAATGTTGATAGATGTGTTGTTCTGACTAACAATTGTCTATCCTCAGCTCTCATGTGTGCCTCACCCTGACCTCTGAAATCTGTACTATCAGTCACCAATTGCAATACTTTTAAAGGAAAGTTTCTAGTAGTCGGAGAAGTGAGGTAAAAGTATGTATTCAAATGCATGCAAATGTTGTGGGACATTTGCACACATGCATTGCAAGTGATACCCAGTTCCCTATTATCACAAACAAGTTCTGCATGTCTCAGGAGCTGCCTTCAGCCCTTCCTGCTCCTAGTTTGGACAGCAGCCACACGTTACAGTCCTTTTAGTAAAACAAACATTGGTGTAAGATTATATTTTTAGGACTGAAGTGTTAAGTAGCAACAATCAGAGTAGCACTTCAGTCAGGGTTATGTAGCAATGCCTACTGCAGGACTCAGTGTGGTCAGTATTAGCTGCAGTGACTGACAAATGGATTGACTAAAAAGAAAAGAAGAAATAGTCTGAGAAAAGGAATGTTTGACAGTTTTTTTTTTGATCCACCTTTACTGTATGCCAATAAGGCACTAACACTCCCTCTTATGCTGATGGGGTAGGGAAGGGAGGAACCAGATGAGATTGGCCCCAATATGTGCAGGTAACAAAGCAATAAACTGCTGGTTGCTAAAATGTGGGATATACCTGCCAAGAGAAGTTTTGTCCCTTGAATCAGAGCTCAGGCCCTTGGAATGCTTGTAGGTGAGTGTGGTTGAGCTTGCGGGATGCTTTCATCTGGCTTTGCACTGCTTCCAGGAGGCGAAAGGGAGCAGCTGTTCTAGGGATGAACGTGTCCCACATAGATGAATCAGCCCTCCTGGGCCCACCACGGGGAACCTGGCAGGAGTAGCTGTTGTGGTGCTAAAGCTGGGGTCTGCCAGCCTTAACCCTGGCATCTGGGCGAGAGCGTGGCAGGAACGGGGCAGTGCATCTGCAGCCACTTCTCAGAGCAGAGCGGGCGTTCTTGGAGCTCGGAGACAGACGTGGCTGCCGGAAACAAGGCGGAAAGAGGAGAGTCTTACTTTCTAAAGCCAAAATTGGGCTCAGAAGGCTGGAATCTCCTTTCTAACACGATGACAAGTGTGCTGGGTGGGACAGCGTCCTTGCCCTGCTCTCCTTGCATCACATGAGCCTGCCAGCCCAAGGGTCTGCTCAAGCAGAAGGAAGCTGTGGGAGGTAAGTCTGGAATGAGCTTTGGCTGCATCTGACTCTGGCCCTGCAAGCACCCCTGTGTGAAATTAGTGGGGATCAGTGAAAGTTTTGCTGTACACAATTAGTTTTCCAAACTTCTTACTTTGCTGCAATGTGCCTGAGCTTGAATAATCCGCTTCCAAAACAGTTTCTGGAAGGAAGAGCTTGCATCACTCATGGAGATTTCTTCCTTGTCTTCTGAGAGTTTTTTTTTTGTTTACTTGTTTGTTTTCCTACTTTGTTCCATTCATACTTGTTAAATGCTGGACTATAACCTTAACAGGAGGCTAAGACCTGAATCTGAGTCATGCACTGTAGATTTTTGAAGATATTTTAGAAGACATGAACATCCTGAAGCAGTAGACTGAGTTAGATAATAACAGTCATTGTTAATTAAAAGTATGAATCCAAGGCACAGAGTTTTCTCATCTTCTGTTTAAAGTTCTGACTGGGAAACTAAAAATATTGAAAAAGAAGATATATTCTTCATTTTCCACTTACCAACATGGCGATTGTTTTTTTCTATACTCTTGGCTATTTGACACTTTTTTTTTCTTAATATCCCCCAGATATTTCTAAATCTTTGAACAGTAGGTTTGATGACAGGTAAGTTTCCATAAAGCTCTGCATCTTAAAACAGATTGCTCAGGCACTGGTCAGGTAAAAATAAAAAGCTGAACTCTCCACCTGCTATAGATTTATATAGTTGTATATACATGGTCAACCTTGATCCTTCCCCATGTGGATGTGTCTGCACACAGACACATTATGTGTACACGGATTACGTGAGGTTAAATCTGTCAACTTTCATCAGAATAGGGCTGAATCAACAATGAGATGCTGTGCTAATGGTAGCAACTTCAGTCCTTTATAAAGGTATTATAAAAGATTGGAAAGGCCTGATCTTTATAGCAATGAAGCAAGGAATTAAAATTATCTTTGGTTTCTCCCCCTCCCTTTTCCCCCGTGTCCTCTTTTCAAGGATTTATATTCAGATTGGAATCATAACTTATAACTTTTTTGCCTTCAGAAAACTCTGCCCTAGAAATAAAGACAGTGGCGATTCAAAAAAAAAAAAAAAAAACCTCTTTGCATTAAATAATGCTATAAATTAGTGATACATTATGGTAATAAAGATTATGGGATGCAGAAGTGCATGCTTTAAAAGCACAAAGTAGTAAAATATTTGAAGATAAAAACTGCCCTATAACAGTACTCATTTTGATCTTCCCGCTTTGAAAAGCAGGACAGCTGAATCCTTTCACTTTGGAATTATTTTTGTCTAAACTGAAATTGTTACAGTTTTTTATTTCATGACCAGAATGTTTCAGTCTCATGTATGATTCACACCACTAACAAAACAGCCAAGTATTACCTTCAGGATTACTCCCTACCTTATTAAATAATTTAGAAGTCATTTTATTAACTTTATAAATTAAACAGTAACTATAGCTTCTGCAAACATCGAAATGTCTTTAAATTGCCTTTGGGAATATTTCCTTAAAGTTTATCTATGTTAATCATTCCATTCAAAAAAAGATCATCAGTAATTTCTGTCTTTTACTTGTAGCCAGCTTCCACATAAATGCTGAAAGCTTCTTTTGAAGTTTCCCAAGATTTTGTATGTAGCAGTGACTGAAAAGAATTACTGTTTCCTTAGTGGAGATCAAACATTATGTGGATATGTCAGAACCCCAATTTTGA
>JAWLRI010000857.1:2507114-2520166 GCA_034781795.1 Crypturellus tataupa | reverse complement strand
AGCAGTGACTGAAAAGAATTACTGTTTCCTTAGTGGAGATCAAACATTATGTGGATATGTCAGAACCCCAATTTTGAGCGTGTAGATAATATATATCTTTTACATAGTAAGGATATATGTGACTGTGTCACATGGTTTAGGGTTCAAAGATAGTTATTCTTTCCCATATTTGCAAAAGGAAAACTTTGTCGTATGATTTAGTCAGAAGTGATATGTCTTTTAATTCTGGATCATGTGAACCCTGTCTGTACATTTTACATATATAATGGTTCTTAAATGTCTTATAAAAGAATTTTGCATTTTTATAAGCATTGACACTACATGCTACACATTCTTTAGGTCTCCAGTGCTGTTGTTTGTCTCTTCTTCTGTCTAATATATAACAAGAATTTTCATTTCACCAAATCAAAATGAAGTTTACATGGAAGACTGGCATTGAGATCCAAATTTTCCAAGATGTTTAGCTTTAAGGCAGACCTGCCAGGTAACCGCTTCAGGCTTGGGAGCTGGGAGGATCCAAGGAGATGGTTTTTCCAGTGGTCTCAGGTTTTACACTGGGAAGCATGGAGCGTGAGAGCCCACTTCTAAGTAGCTGGTAACATAATGCTGCTGGGGGCGGATAGTGTATTTCATATCTGAAACATGTTTTTTGTATTACTTCTGAAACAAAAGTACAGCCAAATTTCCATGCTTGTAAATTCTTGAATTTGGTCCCATTGGATGGAAGTCTTTTTCAAAAAATGAACCCATATGTGAAACAGAAACTTTCCTTCCAACCTGCAGTATTTTTTGATAGATGCTGCTTCAGAAGGAAATTCTGCTGCATTATTTAAGTTACTCTTGTTACTAAATTAATTGCGTCATCCAAGCTAGACATACATTTCTTCAGATTTTTAATTAAACACCTAGTGAATTTCTTTTAATGTCTAAGGCCTGAATGCCTACATTTAAGCAATCTGTTTAATTTAGTACTAGAGACCAAAATGCTGAACAGTGATCCCATGAAAGAGGCTTTGTGTTGTCCTTCTGTGTGTGATCCCTTGTGATTCTTTGTGTCATCCTTCTGTTTTCACATTTGTAGCTTGCTCTACATACAATTTCATATGTTTCCTCTTCCCTCTCCTTTGCAATAAGCAAATAAGGCTCCAAAACTGTCAACTTCCTTTTTTTTCTATCTCATCCATCATCTTTAATTCCACTGTCAATATGTAAACAGAGTTTACATTGCTCTGTTTGCTTAGAAGGTCTGACAAAAGTTAGCAAGGAAAATTAGGGTCCTTTTCTGAAAGCCAGCTGTTCACAGGCTTCTGAGGAGGATTTTTTTTTCAGCTTAATATACAAGACTTTATAGGGTATAATGATGATATAGTTCAAAGAAGCAGCAAGTGATCCAGTCTGCGAGTTTTCTCAGCTGTGTCAGAGGAGAGACTTTCTATACTGCCACTGGTGAGAAACAGTCCTGGCACCAGCTAAGCCAGTCGGCTGTGGTGGTTAAATTACTCACTCCAGCAGTCTTAGAGCTCAATTCCCCAGTTCTAAAGTGGAGACAAATACACTTCCTGGAGGTTTTATTTGTGTTTTGGAGACTGTATCCCTTAATGCCTACGAATTTTACAGGCCACTTGCAGAACTCAATAGGAAAGTCTGCAAATCGTAAAGATTGTCTGTCTTCTAAGAAGTCTCCTAAGCTACGTTTTTAAACTTTTTTCTTTTTTTTTTTTTTTCCACATACATACTCATAGATAAGAGTTAAGATTTACAGTGTGAGGTGCCATTTATTTATTTTTTATTTCTGGGATCAGTTCTGAAGCCCTCGTACAGGCAGACTTCCAGCTGTTTCTATTCACAGGTGGAAATTCAACTTCACCACAGATGAAATGATCCTACCATATATATGTAACTCAGGCTTTCAGGGAACATAATGCTGCCTTTCCCACTTTTCTGCTTAGTTCAGCCACTGCAAACCCATGTGGCTCTTAATATTTTGAAGTGACTTGGAAAAGAGCAGGGAAAGAAAACGTTAATATGTACATTTTAGAAAGTACATAAACCTGTTAAAGTACAAGCAAGTTAAAAAATATATTCAATGTTACATAGAGACTGATTATCTTTTATCATGGAAATAGAAATGTGTGTTTTTTGTAATATCACGAGACCTGTCAAAAATACAGTCACAGAGCAGGATTCACAAAATCATTCATTTGTTAAATTCACTCTGAATGAGCAACTAAATCACAATTAACCATGCAAAATTATTGCTGATAATTTTGCTAAATAATGTAGACAGATCCAGAAATGGAAGCCATTGTTCCATTCTTTTCCAGTGGTTTATGACTAGAAGAAATCCTAGTATTGCTGAGACCAGTGGGAATTTTACTTTTGGTCGCCGTAAGGCCAGGGCTTTACTCCTCATTCTTGCTGCTGTGAAAGGATCTGCCTTGCTCAAGATGGCTGCGGAAAGACATGCGTCTTCCCAAGAGCTGAGCCGGTCTCTTCAGCTGTCGGTGGAGAGACAGGGAGAGCAGATATGCAAGGGAGATTAAACAGTAACTCACAATTCTCATGGAAAGAGGAGAAGTTAAAGAGAAGTTAAAGGAGGGAGAGTAGAGGCAGGCATAGGGTTTTCTAAACTCATTAGAAGTCAGGTAAGATGGAAGAGTAGCTCCAGTGCTGCACTGAGGGTGGCTGAGGATTCCAGGATGTGTGGGGACTGGGAGGTAGGGAGGATAAAGGTTTCATTGCCCTAACATCCTGTGATGTGCGTGTGACACAAGGGACGATGTTGTAGCTGCCACCGGGTGTTCTTGCTCGTAGAAAGTTTAGATCCCCTTTCCACAGGCTTTTATGCTGCTTCAAGTCAAATACATTTAGCAAAAGGGCCGAGGAGGAAATGGTGTAAGTGTAGAGTAAAACTCAAACATTTTTCTACGGTGCACATGAGCCATCTTTGGCAGGTTTTTTTTGTTTGTTTGTTTGTTTTTTTTTGTTAATGCTCAGCATCTCAAATGTAAATTTTTTAGGAAGTCTGAGATTTGAATTTAGTGCCCAGAACCTTCAGTGCCTAAACATTTTAATGACCATCTGGTGCTGGGCTTTATGTACCCTTTTGGCTAGGGCTTCGAGATTTCCTGACGCTGAGTCTGAAGGCCTGACACTCTCCTCACTGGGAGCTCCTCAGAGCTGTGCACCCTCTTTGCTCACAGAGATTTCCTCCTCTTGTTGGCACATTTTACAGTGACATCTAGTGACTGCTTTTGTTGAATGCAGGTGTGTAGCTGTACGTGCCTCCTCAAGCCTCCCTTCAGTCTTTCTGCTGTCTTCCTCTGCCTTACCCCACCATGGTGAAAGGTACGGGAGTTGGCCAGTGCAGGGAAGTTCCTGCTGTGGCATTCTGCATTTCTGGAGCCACAGAGCCTTCCTCTCTCCCTCCGTCCCCAGCTATACTCCCTGCATGGGGGGGTAACAGGCAGAGCTAGACCTGCCCCAGGTTGTTAGCAGGCTTGTTGAGTCTCTACATAAGTTATTGTTCAGCACCCGCAGTACCTGTCTACGTAACCAGACGCACTGCAGCATAAATACCTTTTAGTCTGTGTTAGTCCTTAGTCCGTAAACTTCTAGTTGGATAATATTTATCACTTCTGCATGTTTGCAGGAATAGGGCTGAGGACTTAAATCCGGTAACCCTGCCTGCCTTTGTGACTGTTTTCTAGTGTAAATAAAGTGTTACCCATGAGCAGCCTTGGCCATCCCTGGAGGTAACTGGTTTGGCAACATATTGTTATCTTGTCATTAACCAGACATCTTGGGCTGTTTTCTTTGCTGCTGCCCTTAAATGAGGAGGCCCAGCCCTTAGCAGCAAAATGCATATTTATATATGCAGGTCTTTGCATTATTGAATTGCATCCCCTCTCCATAGCTCTTCACCATGGGACCGGCCAATTCTTTTTCCGTGAAAACTTATTCTCAGTGTTGGCATTGCCTCCCGATCTGTATTACCTGCAGCTTCAGGATGGTGCACATTCGTCTTGGACCATGATTCTTATTGAAATACTAGGCAGAACTGGGCCCAGCACTCATTTCAGAAAGAAAACCTTTTTTTTTACTAATAGTGCAAACAGTTGTAATCCTTCTTCTTACCTCCTTAACATGTTGTCTTGATCTCCATCTTTTCCACTTTAGTAATCTCCTTTGAGACAGTGAAATAAATATTTGGTTTAAACTTGTACAGATTAGTTCCAGATTAGTCCATTGACCTTGTCTAAGAAATCATTTATTTTATCAGAGATATTATAGATTGCCATAATCTAGCTTTGATAAAACCATGTGTTTTCATTTACCTTTCTATCCCAGATTTATTGATTCCTCCTTCCCTGTTTTCTCCTTTGAAAAGTAAACATAACATGTTTTATTCTAGTCCAAAGGTGTGAGCCTCAATTTAGAAGGATAACTATCCTATCTACTGGCCCAGCATGGAGGTATCTGGTTATCCAGGTTTTCCTTTCTTTTGAGATAGGCCCATTTGATTTCAATTTCTTGCATTATTCATGTACTCGAGTTCCTCTGTCCGGGTAACTAGTTTCCTTGCTTTCTCCAATTTTGTATTTCAGAGGACAAAAATGTAATAATAGACCCACTTTTGCTTACAGTGGAATTTTAAAATGAATTGAATCAGTGCATGATTGCTCCAGTTTAAAGGAATGTAGAAGCCCTTGGAAAGAGAACCATTGTCCTTGCGTGCTTCTGGACTGTGCTTTGTACAGTTCTCTCCTCATTAGAACTAGATTACATAATTTTCAGGTCAGGAGCAACATACTGAGCTGTGTGCGCCTCTCCCCTCCCTTTCCATTCTGTTGGTATCATGCCCGGTACTGTGGCTGTCACAGAGCACAAGGACTGACCTACAGACTCTAAAAGCGGTGGATGCAGTTTAAGGCCTAGGGTAGTGATCACAGGGTGCTCTGCGAGGCAGAAGAGGGGACAACCCTCAAAACAAAGTAGAAGTATAATTCAGCATTCAATGTCTCTAACATCTTGTGTACGAGAACTTTATGAATGCAAAAACACATCCCAAAGGAGATGCTAAGTGCTACATCTGGTAATTTCCCTGTGCTTAGGGGACATTATGGCACTGGAGAACACTTTGAGAGTGGATGCTCTAAAGTACTCGCTCTTCTTTAAAATACAACTGCTGGTGACTCAAATGGCTGTCAATTCACATTTCTGATTCACCAGAGAATCCCTGTGCATGGAGGACGAAGTTGGTTGCCTACAGTCTGATTTTCCACATCTAAAAAGTGGGACATGACACAATATTCCTGGAGCCAAAGGAGATCAAACAGCGAAGAGTATAATTGTGGTGTCTAGTGTTCAAGGTGCTTGGCTGGAAGGTCCTGTGTCTAGTCTGTGCTCCGAGTCTTAGTTGTTTTTTATCTAGTGCTTTTAAATGTAAATTGCATGCACAGTATGGAGACCAGGGACTGGAATCAGATGGAAGTGGTGTTCCTTCTGTCTTGCTGTTTGGCTACAAGCAAATGATGAGCTGCTCAGAGCAGGAGGGTCCTGAGTGTTTCCCTGGCACAGACCCTAGGCAATCAATTATTGCTTCAGAAAATGAGCTTTGTGCTCCTGATTGTGGAAGAAGCTGTTGTGCACTAGAGTTCTGGATTCGAGGAGGTAAAAACTCTCTTCTGTGGACTAAAATCTGGCCACTTGCCATATGTAAGACATGCATAGGTTATATTTAGTTGTTTTGATTCAAATGCGTTTTTAACCACACAGATTTGTCCATGGCAGTTCAGCCAGTAGCCAGCATGCCAATCCATGTTTCTTTTATCAGTTATGTTTGTGAAACACTGTAAAGCTATAAACCAAGCAAAGGAGAAGGATGTTTTCATGACAACTTCCTAGGCTTCCTCAAACTTTATTAACTTACCATGGATTCTAACTGAAACCCTCAGGCATAATACAAATTAAGATAATGCACTGTGGGTTTTGACAAATACTGAAGTTTCAAAATAATTAAGAATGCAGACAACTGATTAAAGACTTTTTGAAATGTTTTATCAGTTTATGAATCATCTGCCCATTGGTCATAATATACAGTCAAATTAAAAATTAGCTGTAGGATACTAATTAAAGAAGATTAAAAGAAAGATGCTACTTACCATGCAAGAGAATGGAATGCACTCTTTGTTAAAGGGAACCTCTAGCCCTTTAATATCTATCTCAGCTTGTGATGTCTGTTCCACTCATTATTGCACTATGTGGAATTTCAAATGAGGAGAATGTGCTCCAGAATTGGGAATTTCCTGTAGGATTGAGATTACTCTTCCAGCCACCTCTTTTTGAAGTGGCTGCTCAAATTCAGAACCAGGCAAATGCTCAAGATAGAGTCTTCGGGTCAAGGTTTTGAAAAACAGAAGTTCTTTTGCAGAAACCATTACTCGTAGCCAAATATCTAGTTTTATTAACCCAGACACCAACAGGGGTCCCTTAACCAACAGTGGGCAAGCATTCATTTTATTTTGGATGGACAAAGAGCAAATGGTTCAATCTCAATGTTACAGCAAAGGTGGCCTGGATTTACAGTCACACAATAATGCATGCATGAAAGTGTTATCTTCTGTTAAGATATCCTTCACTGGATCTCCTAGTTGTTTCTGTAAAACAAAATCACTCTGGGGAGTCTTTTTCTCATGAGTGGGAGAAAGAAGGAGATAAATTCTTTGCAGACATCTTCCTTCTAACAGTTGCTGTGAACTTTTCTTTCTGAGGAGAATTTGCTTTCCATTTTTTATTCCAGTCAGATGTTTGGAAACGTAAATATTCTCTACTGACAAAATATAGTGCCTACTATAGCCATATATCAGTGTAACAAAACGAAACTCAAATCTTGGCTGCACTACCTAAGGAAGGGAGAAACTGTGCCACAGTTTTTCTACCCAGTACTCTGGTACGTAGTGACTTCTCGTTCATCTAAAATGTACAAATCAGCATACTGATGGTGGCTAGGGGCAATGCAGTGAAGAGGATGGCTCTGGCACGCTGGTACATCAGTTTGCCTGTCTGTGCTGCAGCAAGTAGAGCTGCATGCAGAGAGCTGGAGCGTATGAGGTGTATATGAGCATATACACAGTCATATAGTAACCAAAGTTCAGCTACTGAATGAAGCAGCTTGGTTGAGGCGAGTGCTAGCACACGCCTCACTGCAGGAGAAACCGCTGGCTTCGAGGGGGCCCAGCAGCCTTGCCCATTTATTTTCCACTTACGTGGCAGCACTGATGAGCTCACAGCAGTGCACAGGGGAGAAGGTGGCGGAAAACAGCCATTTCTTTGCTAAACCACGTCATCCTGCAGTTGTTCACTGCAGTAGGATTGTTTGCAGCGAGGCCTGGAGCATGGCTGAGCTTAAGGGCTAGGCTGCCGTGCGGGGCTGCCTGTTCTTCTTGATGTGTTGTGCTCGGAAGCGCTGGATGTGCCAGAAGGTTGTATTGCCTAGAAAATCAGACGGGTTTTAAAGCAGACAGTATTATGCAAATGTATGCCAGATATACATCACTCCTTGGACTGGATGCCCATCTCATCCACATCTGCTCCAATAAACATCTGTTCTGCTTCAACAACAGGCATGACATAGCCTAGTGGAGGAACTAAAGCAATAGAAACTAAATTAAACGTACAAAGTCTTGTGAGAGGAGGTAGCTGAGCCTGTATTTTCTATGTCCCAGGCCAATGTCTAGCCAGTGCCCACGCTAGCTTTTGTGGAAGGAAAACTCCATGTAGTGTCTCCCTGTGCAGCGAATGAGGGAGGTGCCTCCGTGGGGCTGGAGCCTCTGTGACTGGGGCTGATTCCAGTCAGGGACCTCATCTCCAGCTGAGGACCCCTTGCAGAGTGCGGGTTGCAAGCAATATACTGAATTGCACTGAAGGAGTCAATATTGCCTGTACTCATGCTGATTTTGCCTGCAGCAGGGTATAGAGACAACAGAATAGCTATACATTTTGCACTTTGTCTTTTCTTACGGTAATAAAGGGCCGAGAAGAGCAGTGAATTAAAAGTTTAGCTACAACCACACAGCTTTCATGGTGAATTATTTTTCTGCATTATGCTGCACGGACATTTCTCTGTGTTGTGATGTGCAGGGACAGGTAAAACGGGTTTTTGCTTCAGAAGAAATGAATGCGAGGACACGTGCATAGGCCTGATTGGGACGCATCTCCTGAATTGCAGCACAGAAGGCACCAAACACACGGTGAAGGGCATCTTTTTGGAAATATTCATGGTTGCTTGGCAGATTCCTCTTTGCTGAGGTTCTTGTCAGAATTTGATGTCAACTCTAACTGCTGCCATCTAGAGCTGGTTGAGCATTTATCCCACTGTAATGTTCTAGCCCTGAGAAATGCTGATTTCTGCAGTCAAAAATATCTCATATTGTAAACTTGTCTGTGAAGTTTTCTTCCAGATACTCATTTTGATAAGATCAGAAACCCGCAAAAATGAAATTATTCAACTGTTCCAATACAGATGTTTTCTATGGACTATTAGGAATGATAAAGATATTTATGTCAAGCAGATAAAACTGAAACACTTAGCAGAGTATTCTGTCCACTTAACCTGTTCGGGCTAAAATGATATCCTGCAGTGTCCAAATTTCTGTTTGGGTTTTGTGCTCTGCATTTAGATCTCTGCATCACTCTGTCCGCTCTCTGGTGGTAAGGGGAGCATGGGAGGTACCACAGCTGCTGCGGGGCTGGGTTCGGTTCCCTGCCGCGCTGCTGGGCCTCGGGAAGCTTGGCAGCAGTGGGAGTTGGAAACTGACTTGGATGTCGTGTTTGTTTTACAGCCAGACCCTCCATTTCACCTCCTCTCACCAGAAGGACTTATTACTGTCTCGAGCTCAGGTTAAAAGGATGTACACGAGTAAAAATTTTGCACAGTACAAGCTGTCCTGACATTCCCTCTCTCCAGTCATTATGAAACTTCAGCTTTGACATCAGTTTTTATCCAGCTTCTCTCTGTGCTGAACATATGTCAGTGGTCTCTGCTTCTTACATTGGAATTTCTCCCTGGAATAACATTAGGAAATGTTTACACGTTTACACAAAGGATGTAGCGCTTGCCAGCTCAGCCACACATGCTTATCAGCACACCTCTGTGTTTGATGAGAGTGTATTAGTCTGTCTGCAGCGCTAGTCAAGAACTAGTCTCTGATGAGAAAGTCTGTCATTTCTTTAAATACCTATCATTTGCCTCTGAATCTCTGCACCACCTTGTTTTCTTCCAGTTCAAAGAAAAATATTTGCTTTTAACCACTTAACGCTTGTACTAGAAAGAGTGGAGGAAGAGGTCACTAATCATGCAAGGGTGCCCTTTAAGCAGCAGTCATTACTTGTCCCTATGACAGGGAAAACATACCAAATGTATGGCCATGGTGTCTTTGAAGAAGCTGCTTGCTTGTGGCTGCTAAAACTAGACAAGTTTTCGTTAGAGGCAGGTGTTTGCTCATACAAACATTCTCATTTGAGTGTTCAGAACCCCTGTGCTTTCTAGAGAGTCTTTTTACAATACTACCTCTGAAGTTGTAGTCCTTCAGTGTGCTAGAGCTGCTGTTCCTGCTGTCTGGTGCATTAATCTTCCTGCTGTCACCTTGTGCTTCCCCTCTCCCAACTGCCTCTCTCCATACAGTTGAGCTGAGAGAGATCAACAGGCAATTTATAGGTACCTTGCCCGGGAAGGTGTCAGTGCAACCCTGCCTTGCCCCTCTTTCTGTAGTTCTTCAGAGTAAAAGTCGGGAAGTCACAGCAATGCCCAATAGATTTCACTACCGAAAATGTTTTGCTGTTTCCTCTCTCTCAGGAAGAATCATGCAAGGTTTAAAAGTCTTGGGGAAAGCCTGGGTCAAATCGCCGTGGCAGTGCATTCTGTTCACTCGTGTACCAAGCTGCACTTCAGTCAAACTGTGCTTAAACCTATTTGATTAACTGAGTGATGTGGCTGGTGAAGCTCGGGAAGGAAGGGAAGCCTCCTTCCTTATTAAATGTAACTACATATAGTGAAGGATTTTGCAGTTAAGGCAGGGAAACTCAGACTCGTTTAGAACAAAAGCATTTTATCCAGAATACCCAGTGTGTTGACATCTAACATGTCCATGCAAGTTTCTCTACCATGGAGTGTTTGCACTGAGACCTATCTTAAAACCTTGTTATTTATTAGGTAAGAAATGTAGGCCATCTAATTCTCCCTAGAGCACTGACACTCTTTACTCCCTCATTTAGCTAGAAGAAAATGAGATAGGATAAGAACCAAAGGCACCAAAATGTTACAAGGGAGAAATTTGTTAGCCTACTAACACTCAAGGGCAAAAGTTTAATGTAACTTAGTGGGCTAAGCCCTGCATCTAGGATCTTTCCTGCAAAGAAAGTGTAAAGTAAAAATAGACTCTGGTTAGCCTCAAGGGGCAGATAATAGAATCAGATGTCTCTCGCTACAAGACCTTTTGAAGACCCGTGGAGCTGCGTAAGGCCTATCACAAAGATGGTTTCTCCTGTGCTGCAGTACGTGCGCCTCTACAAGGCTGTGGTGAGCTACAACATACAATCATAGAATCATTACGGTGGGAAAGGACCTTCAGGATCATCAAGTCCAACCGTAAGCCCTTCAACACCCTGCCTGCTAAACCATGTCCCTAAGCACCTCAAACATGGTGCCAACTAGTTCTACAGCCCTCTTGCTCCCCACACTTTGAAAGTGTATTGACTTCTGGGGACGTACTGTGCAGCTCTGAGCTGCGCTGCCAAGGCACACGCTGCACCGTTCAATAAATAGAGAGCCGGAGTGCAGCAAAAGCAGAATGGGCAAAATAAGTAAAAAAGACCTGTTAAGTACAGAAGTCTTTTTACTTAATCTCCTGCAAATGCACTGCAGTGCAGGAACTGAGTTATTGCCTTGCATGGATTTTTTTCTTTCTGTATGTGCGTCAGTATGGACAATCACAGAGATGCCAGTGAGGGGCTCACAAGCAGTAGGGCTAAAGCAGGAGGAATCTGAAGGGAGAGAAAAATCAGAAGGGGTGTGGTGTACAGACCCCCAACGTACAGAGAGAGGAGTGGGAGAGAATTGTGAAGCTGCAGGTGGGGAAAAGAATAGAACATGTTAGTGATTACTGATAAAGGGAGAAAAAGAGACCAGAGAAGTAACAGCAGAACAGAGCTCATGGGGAGAACTATTCCTTTTAGGGGAGGATTCAGAACTGCAATTTGACAAATCCGGTATCAAAACAGTATTTGCTTAATAATTTTGCATTCCCAGTGAATACCACTTCGTCTGCCAGGGAAACCAGCAGGTAACTCTGCTCCTTGCCTTTCGCTCCATGAAGATCCAAAATAAGATTAATGAAATGGTGGAGTATGGGGGCTGGTGCTGCCCAGTGTGGCTCTGTGTTTAGCTGCTGTCCCAGCATTCCCACGTGGATTTCTTGGATGTTAAGGATTTTCACAACAGTGAGAAACGCACAGATTTGTGTGACAGCACTGATAGCCACAGTGCTAAAGGGAGCAGTGTCCTTCAGAGGGAGACCTGATCACCTGGCCAAGCCACATGAATCTGAGGATGCTTTATAGCTTCTTTTCACTGATTTTGAAGGTGTATCTCATGGAGCACCAAAGCAAACACAGACTTTACTGCACTGGAATTATCATCATCCTTTTTCTTTCTTGGTTGCTGCCTCGAACAGTAGCCACATGAACAGGACAGCTTGTTTCACCTTTCACTGGATACTTGAGCAGAGACACTGGAGGTCAGTCATGCCTGAGCTGAGTACTGATACGAGGCAGCTCCTGGGCTCTTTGGGCAGTTATGGCACCGTAGGAACACCAGGAAATAGCCACTTTAGATAAGATAATTATCTAACATTGCAGGTGCTATCTATTTCTTCTGTGGAGCGCCTCCCTTTATTCTAGCATTGCTATTTTGACAAATTTTTATGCGAGCACTTGCTTTAAGGGTGCACCAACAACAATAGAAGATGGAATATATTGTATTGTTCTTTAACAGAAAATGCCTTTAAAAATCTTTCTACAAATCATTCACTTTGTTCCAAATACCTCTTTCCTCAATGAGATGCACAGGAAGGAGCCTCTCACTTTAACCCACTCCTCTCTCCTGTAAAATGAATTTTGAAAACTGAAACCCCTTCTTCCATTTGTCCATTTCCTCTGGTGCAGCTGTACCACATCTTGCTTTATCTGTCAGTAATGTGTTTTTCTCTCTGTGTCCTGAAACGTACCTTGATCTGTACCTTGCCTTAACAAAACTGCTACTTAAGAACCTACTGCTCCCTTTTGTCCTAACGGCTCCAACTACAGGGAGTGACGCAGCAGACATGAGACGGCCAAGGGGGACAAGTGAGGGGCCCGGGGAGGAGGAGCGGGAGCATGGGGATGGGGCGAGCACAGCTTCGTTGCAGAGGTGCCCGTGCGTGTCCTGCTGATCCGAGGCTCCCACAAACACAGGCTCCTCTTCCCTCCAAACTCCCAGTCCCTGTTCCCATGGTTTTTTTCTCAGGCCATCTATGAGGGCTGCAGTTCTGCAAGGATGTGGCCCAGGAAGAAATGAGGAGGTTGAAAGCACCAGTGGTTAATATTACATTGATATACTCTGAAATGAAGTGTTTAGGGATAATCTGAAGAAAAAATGGAATCGTGGTTTGGAGTAGTTTTCTTTTAATAAAATAAAGATATTTTATTAGAGAATAAGAAGTTAATACATTTGGAAATTCTAGTGTTTTGCTCGACTTATTAATTAATCTCAAGTTAATTAATTTGCCTTCTCTTATTGCTTTCAAATGTTTTACCCCTCCCCATACCAAAAGCATACGAGTAGTTTAGAATCGTGTTCTTTCCTGTTCTCTCGGTGTTCATGAAGACCATCTTTGGTCCCATCTTTGTTCTGGGATGTTCCCAAAGGCAGCCGCACCGGGGGACACAGCCAGGGCGGGAGCAGGCGGCGGAGGCGCCGAGGGCCAGAGCCGGCGCCGCCGCCCGCCAGGTGGCGC
>JAWLRI010000857.1:2331688-2507014 GCA_034781795.1 Crypturellus tataupa | reverse complement strand
TCGCTCCCATAGGGCCGCGGCGCCGGCGCGAGGGCAGCCCGAGCCCGTGTGCTCTGCCCCGGAGATGTGGCTCCTGCCGCTCTGCTCCTGCGTGATTCTTATGCCTAACACCGCTGGAAAGCATTTATGACAGTTCTGGATCTTTCTCTGTTAACCGCGGGTTAAGGGTGTTGTTTCTCACAGCACTTTAATCCTTACATATCAATGTGTGATTCTCTAACGGTGCACAGATAGTTATTGATTAGCCCAAACGTGCCTGGGTGCTTTCTCTGTTCTGATTAGGGCATTTTGAAGGGGCTGGAGAGAAACTTAGAAAACTTTTAAGAACCATTTAAATGTACACCTCAAGAACGTGTTTACAAATGGTTTTGAAAGATGATTAAAAAAGATAGAGTGATAGTGCCATGCACCATGTTTATACAAAATAGTTGAAATATTTTCAGAAAATTCCTAGGTGTTTGGAAAGCTGTCTTATTTTTAGCAGGTTTGTTGAAGTATAACCATTGTACCTTCAAGATCTACTTGTGCCTTAGCACTTCTCATTCAGTGATTTTGTGTTTGAGGACTCGGGCACCTCTCTGATCCATGTCTTTTATAAACAGATATGTCAGAAGAATTACTTGTTGCTATTGAGTGACAGAGCTAGTGGGAAATCACCTTCACAATACCCTGGAGTTTCAGGAGCCAAATTTATCTCCTCTTGAAGTGAAAATGCATCTTCTCCTTGCCCTTAATGAGAAACTGTATCTTTCCTTGTTTGCGAAGGGCAGGAGGAGGAATCGGCTGCTTGTTCCATGAAATCCCAGGAACCTCCAGAGGTCCCTGACTCAGGCAACTCCTGAGTAGGTCAGGTTATTACACAGCCCACAGTGCTGTATGGCAAAGCTGTATGGTCTAAAGAAGTGAGGTCATAAAAGCGGGACATAAGCAACCCAGGTGAGTTAGTTTTTACTTTGATGCATGTTTGTTTCCAGCAGAAGAAATTTCCCAGCCACAAATGTCCAAACCAGCACTCTCTTAAGTTGTAATATGTTTCTAAATGCTCTGGTGAACCAGTACATGTCAGGACCACACAGGATGGACATACAAAATGCCTACAGGCTGGAATGGGCCAGCAGATCCAGCAGGCTGCTGTACAGGGGTCCTGGGCAGGGCTGGGGGAGCTGCATGGGTTTATGAGCAGGGTGCAACTGGTTCAGCTGGGCTCATCAGCCCGAGCACCAACCTGCTGCTGCTGCAGCTCTTCCTGGCCCTGATTAGTCTAGGTTTATCTCACAGCTAGTGTGGGGGTAGGTAATAACCTTTCTCTCTCTAGAGCAGTGTGCGATATCTCAGCAGAACTCCTGGACCTTACAGTGCTCTGTGCCTTTTTTTCTGATCTGCCTCGGTGTCTCTATATGTGAGTCAATGTGTTACTGTATGGTGCTTGGCTGTGTGTCTCCAAGCAGTGAGTGTTGCCAGGTGGCCTCAGAGCACCTCTGTGCTCAGCGTGGGGAAAAGCAGCACCTGGGGTGGCTGCTGAATAGCCTGTGTGCTGCCCAGCCTGTGCCCTTGCTCTCCCTGTAGGGCTCTGTTTTAGAGGGAGACATATTAGAGATTGCTTTGATACTGAAATTTTTGTATGTTAATCTCGAAATAGAGCCACAACAGCATACGGTTGTTTTTATTTGAACAGGACGAGTGGGACCATAATCTCAGATTCCTGTCTAGGTTTTTAAATCAGTTCACTTCAGTAGCACCCTGAGCATCATCTCCTTTACCTTTTGTGCCTATTTTCTAAATTTTTGTAAGGTACTTTGCTTATCAATATTTGCAAACAAGGAATTAGTTCTTCATCTGTTCACTTCATTATTTTTTTCCAAAAGAGATTTTACCACTCAAAGTTGACTGAATTTAATTGAATTGGCAGAAGAGTTGGACACAAGATGTAGTTAGGTCTCAATCTTTTATCATCCCCCCTTGAGTTTTATTTAATAATATCCTAATAGCGAGAGCAAAGGGGATAGATAGGAAAGGGATATGATACCCTAGTATTAGTTTCAGCTCCTTTGGATTAGCGTGTATTAATCACTTTGGCATCTTGCTGTGTGAGTTTGGAGGAAGGAGTAGCTAACCCCCATGAGCCTTTTCCCCTTTCGCATCCCTGCAGCAGGACTCTGTATATCCCCTCACCTGGCCAAAAGCACATTGCTAGAGTAAGTGGGTCAGCTGCTATAAGCAGTTCTGCTGCTAAAAATGCTGATCCTGTGAAGCTCTGGGTGCTTTTAAATCTTCCTTGGTTTAACTCAGGGAAATTGGGAAGCATCTGTAACTTCTGCACGTTTGTGCCCCTTTTGAGGCCGCCAGTTTATGCAGATGAAACCGCAGGGGCAAGCAGAGCCCTGTCTTCCTTCTGAATGGTTCTCAGGGTCTGCTTGGGTCAAGAGAGGAGGAGGGCAACGAAGCTGCCCAGGTGATACCTGGGCTTGTGCCCCTGAAAGCTGTGCCGGGTAGGCCAGTGCTGCGGTACAGCCCTGCGGGTTAGTGCGGTGGCCGCTAGCCGTGAAACCAGCCTGTTGCACTAGGGTGGCGTTACACGGGCTTCCCGGGTAAGCGCCTCTCCTAAGCGGAGCTGCAGCTAGGGGTCTCTGTGCGCCCGTTGGAGGCAGCAGAACGGCAGGTTAGCGCGTGCGGCAGAACTCGGGTTTGTCGCTCTGGACAGTTTGATAGTGTTTTGGGAAGGATTTTCTTATTCCAGCTAGGTAACATACAGGCTTTGTGATTCTATGGCACATTCACTTAGGTTTCCTCCCACCAGCGCCTTTCCCTCGAGTGTCTCTGCACCTACGAGCACAGAAGTGACGGTGCTTGGTTCTCTGGGATCCTTCACAGGTTACTTGGCAAGGAAGGACAGAGGAGAGCTCAGCTGCAGAGTCAAGTTGCCAGCAGCCGCCGCTGCCCTCTGGGTGCTTTGCCTAGGAGTGTTTTACCAGCAAGTAACGTTTAATCCTGGGAAAACAGCTCAGACTTTAGCCTACTCTTAGCGGTGTAGGCTCCCCCCTGCCAGGTTACCATTATCTTTCCTGCTGCAGAGAATTTGCAGGTATTGTGAGGCCAGCATATCAATTTTTGGCTAGAAGTAGTGATGCTTTCTATCAGAAAAGGGATTAAAAAAAAAAAAAAGTTTGGCTTATCAAAGCACAGCATTACTAAGTTGGAATGTTTTCAGCAGGAGACAGGGTGCAGCAAACAGTATGGTAAGTAGGGTACCTGGGACCTGAGGAGTCTGCATGAGTCTGTGGTTCAGCCAGGAGTGGATTTTGTTTCTTAATCCCCAGGATGGCAGGGGTGTGAGACAGACGGTATCCCCTGCTAATGTGTATTCTATCACAGCATCTGTATTTTCCAAGCTGAAATTAAAATAAATTGTTAAAAAGTGCCTGCAGTAGAAGATGTTATGATCCATACCCAAGAGTGAAGAGAGAAGCCATGTAATTCTCCTGGATTGGTTTAGCCTAGTGGTTGAGATTTTAGATCAAAGAAATGGAAAAGAACATAGAAATTGGAACATGACATCTCCCAAAACACAACTGCTCCAGGTTTGTGTTTTTGTAGGGAGCTGACTCACAATGGAGTGATTTCTTTTTCTTTCTTTCTCCCCCCTTTCTCCTCCCCTTGCGTTCTTTCCAAAGACTGTTCGTGTCTCTTTGAAGAGTTTGCTTTGTAGCTTCATGATGAGCTGCAGGTGGCTTGTGGAGTCAGGGTGACAATCCATCATTTGTTATGACACTTTCTGCTGACTAAGGGTGTCTTTCAAAAATGAGTTGGTTGATTAATGCGCATTTTTATTAACTTTATTAATTCCCAGCCTAGTTTGTATGTGCAGCTGACCTGGAAGAAACTTGCTCAGAAAAGCCTCAAAAGTTCCATAACAGCGTAAGCTGAAGGAGCAGTCATCTCTCTGCTGTGTGTAATCTAGTGGAAAGAAACCGTAAAATGCAGCGGAACTAGATATTTGTCATTCTACAATCAACGGTGTAGTCTTTTCTGAAATAGGTTTGCGAGAGGAAAAATGTTTTCTGTTATGTGTGATTTTAAAAAGAATAACTATGGGAAAAGTAATGCCTCTTTGTGATGCAGTGTGCACATGAAGGTGCTGAAGAAGTAAATGAGACGTTACCGTTGTAACCGAGCATCTCCTGCGGACTGTGTAGCACTTCCCCTTCTTACTGTATTGCTGGGAGTTGAAGGCTTGCTGTCCTTTGCAAAAGGCACTTAGCGCATCCAGCCTAATCCATTTTTAATGTGGCTTTCACTTTGAAGCATCATGCTTTATAGGAAGGCCAGCTACAGCAACATTGATGTTATTGCTAATATTTTAGATGTGAGGTCAGAAAATAGAGCTGAGGGTCTCATTGCAGCTGCTTTCTTTGTTGGCTTGTGACCGACAACTGTGTAAGTTAGCAAGGTAAGACAATTTGTTTAATAGTATTCAGCATGTTACTATAGCTTCGAATTCCCATTTCCAGTTCCCCCAGCAGTACAGAGTAGCCTTGACCCTTCTTGCACTACACTTATATCAACTAGTAGTCATCTTGACTTTGCTGGGGAAATTTTGAACCTTGCCCCAGGTTGTTCTGGAAGATGAAACCAAGGGACAAAAATTTATAGGGGAAGATTGTTGTCATCCAATTGGATCTGTTCTGCTCGCACACTAAAGTACATGTACAGCCTTATGAAACTGTAGTTCATCTGTAGTCAAACTCTCACATGCATCATGTCGATTGATGTTTGTCAAGTATGAGCATCTCTGAAGGTCCTCCATTATTCTGGGGAGGGAGTTACTTGGGAGTGAGAACAGCAAATGCAACCAAAGACGGACTTAGCCCTATGATTGAGTCCTGCTGCCAGCAAGTAGGGATGAGCAGTTTCATGTGTCTGAGGCCTCATGTAGTGAGAGAGATGCTGGAGGCACGTAATTCCCTAACATCTAGCTGGCATGGCCTAATTCTGGGGATTAAGCCAAACAGTTTTCCCTACAGCTTTATGATGCCCTGGAGAAAAAGGAGAATGGAGACTTAAGTAACTATGAAAGGTCTAGTCCTTCCTTGATGGTAATGACACTTTGAATAACCTTTCCTTGCCTTCTTTATTGGTTGAAAAGGTTTGAGCTCACCCTGCATTAACCATTATGACTGTGTTAATTCCTTGATTTGCAAGCTGGTTCCATGGGCCTGTTTTCCTTTCTTGCATTAGAGCACATTAACCTTCTTGTCTGTGCCTCATCAAAGGATGATTTCACTATGTCTTTCTAGAAATGACATTGGGAGCTAGGAAATACCATTGAAATGAAATGCTAGTTTAAAAGCAAACAAGCATCCTAATTTGAGTTTTACGTAAAGATTTTTCTGTGTCTAAAAGATGACTGGGAGCATAACCAGGCTTTCAGCAGGCACCATCTCTGAGTTGTTCATAATAACTCTTAAACCCTTTCACTGCAATTTTAAAATGAATTTAGAAGCTGTCATCTGTGTGAGTAATCTAAGGGACCACATTTTTATCTTTTGCTCAAGAAAGATGCATTCATTAAAAGTACTGAAAACAACAGAGAACAGAAGACATGTCAAGGTCACAGTGATATTCTTGTTCCGAAATTACTGCAATAGTCTCTACAGCAGATATATAAAAATCATATCTGGGCCCCAACTAAGTAACAGTGACTCATCTAACAGTACACCAGAGATGCAATGGCACAAAGTACTTTATATGAGAAACCAAATAAAATATGTTTCTAAAACATGTTCATGTCATACAGTTAGAAAATCATTGCAAATGTGAACATCCTGAACCCTCATTGCTCAGGAGTTACTTTCTTGCTGCTGAGCAGTAAACTGCCAAGAGAAGCTGCCTGGATGCTTTTCATAAGGAAAATGATCCTCATTATTCTTAACCAAAAATAACTGCTTCTGTGTGTTAGGTTAAATTCAATGTATGGCAAGTGTTTGAATATGTTGCAGTTTGTGTGTGCGAAGGCAGCTGGTACTAATTCTTGAAGAATGCCCTGGTGCTGGAATTTGAGAGTTTATAGTCAAGGGATTAGAAAAGCCCCATGTTGAGAGCAACAAGGAGACAGACACGGAAACGCGATGTCTGGGACGGAGGAGCATTTATTAACACAGATGGACATGCGTAGAACACTGACTGCTAGCAAGTGAGGCACTCCCATGGAGTGGGTGGGAGTTTCCCAGAGAATTAAATTAAGTCCCATTTAATCCCGTTTATTATTTAATTAAAAGGCAGGGTAGCAGGAAACCTACATCTCCTCCATCAGGGCCCTTCACTTGTTTGCACTTGGCTCTTGATTGTGAAGTCTAAGGTGCAGAGATGCTGGATTTTTGGGGCACTGTGACACTCCTCTGTGTTTACAGAAAGGTTGTTTATTATTGGTACTTCATTGCTAATGCTCAGAAGAAGAGAATAGGGAAGGCAGGTGAAGGACTTCTGGATAAGTTGGGCAGATAGTTTATTCAGAAGGGTCCTTACCCAAAAGAGCAGCTTTCAAAAATCTCTTTTGTCTTTTGGACGTATACTATGGTTTACTGCTAGTTCCAGATCCATTTGTCCAAAATACTGGCTCCAGCAGGGGCTAAATTAAGCTCCTAATTACTTTAGGAACAGGAGGATTAATGAACCTAGTCTCTACAAGGGAAATACTGGAAATTGTTCTAGATCTCTTAAGATAGATACAGTCTAAGAATAAGTGACCTTTAATGCTAGATCAAACACTGTTATCATGACATTTACCACATATTGTCTATTTTTCTTTTGATTCTCTGCTTTTCTTGCAGGATAATAAAATGTCTTTGTCCTGTGGTCAGGTTTCTAATAAATTCAGGGTGTGAAGATGGCCAAATGAAGTACAAATCTCAGTGGAAAAAAATAAGGAATCTGCTTGTGTATTTATCGCTACTTCTGCAAGGACTTTAGGAAGATAGTTTGTAAATTAGCTTTCCAAGTGTTACACTTGCCAAAGGGATTCCTTCCTAGTTCAGTTCTTTAATATGCAGGGCAGCTTGTGGGACTGACTCTGTGTGCATGAGGCAATTCCTCCACAGGCATCCTTAAAATCTCCAGTGCACTGGAGATCTGGCAGTTGGCTGGTGTTTTTAGGTACCACTGCAATGCAAATAGCAATGGGCTGCTGCAACAGGCAAGGAGATGTGGCTGGACAGCCTGGTAGCCTGATCGGTAGGGTCCACTTAAATCAGTGCAGTGATCCAGCCCTGTCGCTTTCTCAGCGTCTGATTTAGGGTCCTGCCTGAAAATGAGCTTTTCCACAGGTCAAGTCAGGCAAGACGGAGATGATGCAAGAGAGGATGACAACATGGTGAACGGGGTCTGTTCCTCCAGATAAGTCCGCTCCTCTAACGAAGCTAATACCCCCAGAGGAATTTTCTGTTTGGGATAGATGGGAGGATGTAGAACAAATGTAGCAGAGGGAGCTGCAGAAGTTGCTTTGAATTGTGTTTGTCTTGGAATTTGCAGCTTTTTGCATGTAGACCATGGGATGGCTGTTCTTTCTGGCCTTGGGACCGAAGATCTCTGGCTGCTGGCTTTTTAGGCAGTATTATCTCTTTGCTTCCTGCTCGGCACTAGCTATCTTTCCGTTTCCAAACATGATGGAAAATAAGGTACCTTACAGATCGTCCCTCCCTCTATTCACCCTCTTCAAAGAACATCTGGGGCTCTTCTTCCAACAGTGCTTTGATTTCGGCTCAGGAGGGATGGGAGCAGGATGTTCTCTGGGAGGCAACCCTAACCCCCGTTGGTCTGACAAAGTAAAACTCAAGTTTCTTGACCTTGTTGGCAAGTCTTTTCTGTTTATTCATGAATTTTACTGTGGTCAGGACATGGGAAAGATTTTGGCTTTACATGTTTGAACTGGAAAATGCTCCTGCTTTTGTTCATTCAAATGGAGAAAAGGTTTTTGTTCTGCTTCTTGTCCTTCCGAGTATAAGAGCAAACTGCCTGTATTTCCATTGCTGCTCCTGCATTGCCATGGGAACAGATTTGGAGTGCTGCATCCATTAAGTCATTTAATTGAAAAATGGCACAGCTTATCCATTCAGGCTGCACTTTTGCCACTGCTTTGTGTGCCTACATGGCACAATGCAGCGCTTGAGCTAGCCTGGTACCGCAGTGTAGCTGCATTCCTTGCAGTTGGGTTTCATTGCTTGGCCTGGGATAAGCTGCAGAGCGCTGTGCTAACATAACATAGCTGTGGTGCCAGCTGAGGCTCGTGTGGGATGATTCAAAGCTAGTTCAGGTATCTTTGATAACTTCACATTTTACTGCACAGAACTTTCTTGTAAGGCTGCACCTAACTTGTAGCTTGCACTCAGCACAAAATGACTTAGTGTTGCAAAAATGTAATGTCGTACCTCTCCTGTTCATTTTGAGGTAAGTTTCTGGTTCTGCAGTGCTAAATTAGACCTATTGTTACTGGAATACAAATTTCAAATATAAGTCTCCAGTAGTCTCGTAATTACTGCTTGTTAAGCATGGAAAAACCCAGAGTGAATAAAGGCTAAATGAAGATGGGCAGATCATCTGCGGAACCCACAGTGCTTGGATTCTTGACTGCACAATACTTAATTTGCCGAAGAATTTGTAAGTGAGCGTTAATATGCTAAAAGCTATCAAAACTCTCCGTGAATTTACACCCTCTTACACAGTGGTGTCTTCTGCCTTTTAAAACCTCCTTCAAGAGTGAGAACCAGCAGGAATCTTTGAGTACGTTCACATCTCATATGAGACACAGTCCATAGTCTTTTAATCTCATTGGCAGCCTCTGCCAGTACAAGCGTTTGCTCTGAGGAATGGCATTAGTACTTTGGATCCTCTATTTGAACGGACATAGAGTGTAGAGCATCCTTTATAGCTATTGAGAGGGAGTTATAGCTAATGGGTTCACGTTGTTGGTTTTCTCTTGCTTTGTGTTTGTCATGCTCACTGCTGTAGGTACTTCAGATAAACGCTTAGCTGAGACCAAATGGCCAGTCTTCCTGCAGCTGAGGAAGATGGGCTCCTAGCAAATCCTACTGAAGTCACTGGAGAAGTAAGGCAGAGGGGAAGAGGATGAGAAGAGCAGAATTCAGGGCTTTTCTCCCTCCTGCAGGCCTATTGACAGCTGCCTCTTTACTACTGCCAGCTCTCTAGCAGCCAGTAAGAGATCTGTCTCTTTCTTTGGCATAGGCTTGTGTAGGCTAGCTTCCAGATGCCTGCCAATGTTGGATAATTTAAAGCTCTGCAGATAATTTATGATTAAAATAAATAATAATAATAACAAACCTTTAAGCAGTTATTTGACAGATTATGAAGGGGGAGTTCTATTGAGGTGAGAAATTCTGTGGTGGTAGTTGAGTATGGGGGAAAAAAATCAAAGTAAGTAGGTCCACAGTGATCTCAGAAGTCAAGAATGTAAACTAGCCCCACCCTGAGGTAGCGGCCCAAGTGCTTTCCACTCTGCCTGAATCCACAACAGAAATGACTCGTACCGACTCCAGAGAGCCCCAGCAAAGCCCAAAGCAGGGACTGGTTAAGCCTGAGCCTGGGGTTGCAGGTTCGAGTGAGGTCTGCTCTGCACTTGAAACACAATGGGAATGTTTCCTCTGCAGTTAGGTCTGTGCAAAGGGAATTACATGTGGTAGCTGATGAGCTGCCCTACCCCTAGAATCTATTTGAATCGAGCTGATCCACGGCAAATGTTTCAGTAAAATATGATTAGACACCTTGTTGGGGACATGTATGGATTAAAATGAGAATTACCTAGTTTGGGTAAGTCTTGGTGGGATGAGTCCTATATGTTTTGCTTGGCAAGGGATATAAAAGACAACCAAAGAAGGTTTTATTCTTAATACATTAATGGGGTGGGGGGAAACAAAGGATAACATTTTCCTCACTAAATGGGGAAAGGGAGCGAATGAAGGGTGAGGCAGACAGGGCTGGAGTATTCAATGCTGCCTTTGTTTCAGTCCTCACCAAACAGTTCGTTGTGATCAAATGCTTAATGAAATTAATTTTAATAAGGGGATAAGAGTGCAGGCCAATGCAGGGAAAGAATAGATTTTGTGCTTTCTAACTAGAAAGGGCTTGATGAACTTCCTCCTGGCCTGAAGTACTCAAGGAGTCAACTGAAATGTTTTCTCAGCCATTAGCAATTATCAAGATTCCATGAACTACGTCCCAGGGGAGGAGAAACAAGTATGATGAATACCTTTACAATGGGGAAAAAATGGAAGAACTAGTGGCCTTGAGAGCAGTCGGTCAAATATTGGTTCCTTAAAGATTCTGACACAGGTAATGTAGTCAACTTGCAAATTTTTGTCAAGACAAACACAGATTATCTTCTAATTAGTGTAACTTTGTGGTGGAATAACTGTCAACAGGACAGAGCAATAGCTTTGATGTATGTACTTTTTAGGTGAAACTATTTTTTACCAGTCCAAAATGCCATTTCTCATAAGCTTGCAGATATGTAAGTTGGTCTAGAGGTCTTTACCATAAGAGAGCAGTTGACCAGTGTGAGTGATGAGCATGGGCTTACCATGACTTGTGCAACTGCGGCAGAGCCACCCTGTTTTATGCTCAGTTATGGTTAGCATTTTCCTTTAACAGCCTCAATGATGGAGTAGCAAATGCAGCTAGAAAATTTTATATGACTCAAAGCAAGGAAGAGGCGGTGGATCAAATGCCCCGAAAGATGGTGTTAGAACAGAGGCTGAACTGGGAATAGAGTTAAGGTCTCCTTCTAGAAATGACATGCGTAGGTATAGCAAGGCTTTGGTGTGGCTAAGGGGATCTGCAATAGCTGTGCAGCTATAAACCAACTAGATGATACCAGGTACAACCTTTTTAGGATGCTGTAGGAGGAAAGTCAGATATAATTATTTGGCTCACCTTGGTGCTCTTAAAGGCTCTGCAGGATTTCTGCCCTCAGCTCTAGGCACCGTGCTTCAAGAAAGAGTTAAGGGAGATGAGAAGAGAGGAATGAGAACAGCAGGTGCTTTAGGAGACCTGATAAAGGAGATCAATGATGATTATTTCCCCTCCCCGCCCTGTTTTTCTTCCCCTGCAAGTGTTTGGGGTTTTTTGTTTTGTGTGTTTTGTTTCTTTGTTTGATTTTTGCTTTACCTGGCATTGCCAGCTGTGCCATGGACCTTGGGAAGGCCAGGGCCTCCTCGCAGTGCTGATGGGCTGCCTCTTGGTGTGTGGCAGCAGGATCTGTGTCCTCATCTGTGATGGTAAAAGTTGAACCTTTTCAGTCAATAATTTATGTGCTAAAACATCTATGTGAGATGGCCGAATGCAAGAAATTCTCTTGAACTGATTTGTTGGAGTTTTTAAATGACGCAGGACTTGGGCAGTTTACCTAGGGACAATACAGTAATGTCTTGATCTTTCTTTTTTTTTCTTGTTCTCCACTAGTTGAAAGATGCAAGGCTTTTCTCGGAAAACATTTTCTTTCCTAAATGGTACTGTAGTGTAAAATGGATTTTTTTTTACTGTTTAAATGAGACATATAGGATTCATAATATCTATAATGTTCAGGCAGTACATAAATTTGAAATTATGTATTTAAAGTGGAAAAAGCCTTGAAGGTATTTATCTTACATACATATTTTAGTCTCACTTACCTATCTCTCCAGGCGAGTTAGACTGTGACTGTTATCTGAAGAGTTGCCATGGGAACAGTTTTATACTCGCCTTCCTTTTCCGTATGTTTCTTGGTATCTCCCTCTTTAAAACCATGACACTGCTAAAATAAAAATAAAGCCTAAATAAATATTGAGAGTTACCCCTTTAGCTGATTTTGAATGCTGTAAATTTGTTAAAAAGCAATGAGTCTGTTAGAGGAAAAAGTGAGAAGCTGTCCCTGGATTTTCAGTTGTTCCTTTCTTCCTTTTGCTCCCAAATTGATTATAAAACTCCTCTGAGCCAGATATTTGTGAAACAAGTTTTTCAAGTAATGAATGGGTTTTTTTTCACCTTGTTCTTGTCCCTGGGTAGTGGTAATAGTTTATGCAGACATAAGTCACACTAAGTATTAATGATTTTAATTTGCCAAGTTTTCTCAATGAAGTCTCCAAAAGGAAGATGTTCCAGCCTGGACAGCATTTAAGTACAGACCTAGGTATGCAATTCCCCATGGCAGCCTGGTATAACCAGTGCTAGGTAAACTGAAAAATTACATCAGAAATATGGGTTCAGAATTTGCCGACATCAAAGCAATAACACGGAGCAAAACTTATTGGAGAGGAGGTGAAATTGGTTGAAGCTAAAATGATAGAATTGAGAAAGCTGTATTCATATGATCCTTTATTTTCTAGGTGAACTTTTATCGGTGTCTGATGAAAGCAATTCGGCACCATTCCAGCAAAAGGTTGGGATTAGATGTTTGCGAAGGAAACTCCTAACTTTACAGACTTTCGCAGAAAGCAGCTGTAACCAAGGAAACCAAGCAGGAAACAGCTGCCATCAGTCCATATTTGGGCTCAGAAGGACAGATAAGCTTTGCCTAGTGCTTGCGTATCAGGCACTAGTAGGATGGTAGATAGATTTTAGAATTTAGTGGTTGCTCTTTTTATTTCAATTTGATCTCCTTATGGCCAGATACTACGTCAATGTGACTTTAAAGAGGTACTGCATGCAGCTCTTGCACGACAAAGTGGAGATACCATGAATAATCTTCTGACATCTTTAAAAATGAGCTGTTGATATAAGTAAGGGCTTAGGATATGGAACATGGTCTAAAATAGATGGAGGAAGAAGAAGAGCTGTGAGCAGTTGTGGAGCGGCAGGTGAGAAGCTCTGATGAGCTGGGGGGTAGCTACAGGTGCACATGCTGGCAACAGTCACCTGAGTAGACATCCATGGCTGGCAGGGTCAGTGGGTTGGGATCAAGAACAGGCTATGAACTGGCAGAGACTGCTAAGTGTACCGGGGGATCCAGACGGACTGAGGACTTGTAGGGTTTTTGGACATTTGTTGCTGCAGGTCCTGATTTTCAAGGTTGTTGCTTGTCTATCTGGACTGCAAGTTTAGATCTTGGTTATAAAAAAGTTATTAGGGTAGATAAAGGTGAATGTTGGGCTGGATTTGGGCCTGGAGATAGGTTGTTGCTAGCCTCAGAGAGGTGGTGGGGTTGAGCTAAAAATCCTTAGCTCATGCAGCTTTTTATAGGGACAGTATTTCACGCAGTGCAATCTCTGTGACACATCTTGAGAAAGACAGAAGTTCTGTGCATCGTTCAGTGTCCTCTTGGCTGCCTCGTCATGTTTTTGCAGAAGAGGTTATAAAAAATCTCTGCCACCAGGTTTTTATTTCCTTTATGAATCTTCTAATTAAAACGAGACTGCTAGTGGTGGTATGGTTGCATGAACATCTGAGCTGCCCTGAAAGCTATTGATTTCAGCCTGAATATCTCTACTTCTATAGTTACAGCTGAGTTAATTTCTACAAAAAATCATTCTGCCTTACCAAATCCCGTAGTGAGACCGCAGTGAAATAGAGCGGTGCTGAAAGCATTCCCAGCCTGTGTGATGCAGTGAACTGAGCTGCTGCTGAATTTCAGCAGGTATAGAATTGTGTTGGGATGACACAATTTTTAAGGCAAGATGATACAAGTTTTAAGGCCATGATATATATTCTTCTAAAAAGAGGAATTAAAAGTGACTAGTACAATTAAATCTTGTCAAAATAATTACAATACCAATGTCAAATATGAGAGTTTATTAGCTTATGCATAATATTAAATTACAAGAATAGATAAGAAAATCGGCAAATGCAGGAGTTAGAGAAATGAATACACTTAAATCAGGGGATCTATCATTAAAGAAAGCTTTTTTCATCTTCTCCTGACTACATCTGTTCTCTTAAACCTGTTTTGTATTACACAAACTTCTTTGTATGGTTCAGTGTATCTCAATTAAGATTTTACTGCCTGTCATAAAGCTTATCTCAGGCTAAAAGTTTTCTTTTATTCCTCTTTCTGTAGAGCCTGCCAAGTTCTGTATAAGCTGTCACTCACTGCAGTGCACTCAGTGGCTGAATAGAAGTTTGTTCACAATGAAGTTGTCCCAAATTTCTCAGGGCTTTTTTAGGCCATTTACAGTCTGCCCTATCTTTCTCCAATCCTCTGCACAGCTCTTTTGAGTCAGGCTGGTATCAGTGCCATGCACCAGAACAGCACCTGACAAAAGGACGTGAAATCACAGCGCAAACATCTACCACTTAATAGATATTTCTAAAGGCATCTTCGTCTCTTGTGCGTGTGGTTGGTGATCACAATATGTTAATGCCAGAACTCTAAAAAGGATTTACTGCTTTTGACTGTACCTATGAACTGCCAGGATTGTTTTGAAGAGTGATATCTCTGTGACCCAAGACAAAAAACTCTATGACTCAAGAGTTATAAGAAGTCGGTAATAATTTAAGCTGCATTTGTTGTATCCTGCAGTCTTGCAGCATGTGAATCCTGGCGCTGTTCCCTTCTGAAGAGGCCCTGTAGTGCAGCTCATCCATGGATGGCCACGTGGGCAGCCACCAACAGACCTGCTTGCCCAGAGCTGCTTACATAGGTACCCTGCAGGAAAGCTCACACTGGGAAACAGATCTTTTTGGGATCTGTATTTCTGAGGCAAATAACACCCAACAATGAACTATGGGATCTTGTGGTGAGTTCCTCATGGATAGTGGAAATGTCTTTGGGGCTAAGGTGCCTGAAGCCCTTAAGCATAAAAAACACCTGAGTATTACGGGGAGTTAGCATGTTTATAAATATGCAAGAGATCAGAGGAGGGTTTCACAGAAAGCTTGTCAAGGGTCCTTGGGTGTTCAACTTCTGTTTCAATGTGATCTTAGTGGCCTGGTTCCATTTCTGCTGTTTAACATGTTTTATTTTTTTAAGTAAAGATATAGGAATAGATTTAAAACAAAATGCTCCCTCAGTGGGGGAGGATTTGTGAGTGTAATCTGGGACTTTGTGGGCTGTTCTGACCTCTCCTAAGGTTTATCAAAATACAAGGAATTTAAATGTTTGTGTTACTCAAAATGAGGAGAAGTCTTATTCCTAATGCTACAGTGCTTCACAACTACAAAGTAAGAAGTCCACATGCACCCTTAAGCAGGGGAAGGATGGCAGCAAGCAGCACTGCTGAGCTGTTTCGGAGCTTCCCTGACACCCCGTGTCGTGTCTGCATTGGATATTTTCATGTAACTCATTCCAAGTGCTATGCCCCTTTCCTCTGTAGGGCAGGCTCATATTCATTTTTAGTGCCATAAATCAACGAGTTTGATGGATTTATCAACGGATTTTTTGGATGACATTGGCTTTGTGTCAGCATCTCAATGGGAGGTACAAAGTAGGGTTCTGGCCCTTATAAAGTCAAATCGGAGTTTTTCTTTTGGCTTCAATATATCTAGTATTTTCACATGCTGTTTTGTGATTGTCCCTGTCTTATCAGGCTTAAATGTCAGGATGCAGTGAGATCTCAGCTAGGAGAGGTCAATCCTATTGGCATCCAGTAGTATAATTTTCAAATTGGAAATAATGTTTCAATGGGGAGGCCTCCTTATCCCTGTACCAGCGAAGCTAATGCAGCTGTATGCCCACGTGTGGGCAGCTTTACCACCCGAGTCACTAAGGAGGTGTCTAGGAGCTGGGCTGGTTTTTGAATCCTGAGTGAGAAAGCAGAAGAGGGAGCACCTCCTTCCTTCCACATCTGTGTGATGATCTGTCGGATTATGTCCCTTGGCAAGCTCTGCAGCAGACTGCTGAGGTTCACATGGCCATTAAGACGTGCAAAATAAGCAAGTGTTTGTTTTTACGGTTACACTGCTAGATGGTGATCCCAGCTTTCACTGACGTACCACACAGAGGAACAGAAAACTCCACCAGTGTTTATATGTGTTTCACATCTCATGTTTGCACTGAGCAAATACTCTCAGCAGAAGTAGCCTTGCTAAGAAGCAAGCAGTCAGCTGTAGTGTTTCACACTGCTTTTCCCAAACAAGCCTATTGCCCTGTTAAATTGCATCTCCTCCATTCAGTTTGAAATTCTTCAATCATTTCTGTCCCTGGATTGCTAGTAGAAGAACTATTGGACAATTTATCATCATTCTTGTATTTCCCATGTGAAAATCAAATGTCTGGTCAGGACCATAAAATCTGAGTGCCTTATTTCTAAAACAGCCAGATTCACACAGCAAAGAGCTTGGCCTCAGCTGGGAAGATGTTCCTGCTGCATCTCTGGTGCCTGCAGCAAGCTGCCCAAGGCACTGTGTGGGGCCTGTGAACTGGGGCTCCGGGCTGGACAGATGGGCTCTCCCAGTGTCTGGGTTAGCGAAACCCAAACCGCTAACTCTGCCTGCACGAGGGAGATGGGCTCGTGCATGAGAGGACATGTTAATGCCTTGACCTCAAGCATTGGGGTGAGTGGTGATTTCCTTTCCTGGAAACAAGTGGAAGACGGTTGCGCTCAGCCCTATCAGGGTTATCTCTGTGCTATGGATCTTGGGAGAGGGGCTTGCTCTCCAGCTCAGGCTCTGGCTCCCACACATGATGCTCCAAGGCGTTAATCCCTGTCTCAGTCTGGGGGAGAAAGTGCTGTTTGCTGTCTGGGTTTGGGTCCAGCCAGACCAGTCAAATCTAAAGGGGATAGATCTCCTTTGCTCTAGCATAGGAAAGGGCTTGTTAACAGGAAAATATGCAGACAAAAGAAATATTTATAATTGTGTATATGAGCATTATACTGGTTTGAGTGTTATGCAGGGGAATGGCATATCCATACTTCTCTTTTGGAAGAGGGCTGGTGATGACCTGAATCACTGGTTAGGTACCGAGGAATCTCTCTTCCATCTGCTAACTAGAGGTTTATACTAGCACAGTCACTTTTATTTCAATTACTGATAGTGATAAATGAGAGGTCTATCATAATTCTTATTTTCTTTTGGCTTCTATACTTCTTGATTTACTTGCTTTGTAGCATTGACGTAGCTAGAAGAAAAATGCAATGGCTCTCCATCCATGTACTGATCTGTACAACTGAGAAAAATACTTGAAGCTATATTTCTTCGGAGGATAAATATTTTCAAAAGAGAATATTTGATGAAGATTCTTGCTCTTGTGTATGCATGACTTCATCTTGATTTTTCAATTTGAAAAATTGGAATTTTCAAAATAAAGTATTTCCACATCTCTAATTGAAAAAGAAGTTCAACTTTTATGACATCCAGATCTTGTGTGGAAAAATATTAGGCTGCAGCAGCACTGACTTTATCCTGGTAATCTCTGATAGATATGGCATGCTTTGTCTTAGCTAACAGCTGGAATGCTAAAAGCAATTGCAATCATGTACTCACAACAATAGCAACAGATAAGAATGTTAAGAATCCCATAAGGGATGATGGAACTGAGTGTAGTTTTTATCTTTCATTTATGTCTCAAAACACTGACTTCAGTAAGAATCCTTTGCGCTAAAAATTAGGACAAAAATGGACCTACGCTTAAGAGTCAAAGTTACTTTTGAATATACCTGTAAGATGCATTTCTGTATTATTTGCCTATTTACAAACTGACTGAGGAGTGAAAGTGCAGTCTTTGAGGACAACTGCAAATAGGTTTTTAATATATTGTTGCATATTCTTAAAGCTCTTGGAGGAGAAATCTTTTGGTAGTGCTTTTCATATGTTCACTTATATTGTTGGATGGATGCCAAGACACTTAGCAAAAATAAATCATGGGAATAGAACAGCATAATATGCAATAGCTGGTTGCAAAATTCATACTTGATACCAGATAAAGTGCAAATACTCAGAAGGTGGACTGTGTTAATCAACCGTTGATCTGTCTATGCAGCAGCTTGACAAGAGGCTTGTGCAGGTTCCTTTGACCTTGGGATCTCCAAGGGAAGTCTTAGCTCCTTTGATGTTGATGATCCTTAGGTCTGAATGATGCCAAAATTTCACCTTGTCCCATGATCATTGCTGGTAAATTTGGAACACTGATAGGAGGTACAGCAAGATATTCCCACCAAGCTTCCTAGTGAAGAACAGGGCTTTAGGGCAGTTGTCTGAGGAGCAGAACTGTCAGGCTGGATGCTGGCAGGAGCTTGAGATGTTTGGTAGTCTGTGGAGTAGGTTAAAAAAGGCTTTTTGCTGGCAGGTTTGGCACCAGTTTCCTGTTGGTGGCCTCAGATTAAGTTTATTAGGGAGCTGCTGGAGAGAAATGGTTTTAAAAGTCCAACAGGCTGTTCTTTGAGAGCACAGCAACCAGTACAAGAGAGCAAGTGTTTGTAGGTGAAAATTTTTCCAATTGTTTTAGTGGCCATATAAGTAAAAATGAGTCATCTCCCCCTGTTCTGTCAAGGATTAGATTGTCATGGAAACTATAGGGGGTTTCAAAAAATGAAAATATAACATAGGCAAACCAGCCTACAGGGTATAGGGTTTGTGGGATCCTATGGCAGGTGCTGTGAAAGAGCTTAATAAACCTCCTGGACAGAAAGATCTGCAGAGTAAAAGTGCAATCAAAGTTAGTCCTGGGATTTCCAGCTGAATTTTCAAAAGTGTATTGAGGGGGATGAGCTTCACTGTAAGTTTGGCAAGCTGCAGATAGCTGATGTGCAAGAAGGTCTGAATCAAAGTCATCTGCAAGTATGAATGGAAGGATGTGAATGTGAGGAAGGGGGAAGGAGAAATCAGTTATTGAGGGAGCAGGTCCTGCGAAATGCAAGGGGGAGATGGCCAGCTCCAGGCGATGGATTGGTGAAAGCAGCAGCCAGTAGGAACTGATGGGATTTCTGAGGAGGCCTCTGTGCTAATAATCTAGTAGATTAGTGGGGAAAAAAAGGGTTTAATTTCCCAGGAAGATTTGGGAGGTAGGAGAGCTGAGATGTGCCTGGAAACAATGAGAGTTAAGTCTTAATACCAAATATTGGAACCAGTAAGAGTTAACATACTTTAGGCTGTCTGCTGGTGTCAGCCTGGACTGAATCATCAGGGATGAGTTCTAGTCAACTCTGACAGACAAACTGTAGGCATATATGTGAGGTTGGGCTTTTGGAAAGACAAGCTCAGAGATGCTCACCGTTCTTGTGGTGGTAACTGCTTTAAGGAGCACAAAGAATGAATGTGGAGAGAGGCTGGAATTACTTCTAGCTAAGCAGAGAAAGGGAAGGTGTTGATTAGCAACAACTTGGTCTTTGAGTTGGGGGGAATGACTGCAAACCTTGTTGACTGAATCTTGAATGGAAAATAGCAGTATGGATAAGTACTAAAAGAACCAAGAAGGCCTGTTGCATATGGCAGTTCTGGAGTAATCTAAATACAGTGCAAATCTGAGTGAATTTGTACTTCAAATTTGTATTTGTGTTAAATATCGAAAATGTTCATGACATCCTTTGTAATAGTGATAAGGCACCTGAAAAATCAGGGTAGGAACAGAAATTCTGGTTTGGAGTAAAATTTCAGACAAAGGATGGAAGTTTGGACAAGCACAGGCTTGTGGATTTGGGCTGTAAAGCTATGTAGAGTCTTTCAAGCAAATTTTGAAAGAAAACTATCTAGTGATATGAAGGCAGATAGGAAAAAGCATATTTCAACATGAGCACAAGATCAGATATTAATAAATAGCGATAGAATTTAGACTGAAAATCAGAAGAGCTTGGCTTATTCTGAGAGAAAAGTAGGAATGATGTTGGCCCAAATTTATATGCAAGTGATATAAAAATGGTCATTTCTTAGAGTCTACAGAAGCAACAAGGAGATATTAGCCTGGGTACTCTGTCTGTATTAATATTTGGAAAGGCAGGAAACCTAACTGTGAACAAGTTAAATGAACTTTATTCACTATTAGGTGTGAACTGTATATTGACAAACATATGAACCTGCTATTTGGAACTGCAGCTCAAGCAGTTAATGTAGTGCTCTAGTGGCAGCAGTATTTTTTTCCAAGGTGGTCATTTGCACTTAGCTTTTCATATATCTGTGCTATCTCTTGAGATAATTTACTTGAGCTCTTTCTGTTCACAGAACGTGAGACGAACAAACACAGTTTATTTACTGTCACCATGCCTTGGTCTGAGATGCTTGTGAAGACAACATAACGGCCCCAAACATATGAGATCTTAGCACAAACAGGATTTGAGAGTCTAATATTGGGACACAGAAGCCCTCAGAAGCTTATCGTCACTATTAAGGCTGTTCCATCTCAAATGTGTATAGTGCAAATGCTGTTTTCTGGATTGCTGCCAGCTCACTTGTCACATCTTGCTCTTCGTAGTACTCAGAGTCTTTGTAGGGCATAACCTCAACACTAGTAACAACTTGAAATACACCATGCACAAAAGGGTATTTGTAAGAGACAGATTTTCTTTGAATTATGAGGTTTCAAATGATAGGTGTGGGAAAACTCCCTTTCTCCTTTCACCCTTTTATTTAAAGCTTTCATTCCTACTTCACTTCTGGCTTTGTGGGCTTGATTCCAACAGGTGTATATTGTGGATATAAACCACCGAAAGCCTCTTGGCCCTTCAGTGAATCCGAAACACCGAATGTTACTTGTGAGCAGCTCTGCGCAGGAGCTCACTGTGTTTTTCTCTGGCTGCCTGGCCTGCAGAACACAGCCAGGCTGCATGGGAACCACTTCCAGGTGAAGAGACAACCAGTTACAGGTCTGTTGGCCTCACCTGAGTAGCAGGCAATAACCTGGAGACATTAATAAGAGATGAGATCCCAAAACATCTGGATAAATACCAGCTCACAGAAACTCACCATTATTGATTCACAAGGAATAAATTGTCTGCAAATCTGGAAATGAGAAAAGCAGGAAAAACAAGACTGGTACTTTGGAAAGACAAGAGATTGCAGCATTGATGTTACATGTAAGGATTTGCAAGTACATCTATTTAAATGACTTTAATAGTCGTGTTCAGATAAGAGGACAGGCAATTGGGCAGGAGACTTCTTTATGAAGAATATTTAATTAGCTTTTAATTAAGACAAAAATAATCTTCAATCCACAGCTGCTCTCTGCTCAGTGGGTTGTTATCGCTTCATTTGAACTGTAGTATTTCTAGGACCAGATCTGTAAGAGGATAGTATAGGAGAGTATAAAAAGTTAAGATGGATTGAAGACAGTATGATTCTACTTCTTTATTTGAGCAGAGCCCTTCATGGGCAAGGGCCTTTTGCACTTACTTTAGCTATAGAACATGGGCCACTTTCCCCATCTCTGCCAGGAACCTAAAGTGTGGTTATCCTTTGTGTCCCTTGCTGTAACAAAATCCACTTGTGCATGACCACATCTCATAGGAGATGCAACCTCATATAACCCACAAACTTCCAGTCTGAAGGGAAAAAAAATGTTATGTAGCTAAGGAGAGGCGATCACTCTTTCAAATGCTATTGGATATTTAATTCCTATTCTGCAGCCTGGGAATGATTTTATATGGGTGATGTGTGTGTGTGTGTGTGTGTGTGTTTGCAATCGCGCTGGAATTAGCATTGTTATTCATTAGTTTAGGTAAGTAGCTGATACTGTATGTATTAAAGGGAATTAACTTTGGCCATTCGTCTGCAACTTTATCTTTTTGGAGGAGGTTATGGGACTGAGAAGGAGGGTTGTGTGAGTGGGGGAAAAAATATTTTTCAACTGTGTCTTAAAATCTGCAAACATGGTTGGCCACTTACTCTGTCTGCTTATTACAGGCTGCCATTTATTGAATGCTTTGGTATCCACTAAGACTGAAACTACTGTGCATGTAAATGAATTAGGGTTGTCTGCTTCGTCTTGTAACTGTTATAGAGGTATCTATCATCTTGGGTGCAAAATACTGACTTGCCTGTAGAGACTCCTGGCATAGGCACCAGGGAAATGATCTCTGAGTTTTGTAAGAAACTAAACATTTCCCATGTTTTCACAGGTTAGTTCATAATGTTGACTTGATGATCTTGTAAAGGGTGTATCTGCTTGTTTTCCCATAGATTGATTAATTGATAGGTATTTTGGAGTGTGAGCTGATGCCCATAAGAAATTTTTTCTCTCAGCTATGGCCCTAAATGAGGAAATGACTCAAGTATAATACTGAGCCTCAGATAGGTGCCTTAGTCCCACAGACTTTCATGAGTTGTAAGGCTGACATTAAATGTACGTCTCTAAGTAGAGCTGCTTTCCTCAAGCAACTTTATAAATCCTGAAGTCTGAGCTTCTGCTCCACCTTGGCTTCCAGAGGAGGCTGAAGCTCCAATCCTAGTCTACCCATTTTACTCAGCGTTTGAGAGATGCCTCCTCCTGGTAGCATCTCACACACACACACACACACACACACACACACGTATTTAAAAGGCTCTTTTCCAGCTGTGAAGATTGAAGTCTTTCTTATAATGGCGAAGTTTCTTCCACCAATGACAGTGTGTCTGTAAGTTATTTCCCTTTTCCTGGAGAGATTCTACTGCAGATGGCCAGTATAGTTTCTGGCATGGGGAAAAGCTCATGATGATGTTATGCAGATAGAGAGCTGTGTGGTATAAAACCACTTCTGTATTTCTCCTTTGGAAAGCTCACTTTGCATCAGCATTGGAGAAAACAATTTTCCGTATGTGCGTCAAAAGGATTGTGTTTGAGGTGAATATGTTTCCTCAGATGATTAAGAGCGAGTGTTTACAAAGCACTTCATTATCTCTGGATGGGCAGAGATGCGGATTTGGAGAAATGGCAATGAGTATTTTGAAATAACCCCCACAAATATCATGAAACAGTGAGTGAGTCTATCCTGCAGGTGAGGATGCAATTTAGGAAAATATTTTTCAGATGAAGTCATTTATTTTTTTTTTCTCTTAGCAAAAAAGCATAGGGCTCAACAGATTGCACATTAAAGCTATTTACCAGGTGTGGGATCTGACTGTCTGAAAGCCCCTCTTGCAAACACTGTCAAGCACTCTCTTCCTCAGCGATCCTGACTGGTCAATGACCCGCTTTTAGGTTGTGTCTGTGCACAAGCACTTGATTCTGTCTTGGAAATGTGTGGCACATTTCCTACTGATTCTGACGTGCATATCCCTACATTTTGTTTTATTCATTGTTAAACTGCCCCTCTTCTTATTCTCAACTTCATTCTCTTCTCTCTTTTCATGAGGGCAATGGGTGTGTCTTTGATGTACTTCCTCTCAGAAATGCATGATTGTGTTCTCCTCATGTTGCAGGAATCGAACATAGTTGTATAGTTATGGCCAAAATAATCATATGCTGATAAATAGAGACCTGAACTGCACCATTGATGAATAACCCCAACCTGGAATCTTTCCCCTAAATGGGAAGTGCTCCAACAAGTAGGGGTAGGTGAAAATCGTGTAACGAATTACAAATGTAAGCTGCTAGCAAGCCCTGCAGTAATGTGCTGTGCTGGTAAACACAAGATGTTAGTGTAAGTGCTTGCAAGGATGGATATGTGAACTTTTTGATGCAAATGTTGTGATGTTTGGCTGCTAAGTTCCTGATCTGCTAGTGGCACTTCAGGTTCAAACGCATTCGGTGAGATGTAGAATCAAAGGTGGGAGGGGGATCTTCTGGAAGTACGGCCACTAGCACCAGAACAAGGATTGCTCTTTCCCAGAAAGAGTTTCTTGTAATAGGCAGTGTTGTATTTCCACAGAGGCAAAAAAACAAGGAACTGCTGAGTGGGTTATTTATTCTTCTTCATTCCTTGTTGACCAAGGGTTGAGAACTGACTTTCTGGAATATATTTGTTAACCAGACAACTGTATATAGAAATGAGTGGGTGAAATGGTCTGTTTTTCTGTTTTTCTTTTTTATCTTTTTTTTTTTTTTTTTTTTTTTTCTCTTTACCTGCAGGTGTTAGAGCAGAGGAGATGATCTAATGGTCCCCTCTGGCCCTAAGGCAAAGCGCAGCCTCCATTTGACAGTATTCACAGAGCTCCTGCAAACCCTTTTTACCAGGCCTTTGGGGAAGGAGGTTCCTAATGGGGAAGAATCTTATAGAGAAGTGTTTGCCAGTAGAAATATTTGCTGTTGGCGGTTGACTTTCTTTTCTTTTCTTTTCTTTTTTTTTTTTTTTCCCCTCTTGTGAGGGGGAGGGGAGGATTGCCAAGGTTTTCATTTGAAATGCCTTTTACATCTTCATTAAAGATGCCTTTTGGCAACACTCAGGCATGTCTTTGTGTATTTTGCCCTAGAAAAAAATAAATAGCATTTTCTTTTCTCAAGGCAAAGAAACAAGAGTTCACATTATTTCATAGTAGAGTAAATCTGATTTCATATTTATTTGTCTCGGGGTTAAAAAAAAAAATGGGGAATATGACAAGCATCTGTCTCATGTCACCTTTCTTGGAAGCGATGCTTTCCAACTTTGCCAAATTGATCCATCTCTTGGGCAAACTGTCAGAGATTTAGTGAATGAGTTGTACCATTGTAGGGTCTGGCTTACCTGAGGGGCCTGTGGACTGCTTGCTTTTAGAAATCATGGTCATTATTTAAAAACAGGTCTAGAGACACTTATAAAAGTAGCACAGTTTAATGGTGTGATTTGTAACCATGGATAAGTCATCAAACATACAACCTGCCAGACAGGCAAGGTATTAGACAGTCCATTGTACAGGTTATTCACCGTCGCCAGCTGGCTCTGTATCTGTAAAGCAATCTGGAAAACTTAGGATGGCTGCTGGCTAGGAACACTGACATACAAAACATTTGCAAGCCTCTTGCACAATTTTAACCACTTATAATTTAGAAATGATCATAGTTTTTGGTGAATGCTTTGCTGATGACCCGCTCCACTGGTGATGGTCCTTGGGAAGCTGGTGGCGCGAGGAGCCGCATCCTGTCCCGCGGTCTGTCGCGGCGGAGGCAGCCGGCCCTCCTGGGCACGGGTGCTGCTGGGGTGTCGCTAAGGAATGATGCCGAGCAGGCTCTGTGGCTTCTTGGGCTGACAAGAGCTGCAACATCCAAAGGCTGCTGCATGTAGTGATCTCATTAGTTTCTTGATTGCCTCCTTCACAGGCTGTTGGAAATGTTTAAAGTGCAAGTTCAAAAGGGAAAGTAATGCATCATGTTTTGATTTTCCTCCTTCGGTCATGCAAGCAAGCAGGGAACCTGCTGAGTTTGGAAGCTAACATTTTTAAAGGCTAGGGCATATCTTCGCTGTGGGTCTGCTATACTTCACAGTGTACTTCGACTGCAGTCTGCAGTGGTCAGAGACTCCAAAGAAAATACTAAAGACATCCAAAGACCTTTGGGTATTTTTGACCTGAGATTTTTCCATTTGGATCTACTTTAGCCACCAGCAGATGTTTATCTTCTGCTAGGAATGTCAGGGAGACTTCTGCAGAATTCTTGAGATGCTCAGCTCTGGATACAGCTGTGAAGGAAAACATATGATGTCGGTCATGTTTTATCATATTTCTCTTATTTCCCTTTTTGGTTTAGAATGAGTCCTATTGATCAGCCTTTTGTGAGTCAGTATAGTGGGATCATTTATCTATATTTTACTTTGGTAACTTTAAGAAACCTGTAGATCCTGGTGTTCAGCAGCACTTCTCATCATCTTTACTTCCTGCTCCACCAATGAAAAGTTCCCTTCTAGTCCGTTCACTCCTTACCGTGTTATTTCGCTTTAGCTGCAGTTTCCCAGTTTTTCGGTAGAGGATGTTTCTGGTTGAAGGGACCTTCTACAACGAACACTAAGTTAAGAAGTTTTAGTGGGCAAGACATTTTAGAAGCAGCATCTTTGTTTTCTGGGGATATATTCAGTGGCAACTGTCAGTTTCGGAGTCATGGTAGGGCCATTTCATTCTGCTAAACTTACACAAACTGTTATTTTTCTTAAAGCTATTCAGCTACATTTAAAAATAGTGCAAAGTAGAATTCACCCCATCCTTTGAAAAACAAAACCATTGATAAAATTCTTTCTAATCTTATTCTGACCACATAGCCAATCTTGCAACACTAAAGAGTTTCTAAGTTATTCATTGATTAGTGATAATTGCAGACAATAATTAGTGCAAAGAGCGTTCTGTAGGGATCTTGGTTTTATCTTCATTGTTTTGCTCTCTTGCGTGGTTTTGGAGGAGGAGGGTTGTGGTGTTAATGGCTGTCCAGTCCAGCTCAACCTTTTCCTGAGCTTTGCTGTCTCCACAGCTGAGTTCAGAGTCTGTGATCCCTACTGCCTTGTGCCTGAAGTCTCTTAGCTATGAGTAACTGCAAATTCTTTGTGTTATTCTCAACAGACTGTCTTCCCGCAAGAGAGTATTAATCCCTTCCACCCCTTTTACAGTGTGCTGCATTCCCTCTATCTCCAAGAGAAAACATCTGAATAGACTGAATTTAGGACTAGTGCAACAGTGTTCACTGTAAAAAGACAGTTCATTCTCTGATATGAAGCTCTGGCCGAGGCACTCGGGGCACCGTGACCAGCTCCCCTCACGCGGTGGTGACTCCAGCTGCAGTCCCATCCCTCGTAGGCTACCCCGGCCCCCTCAAGCAGGCTGCAGCCCTGTTTACTTTCTGGCTCCCTTTTCTAATTAAAGAAGATGCAATCTATGCTAGTGGCAGGAGATTAAATACTTTTGTGTAAATGTTTTCCAAGCGGGATTACTCATTACTAATTAGACCGTTCTGAAGGCAAATACAAACAACATGTGTCAGCAAAAGCTTTGTTATTAAGGAATTCAGTCCACAAATCACAAAATGACTCACAGAGCACCTGACAGACTCTCTGGCTTCTCGGTTTCTTTTTTCCTCTTCACTAATGACGAAGTTATCTTCTGGGGCGTATATCCTCCAGTCCTGGATGTGGTGGCTGATACTATGGATGCGATGCCAGGAGGCTCGTGAGGGTGTCCCATAACCCGGGAGCAGGGTGGCCAGAGCCCTGGGGTGGCTGCTCTGTCCACAAGTAGAGGTTGAGGAGAAATGGAGCAGATGACACCAGATTGATGTGAACAGAGCCAGTGCTCCCCAAGGGGCACCTGAAATGAAGTGCTGGGGTGGCCCGGGGCTCCGTGTTGCCTTTCATGGCAGAGGGACCGCACAGGATGTCTTTCTGTTTAGCTGCTGTTGCTTTATTCTCACTGTGCGGCAAAGAGTGGTTTTAACTTTCTTAAGAGTGCTTTCCCTGGACTCGCATCCCTGTAGTAATGGATTTTTACACTCCTTGGGGCTGGAAGGTATATAATTAATTGCAAATAACCTTGTCTGTAGTGTTTTAAGTAACTCAACTGTGTTCTTCACTACACAAGGCTGTTTTGGTCTGTAATACCTTCCTGCCTCAGGTCTCTGAAATCACAGCTGAATCCCTTTTATGAGGCCCAGGGGAAGGTTGAAGGTTATGCTCCTCGCTTTCTTTTGTAAATACGTTACAGTCCATTTCAGCTAGAATCCGGCTCCTTTCACAGCTGCTTGTCAAGTCAGTTCTTTAGACTTTCATATAATTTAGATCACTTGATATCCTGGGCTTTTGTAGTATTTCAGTAAGAAGGCTAACGTTCATAAAGGCATAGATTTTTAAAGAGCACTGTTTTTTTTCACTGTATGACTGAAACAATGTTTTATTTTCTTTTTAGATCTGATATGTGCAAAAAGAAAAAAAAATCCTAATCCACTTTTTTTCTAAAAAAGACTGCATAATCATGCTTAAGTGATAATCATACCAAATCATTCTTTTACTATTTAGTTTATAGAAAAAATACAACACATTTTATGACATTCTTTTCCAAGTTAAATGAATCAATGGTGCAGGCAGCTACGTTGTAATGAGCTGTGTCCCTTTCACAAATTATGTGATTGATCCTTCTCATGTCTTGAGACCTTCATTTTCTTCTGTTAAGTGACCCTCTAGGTGAGTGCCCTCAGAGCTAATGGGCACACTGGCCACTAGACCCTACGGAGAGACCCACAAAATAACCCTCGAGTAACTTTATCTTTCTGGTTTTGGAACAAACCTCTATTCTGAGGAGGTGAGGAATTTTGTTTTCCAACTTTTTTTTAAGAGGAAAACATTGTTTCCAGAAATCCATTTTTATATAGAGCAACAAGTTACTGTGCCCCTTTGCCATGTATTGTGCCCCATTCCAATATATTACCCCTCACCACCACAACTTCATATACCTCTTCAGACATAAGACGCCTCTGCCACTGTTTTACTTTTTCATGATCCACCCAATGGAAAGCTACTTCGCAACATCCCCCTGCTGATCTGCAGCTACTGCACATCCTTCAGACGTGCCCTGCACGTTTGCTATAGCTGCTTGAAGATCTTCAACTCTTGGACCAAATTCAAAAGTTTACAGAGACACCTGAATTTCCCAGAGGCAAAAATACCAAGTTGATGGTTTTGTCATTTGTAAAATGGAGGAGAAGGATGCACTGAAAAGCACTGTGGCACTGCTTGTAAGGTGTTTAGGAATGTTTACAGGGATGCTCCCAGCCTTGGGTGCTTTTGCTGGGTTTATCTAGGAAACCTGAATTAGGATCCTAATTCAAATCTGCAGCTGAAGCTGACAGCTGGTGAAAGGGAATAGAAGAGCTCTGGGGTTTTGGCCCATGCTCAGCTCCTTTATAGTGAAAGCTTCTAAGCATCTGAGATTAAAAATGCAGAGTGCCCTTGAGTAGTGCATGTTTATTCTTGATTCTTACATCTTTCATTTTCTTGCCAGGAGGGTAGGTGGATTTGCTGTGCTGAGGAAAGATGACTAAAGTTGGCCTGAAACTTAACAAATTGTACACTCTTTGCCTGTAATTATTAAACCACAGATTAGCAGATCTATCTTTAAATCAGGAGCACCCCTGAGAGTCTGCTCTTCTGCGCTAGGAAAAGACATGAGTAGGTGATGGAGCAGAGCTCTTCATCATGCAGCTCTGAGGGGCTCATCCTCCCTCTTGTTCATCTATTAAAGGTCTATTTTCTACTGAGGCTGGAGCTTGGGTTGTTTTTTTTAATAAGGCTGAGTCCTTTTGCTAAGGTCTCCCTGTGTTCCCATACAGCAGTCACCAGATCTCTTTCTATAAAATGTTTCTTTTTCCTCTTTCCTCTCCAAAATCAGTTTTCCTATTTTATGGCTTGCTCAGCTTATCTGTATCTTTTTTTTCTCTGTGGAGCTGCAGCAAATCCTGTAGCATTTTCCTGGATGGATATAACTCCCTACTGCCCTACAACTTGATTTGTTGGCAATAGCAAGATGAATTCTCTCCACAATTCAATATGGTGTGTTTTATATATTTATTTTATTTTTTGTGCTCTCTGGCATTCCTAATCAGCTTCCATCTGGAGATTTTTAATTGGGAAGATAGAAGTGGCAAACTTTTCCAGTTAATTATAGCATGACAACAGAATAAAAATAGGATATGAAGTGTGTTATACCTGATAGTGTTGCTAATGCTTGTATTCTGGGTCTGCATTTTCAACCACTTTATGGGAATGAGAAGAGGAACAACTTCTTACTGGAGAAGTAATAACCAGGATGTCGCTAAGGATGGTGGTTGAGGTGGTTCCCTGTATCAGCAGGAAGGTCTCTATTGTTGCCTTGGAAAAGCACCTTTCTAGGGAGGCCTAGGGCCTGACTGAGATGCTTCTTTTACTGCAATTGCTCTCAATCATTCTTTGTGTGTGATGCAAAGCTGGTCTGCTGTCAGGCTCTTTATCTACCCCTCTGCATTGCTAGGAATGCACTTACTGACTTACGAGTTAACAATTTCTTTTATGGGATCCCTACGCATGTACTACATCGTAGACAGAACATGTTTTAATTGCAATTCTAATTGCTTAGTGCAAAAATACTTCTTTTAGCTGACTAAATCGTAGTCAACCTTCATCTTGGTATGTTTATAGTTGTTTTCTGATATACATTCCTGTGGATTGTTTTGCAAGGCCGTCCCATGGGTGTGTTGAGCATCCAAGCATCCTTGCAAACGCTTACTGCGAATGTATGGCTATAATTCAAGTGAATCATCATTCCCCTTGTTAAAATTTTACAGCAAGATATTTAGCTAAACACAAATGGAAGAAATTTGTTTGGGGGTCAGAATAAGAGCAACATATATTTGTTATGCAAAGAAAAAAACTGTCTTAAAGAGGCAGTTAATTTAGATTTAGTAAGTCCTTAGCCGGACAGCGTAATTGCAAGTTAAATCCTGTGCTACTGTCAAAAACCTCAGGACCTGGCTCACTGTCAGCCAAGACCCTGTGATATGAAGCTTGGTCTGAGCAATCGCTTGCAGGATCTGCTGTGTTTGAGCAGCTGCAGCAGAGATGTTGTGTCCCAGCCACACAGGCCACTGACCTGGGTAGTGAGAGGATGCATCGACTCGGTGTCATGACTGTGGCTCTCTAGAAGCTCCAACTATAAACAAAACCCATATTTATTCCTACAGACATCCAGCTGCCCTTTCTCAATCTGAATCCTCAGCCTTGTACTATGGAATCAATCATGTAACTGTTAATCCTGGAATATGCTTGAAAGTGCTTTGTCATCAAGAGATGTATTAAGTAATCCATTGCAATGTTTTGAACTTAGATAAACCCCATCTGTAAAAAGTTATATTTGGGCTGTATAGCGAGGAAAGCATTCAATTCTGGTACACTGGGAGGGAAAAATGTCCCCCCTCAAATATCATCTGAGCTGGTGATGCTTATTGTCCTCTCGGAAATATAAAACAGAACAGAAAATCCAGCTCCCCATATTATAGTACCTAAGGGCCTCAGAAAAAGCACAAGTAATGTGAAGGAGGAAAAAATTCCTTAAAGCTGAATTTCATGTCTGGAAAGCTTGCTGCTTCCCCCCAGACTGCAGCTGTTTTATTCTCTCGTTCTTGTTTGTCACCTCTTCAGCCTCTTTCTTTCTGTATTTTGCTGGTGCAGTGGCCAGAACCCCCTTGTTCTGCTCGTAGTGTTTGTACATGGTCATTGCCACTACTGGGGGTAGTTGTACGTGCCCTGCGCTCCTGAAGCCCCCTCGACTCATGCAGAATTCAACCACGTTGGTACCTGGGGCCCGATGACTGACCACGTCGCTCGGCTGCGCTGAGGGCCCTTCGCTGCCATTTGGAGGAGACGCGAATCAAGGGGCAGTCCTTGCAGCTCAAGTACAGAGCTCTCTGTGTCCTGCTTTATTTGTTTATGACCTTAGAGCAGTTTGGACTTGTTGACTAGTCACACTGTAACTCTTTATCCCACTCTTTTTCCCATGCATGCCAGAAACAAAGAAAATGCTGTTAAAATATTACTTATGCTCAGGGAAATTTAGTACAGTATTGAGAGTACAATAGATTTGAGTGATATTTCTAATGTAATAATACAACTTGCAGCTTCTGTAGCTGCTTTTAGCAGAGGATTTCACATATAATTTTCCCAATACAATTAAGGTTTGTCTCTTGCCAGCATAGTCTTTTGAGAAAAAGTTCATTTCCCTTTGGCAGAGCAATGAACAGAAATGCAAAAGAGAAAATAGCAGTAGATCTGTGGCCAAGCCTGACAGATATCTGTTCTCTCACTTCCATGCTGTGCAACTAGCTATGTTGCCTGGCTCAGTTCTGCCTTCCCACAGCATGTGTGTTAGTTTATGTGTGTTTCTTTTTCTTTTTTCCCCCCCTTTCTGTAATTCCATTATATATGTTTATCTTTTAACCCAAACAGGCTGTTTTTCCCAACACTTTCCCCTTTGTTATAGGTCAGGCGACCAACTCTTGGTTTGTGCTGAGTTCGGTCGGGCGGTGCTGATGCTGCCTTTGAGACTGACCCTGTGCACCTGTGGGCAGCCCTGGTGAGGGCTGCCGCCGGGACCAGCTCTCTTACCCCAGCAAGCCGAGGAGCTTGGCCAGGGACGTGCTTTGAAGAGGCTGCTTCTGCACAGGTGGGTGTTTGTGGTGCACTGTCACGAGCCGAAGGACTTGCCCAGACCATCTCATAGCAGTGTGCTATTAGCATCAAGTTTCTCTATTACATAGACTAAATCCTGGCTGCCTTGTCTTGAGGGATTAGAAATTAATCCAGACTGAAAAGAGTGCAGCTGGAAGCAGAGCTCAGCCCCGGTGCTTACTATATTTCTCCTGTACAATGAGACTAAAGTTGTGTAATCTCAAAGACAATTTTAGACTCTTTTGTTAGTCAAGAACGCAGTAAGTTATGTTTTACCTGTCTGTCTCGGGAGAAGAAAAGCTTTAATTAGGCCCCACTTTAATTATGTCCCATTTATACAGTACCTGAATGCATTATAAGAGTGTGACACTTGCTACTTGCCTGCCTTCTGGGAAGGGTTAGATGACGAATGCCATATAAAGTTCTGAATACTATTATTAAAAGAGTATGTGAAACAAATTTCTTAGCAATTATTATAACAATGTATATATTAAGTTGTGGTGGAAAAATATAGTAATTAAGGTATGGTCTGGAAGTTTTTTCTGAAATAATTTCTATGTTTGTGTAATACTTCCCCAAAACCAGCAGGATGCTGTGCAGACCAAGAAGATTTGTTACTGGGATTGGTCACAACAGTCAGTGTCATTGGCAAAAACGCCCTGCATTGCTGTTCTGTGCTCTTACAATACATGCTTTAAAAAAACACAGTCTTTGTAGGTTGTCTTAATAAGGCTAATGAAGACATAATAGTTTCTTATTTATTGAAAATATTGTCCTCAAGGTGACCTCCTGAGCATCAATCTAGTACAAGCACTGAGTGCTGATGCCCAAGAGATTGATAGGAAATGGGGTAAACAAAACATTCTGCTTTTTTAGAGGTCCTTAGACTCCAATGCTGAACATTCTTTGATCCTCCTCTCTGTAGCTGTAGGCATAATAGAAATTTAAGGTGCTAAACAGTAGTAAGCAGCTGGGGACTTTTTGTCTACCCTGACTTCTGCAACTGCAAGCATACCTAATTCTCAGTGAGAAAACCTTAGTGAAAATAGCAGTAGATGTTTTAAAATCTTTTTAAACAGCTACAGGGGGTTGTGGGATGCTATATGTTTTCTACCAGGGAAGAACAATATATTGGTAATTCTTGTTTTTCTCCTTAGAGTTTTTATGCATCTTCTTAAATTTGTTTTTAAGTTGTCACAGCTTGACGTGCGAATCTGTTTGGTTATAAGGTAAGCTAGTGTGCAGCAACCGAAAATGACATTTGTCACGATGCATCAAAGTAAATATTGTTCACTTGAAGATGACGCATCTCTCCAGGGCAGCAGACTGACTGCCCTGAAGGTGAATGTGCATCTGCATAAGATGAATTCTTTGGATTGTTTTTGCTCCTCCCCGTTTCCTTTTCCCCTCCAGTAAGTTATGTTGTCCAGACCTGTTTGTAGTCAATTAGATTATCTCACAACCTCTGGTATCCTCTACATGCTCCTAATCCTCGGTCTTCTGCCCTGAAAGCATGAACTCTCAGACATGCCCTTGCTGAAGAAAGGTCTGAGGGTGCAAATTTTTCATATCCACTCTGGTCTTAGCTTCTCTTCATGAGCACGTTAACACCTTCTCTGACAGCAGCTATTTGCATGGCATATGGTTGCAGCAATTCTTAAGAAACTCAGGGTTTAAATACCTCTTTCCTTTTACCTGATGTGATGGCACCCCCCCCTCCCCCCCCCCCCAAAAAAAAAAAAAAAAGAGAATTCATTCGTTAGCACAGATATTACAGTAAGTTTTTAAATTGACATTAATGCCAAGCAATGTGATTTTTGTGTCTAGACAGATATGCCAGGGTATGAATTTTATCTTAGATGCAACTTGTGGGGGTTTTGTCTTCAATTTCTCTACATTTCTTTGTTTACAAGACCTCAACTTTGCTATTTTGAAGTGTAAGATGCATCAATACCTTGTCCCTTTGCTTCTGTTAAATGTGTTTCCTGTGTGTCTTAGCACAGCGTAACTGGATGCTGCAGTGCACTAGAACTGTTAGTGCCAAGACCTTGGCATTTGGGGAAGCTGTCCAGGGCCTTTCTGAGGATGTGCCCTACGAGTGAGCAAAGTTGGGCTCTACTGAACATAGGTCCTTCATGAGCAAGGGCTGCAGAAACAGGTTTCAAAAGAAGCTCAGAGGAACAAATATCTTGTCATGAATATCCTTCCCCACACACCACAGCACTGAGCAGTTGTCTATGCTGTGCTTTTGGATGATGCCTAGAAAAATACTGTAGGCTAGTGGGACCTTAAAGCTGCTGTTACCCTATGCTTACCTGCTCAGGTTTGAAAGTCTTTAAGCATGTAAGAGGGAAGGCAGAAAGGGATGTAAAATGTACAGAAGCATTAATCTCCTTTGCCTGAGCACAAAGACTGGGATTTGTCCTTTGCTGTCGTCCTGCCTGTCCAGCTCAGTTTGTGCCAGGCAGAGCTGGATCATCAAGCACCTGGCTCCACAGTGCTTTAGCTGGGCAATTTCTGGCTAAAAAAACAAAACGGAATAGTCAGTCCTGTCACCTAGCTCTGCAAAGCCTGCAATAAGCCTTATCTTAATGCTTCCACCTTCTGGTTTCCGGCATATTCGCCAGATGACACATTCCCTTGTTGGGGGCATCATTATTCTTGTCTTGCCATATGCATTGCAGGAGCTCTGCTGAGCTGCTGCTTCTAGTAAATTCCAGGTGCTTGTGTTTTCAGCCACTTCTTCCATTTTTAACCAGCTATGAGATAGACCTGTAGTCTTTCCTAACAAGAAGCTATTGCACTGATGTGTAGCACTTGCCTAGGAGAAAACCAGCTTTTCATTCATGTAGGACTTCTTCCTTTGCTGTGGTTCCTTTTTGCTTATGCCTTGTGCTGTAATTTGCTCCTTGCATCCAGCTGAATGCGAGCCGCAGCTAGAGAAGGAAGGCAAGCAAAGAACTACCATTAGACATGGTAGAAATATTCTTTGCTACTTGATGACTCTGCTTTTGAAGGATTGATCATCTTTCCTTTGATAGCATCCGTATTTCTCTGTCATCTTTTTTTTTTAAATACTTGTGAAATTTCAAAGTAATGTTTTTCCTTTTCACTGTGCTTAGGGCTATTAACTGTCTTAACAGTATATGTGTCAAATGCTTAAGTTTTGTCAATGCAAGGGTTTTCTTGTGTAGTAGTTACCAGAAAATCAGTTTAGTGTACAGCTTTTCTGAGACTTATTGTGGCTGTGACTTGAATCTCACATGAGTCCAGAATATAAGTCAGTGCCCCTCTTTTGAAAAAGCCGAGGATATTGTTTCTTTAGAAGTATTTGCTTGGGTCTTCAATTTACATGCTTGTAGCGATATGATATTGCAGATAAATAGTGACCAGTTGTCTTCAATAGTCTCTGACAATCAGTGGCACCTCAAGGCTTCGTAGCTGTCACCATGCTGCCCGTGACAAGTGAACAGGACCCCGAGTGCCTCCTTTGGGCCTTGGTCCTTCTCACAGAGCAGAGCAGCCTGTCACATACCCGCCCTTGCTCCCTGCCACGTTCCCTCCCCAGCTGCCTTGTGGCTCCCATTAGTTTTGTCCCTAGAAATGTTCAGTGTGTCACTTCTGAGGAATGCTGTTTTTTAATAAATATGCACGGTCACGTAGGCGGAAGTGTACAGATTTCAGTGATGCAGGAGGAAGGATTTGAATATGTTTTATTTTGGCTGCTTATGATGCTCTCGGATTTTCTTTTCACTTAAGGCTGAGGACCCACAGTTGTGTAGATCTCACTCTCTTCTCTCCCATGTTACATTTTGGGCTCCTGGAGAGTTTGACCATACGTCCTAGTTGCCTGCAGGTTAAAGAACCAGTCATCTTTATTAGCCACCATCTTCCCCTTGAATGACAGTTGAAAGAAGGCTAGATTTAAGCCTCCACTTCTGCTCCCTTTGACTTTCAAAGAGCCAGGGATTCCTGCTAGCTGTTTTCAGCTGTTAAGCTGTCGGCTGTGATCTCTGCGGCAGCCCCAAGAGTCCCTGAGTAGGACACCACTAAACGCATGGCCTGATGAAGGAACGAAGCCTTGGAGGCCTCCCAAGCCTTGCAAGGCTTCCGAAGACTTGCTAGCCCTCTTAGTGGAATATTGTAAGCTGACTAAATGTTAACAAAAAATTAGGCTCCTCATAGTTTATCATCTGTTTGGACCACTTCTGCATTCTGTTTTACACCAGTGAATTCCCTTAGACCTCACTGAGGTTTTGCAGGTCCTAGGAGTGTAGTTCTATAGTCAACTATGGAAATTTCCAGTGCTGGTTAGAGTAAAATTATTAAAATATGCATCTCTTCAGTAGGATAATGGTCTCTTTCTGGCATTAATCCTTCTCCTTTTCATACAATGCTCTTGAAATGCTGCTTTTCTCTGTAGGCGGCAAGTATTGTCATAACTTCACTTGAAGAACTATTCACCTTTTAAATGTAGAAAACAGTTCTCATTGTGCTTAAGCTAGAGAATAATCCCTTTTCTTTAGCTCCTTCATCTTCTGTGGTACCCTGATGATAAGTAAGTGAACTCTCAAGCAGTTACGATTTCACAGGCACTTTCATGCATTGCAGAACTCTGTAAATACCTTACACTCAATCTGAATTGCTTGAAATGTCTTTGTTTTAAAATCTGTCTTATTAATGTTGCTGCATTTGTCCTAAATATTGTATTTTACAGTGTAAGTTCTTGCATTTCTTTTGCAAATCTCTCTCCCTTTATTTTTTTTTTCTCCTGTCAGCTCTTAAACCTTTGCATTACAAACTGCATTGCATTACACAGTAAGTAGGATGAACTTACTACAGTAAGGGCTTGCAAAGTTTATAATGGTTTCTAGTAGACATGCAGATGGTTCAGAGTGCACATTAGGAACTCTGAAATAAAGAGAAATGGGCCAAGGGAGCTATTATTAATGTAGGAACAAACTTACTTTGTTCCTTGTTTTAGTACCTTAGAAGCTTTCAAAAACAATCTCATATGCAAAAATCCAGTAGATAACATTGATGTGTTGCAAGTACAGAAACAACAATAGAGTTGTTATTTCTGCATTGTTTAGATCAGAAAAAGCCTGAGAAAGGCCTCTTCAGCAACCTGTGGATTTTTGAAACCGAATGTTGAGCACTGTCATGCAGCAGCATGCTGTAAATTTACTATCAACTTGTGCTGCCCTTTTGCTTCCAGGGTGATCAGGACCTTAACAGATGATTCTTAATTACCTGCGCACCCCTGTGCAAGGGAGCTCAGCGTGGCTCTGCAGGAGTTGGGGGCATTGGAGCAGCTCCCTCAGCTGGGAACTGTGTCTGGTTCTGCGGCTGGGTGGGATTCCTGTATGGGGCTTCCCGCATCCCAGCCCATCCAGAGGTATCTGAAGCGCAGCGGTGGGTCACAGTCCGAGAAGCGCCTGGGCATCGAGCAAGCCCCAGAGCTGGCGAGCGCCACTGTGAAACAGCCCTGACGCGCAGGCAGGGGTACCCAGCAAGGCTCCCCGAGCTGCGGTGGTGGCAGAGATGACACTTTTAGCACCACCTTAAAGAGCCCGAGTGGGGAGCGTGTTTGTCAGGGTGTCAGTTTTCCACCCTTGGCTCTTTCAGCCCGCGAGCTTGGCAGCCTGCCCGCATGGTGCTGCATACAAATATTGACCGAACACTGCGGGGTTTGTTCGAGCCCTTCTTGGGAAGCAAGCGATTAAAACTGAAGGAAGATCTGAGAACCTCAGACATTATTATTATTATTTTCAGTAGCACTATAATAGTTGCAGAATGAACAGAGAATAATGGGTGTTATGAATGATCCTCCTTTTCTACTTTGTCTTGTAAGTAAAGACAGATTTTTTTGTTTAATGCTTTAAATATTGTTGTAAAAGACGCTTACGGTTAGTAGCACTGGAAGATGCCATTAACGCATCTGGTTTAACCTTAGGTTTTAACAAAAATGCTAAACTCTTAAAACATCCCATGCGGAGATAGGCAGAAGGCAGCACCCCAGGCGGAACTGTGGGCACTCGCAGCCGATCCCATGCCTGACAGAGGCACGAGCCTCTGCAGAGCTGCGTTAGTGCACATCTATATTTGAATAGTGGTACTTTCCTGGCTTGTTATGCTCCTGCCTGCATCTGTCCAACTAAGTCAAAAAGGCAGTTTCAAAATCTGCAGGTTTATCTTACCTCTGTAATATTAAAATTTGCAGTGCAGTAGATCATTGTGTTGATTTCAGAGCTGCAAGCACAAAGATTTTTATAAACAGTTCAGAATATTTTTTCTATTTTATATTTTGTTCAAGAGAACTCTCTTTACTCATCTGCTGTAAGCAGTTGAAATGAGGTGAATGAAAAGTATAGACTGTATTACCTCATTTTTCTTAATTGTAAAACAAATAATAAATGAAATCAGAGGGATAACTTCCAGAACTAACAGGTATTTGTTTCTACCTGCTCTTTTATCTCAACTTGCTATAATCATCTGAAATGACCTTTATTTCATATGATGCTTTCTGTTTCACTCTATAATAGACAGTCAGTCTCTTTTGCCTTCACATTAGTTAACCCTCCTGCAAGCTTCATGGTGACAGATGACACTGCAGCCATGGAGGTTCGGTTCAGTGCGCCCTGTTGATTATTAATGTATAAGCAGCACAGAGCCTGTGCTAAAATGAGCCTTGTTAAGAGATAAGCTTGTTGCTGAAACAAATCTTCATTAAATTGTAAAATATTATTTTATAGGATTTTCAAGAAACTTTAATATGAGTTTGCATATCCTACGAAAATAGCTTTATGCTTGAAAACAAGAAAACTCAAGAGAATCAATACTAAAAAATTCTAAACTGAGGCTTGTTTTTCTGTTTCGAATAAGCCTGTGTTAAGAGGCACATAACTCTGTATCGCATAGATTGAAACTACTTTGGAAAAATCTTGCTTATCCATAATTACTGTGTATTTAATTATAATACGTATTATGAGGTACATACGTGTGTGTATATGGAATAAACAGTATGCACATAACAAGATGATAAGAACCTGTATTTTTTTGAGATTTAGGCACATGATTTGCATCACAGGTTTTAGCAACACCTGATCTTTAGAAGCATTAAAGACTTAATTTTTTAAAAAAGGCAGTGAGACTGTGTAAGAATGCAAAGAATAATTAGGTGATCATAGGGAAATGAGATAGCTACCAAACCAGCTATTACTGTGTCAGCTTGCTAATGCTTGTAGAAATTACTACTTTTGTGTTATCAGACTGTAATGAAGTGTCTATTTAGGTATTTTTGAGATCTGCAGATGAATAGTGCTATGTAAATAAATATCATTACAAAAGACTAAATAGCCCTATTCCAAAGGAAGTTAGAGAGCAAATGAGGTGGGAAATGAGAAAAGCAACACTTGAACAGAGACTTACTAAAAAGCAGGTTGTTATTTTTCTTTGATGGACCCTCAATGCTCGTGATGACAAAGCTTGTTTCAAACTAAGCCTCTGTCTTAAACAGGCTTGATTCAGTCAGGATAAATCAAAAGATTAATCTAGTTGTGCCTGTGTAATAACATTTTTCATTTCCTGTGCATTTCCCTTGCACATATATAGGATGATGGATGGGTCTCTTATGTCCAGTGATTGGGCTAATAGACCAGCTCCTTCACAGTGAGCGAGAGGGTTGCAGAGAGCGCGGGGCTGCAGGCTGGGCTGCTGGGGAGGCTCCTGGCAGCTTGCAGCCCCTGTTCCCACACAGGCAAACGGGAGCAGGCGTCTCCTCTGGCATTGTGCTGACCCGCGAGCTCTATTGCCTTGTCTGTGTCTTGCGTGGGCTTAGGTGGAGCTGGGGATGTGTTTCTCCAAATGGGAGTGCTCCTCAGCACAGGGGTTAAGGAAATACATGGAGAATACTGGGGAAAAAAAATGGGGGTCCCCAAAGTTAAATATCCTTTAGAAAGCTGGCTTGCTGAATTGTTTCCTTGGATGCTACATCTCTTATTCTGCCAAAGTACAGGAGGATTTCAATTGGGATACTCCCCCAAATGGCTTGCTGAAAGTTATGCAGCTTTAGTTTGACTCCGTGGGGAGAATTACATGAGTCCAACTGAAGGATCAGTGTAACTTATAATGGCAAACAGATGAGAACTTCCCTGGAACAGTTTTGCTTAGTGATTCTGCTATGTTAAAGCCACTGCTACCTCGTGTCTTTGGCAGGTCAAGCTCTGAACGTTTACCATTTTTATTAATAGACTTGCAGAGGAGGCTCTGGAGCTGATGTCTGAATGACTCTATGGGTGCTAGGGAGCTGTTGCCCTGTGTCAGCCCCAATGGCTTTGAATTTTAGCACTGTTTTCTGCTACAGGTGTTGCATGGCCTGTGTGTCCCTCCCACTGCTGTCTTCCACTGTTGCCATTGCATGTGCTCTGAGTTGCATCGTCCTACTAGCACAGGGACAGAAAGAGGCAGTATGAAATGTGTGATTCCAGGAAGCACAATAGCTTCAGGTACATGTGGTGAGCTTTTAGTAGTTGCTTTTCAAACTCTTCATTGCTCCAGAACATTTGGATACTGTTATGCCTATCCTTAAATGAGAGGCAGTAATGCATTGCAGACTTTGAACCTTGGCATTGTGCCTCAAAATGGGCGTATGGTCTTTGGTGGGCTTTGCCAGACACTGGAACTCTCCCGAGCTGCCTCAGCTCTCTGAGCAGGTGATAATGACACCTGGCCATGCTGAAAACGTCTAGTCTGGGAAAGGTCAAACTCTGTGCCTGAGTCAGTTCAGGATTAGGAAGACTTGGGGGAAGCAAAAGAAGGTTAGAAATGTGAGTGTCACTCTAAGACTGCTAGAGGGGAAAGGAAAGCGAGATCCTCAAGTTCAGTTCCTTCCTTAGAAGGAAGCTAAATGTGCCTGTGAGATATGGATGTTCAGCTGTGGAGATCTAGGTGGATTATGCAGGGTCAGAAGGATGTTAATCTAGTATTTGTGCAACTAGTAAACTTCTTCAGTAAACTTCTTAGTTTGTACTGTTACGGTTTTATGTCAGAGGATAAGGTGGGTGGTCAGTAGTCATGACAGAAAGCAAATTCTAGAAAGTGATGCAACCTAATTACCTGCTAATTACCTAAATTAGGGGTTAGGCAAGGCTGGTTCAGGTTGGCCTTCAACATCTGGCAGCTGCAAGAGCCTTTCCTGGCAGCCCCCTCTCAGTGCAGAATGGCACTGCAGTGATGAATCTCTTAATCTGTAGACTTCAGAGTGGTCATTTAAAATCTCAGTTTATCCACCTGTGGATAGCATGACTCAAAAATGCTTATGCAGAGTGTTGACGCCAGTGTAGGAAGCTGCTCTACCTCTGGCCTAAGCCATGAAATCATGGTGCTTACTGTGAAGCTGCTGAACATCCTTTCCTCTCCAGAAAATGCTTCTAATGAAAACAGTATTTTAGTTGTCCAGAGCCAGGCAGAGCAGTGCAACAGTCTGGAACTTTAATCTTTGTGCAGTAACTGGAGTTGATAAATGAGGATGTCGCAGTTAAATGAGGTTTGCAAGGCCTTGGTGATCAGCGCAGATAGCTGCAGTTCACAAAATGGATCTCGGGCCTTAATGGAATTGTTATTTTGAACGTATGCCCTACCCATAGAAGCCAAGTCATTTTTCCTGTCCAAAGTCAAGGAATTGCCTCCACTCCATCTTCTGCACAGGGATCACTAAAGAGGAGTTCAGGGTAGCATGAGAATGACTCCTGTGGTAACCCCCATGACGTTCTGTTGGTCACATCAACCCGGAGTCCTCCCTGGACTTGCAGCTAGACTTGCTCAAGGAGCTCTGCTTCCTTCCATGGGTGAGACTGTATCCCTACACCAAGTTCTATGAACTGCTATTTCCTTAATTTGTCAGAAGAGAAATAATTGGTTTTTATTTTCCAGCTTCCCATGCAAACTGGGTAGCCCTGAATCTGATCTGGTATGTACTCTTGTAACACAGAAATACAGCTAAGGTATTTCATGGCTTTCAAATTCCTGTAGAGAATAATATAATCTTGCTATCTTTTGCAATCCAAATCTGGCTGGGCTGGGCAAGTAGAGGACAGGGCTCCTGCAGGAGAGCCCAGGCAATGCAGGTGACGGGGCGGGTGGCCGGGTGATGCTCTCTGTGCCTCTGCTCGGAGCCACCGCCGCAGGGTTTCATTTGTATGGGCAGGACGCATGTTTACAGCTGCTCCATGAAATGAGAGCTTGCCAAGTGCTTTGTGATCCTCTGGCTTGATGTGCCTGATGCAAACATAATGTATTGCTATTGACAGTGAAAAAATGAAAGGGAGTTTTATTGACTGGCTCTCAACCACGGAGCTTTGTGAGAACAGAAAGCCAGGCCCCCTGTGCCGTACGTGTTTCCCCCAGGAGACTGGGATAAAGTGCCAAAACTGAGTAATTTTAAACTTAGTATCTGTAAATGGAACCTTTGTTGGTTTAAAGGAGATGGAGGGGAAAAGTATGGAGGCTCCTCTGGGGAATGTCATGGCTTTGTTGGACAACCCAGCAATTGCGTTTGGATCGAGCATACTGGCAAAGATCTTGCTAAAATACCCGCTCCGTGAGGCAGCGTGTGCTGCAGCTTCTCCGGTACCTAATTTGTAACCCTGAAGTTGGTTTTGGCTCTTTGAGGTTCCCTTCCAGCTTTGGCTTTGCATGTTTCTCCTCATAACAAGTATGCCCCAAAGCTTATTTGTTATTTCTATTTTCTGAGGAGGTATTTCTTTCAGTGATTACTAAGAGCTTTACACAGACTATACTGTGAGCAAAGAAACATTTTCTTTAACGGCAGAACTGGGACTTACTGAATAGGCTTTAGACTTGCCCACATTTCAGCAGGCTGATCTGGGCATCAGGGCATTTACTAGCTGTGGAGAAAAGAAAGAAGGGAAAACAAACCCACGTCTTTCTTTCACACAGTGGGTGGCGAGCAGAGAGAAGGGGAGAAGAGACCAGAGCAAACTCTAATCAACTCATTGGAGTGGATCCTAGGTTGGGATTTCTCTCGTGTCTGAGGTGAACTTGCTCGTGCAATCTCCTTGCGTGACGTTGACAGGAACAGATGTCATGCAGGAATATGCGCCCCCAGCACGTGCTGAGGTGGCTTCAGAGAAGCTAATCTTCTGTGTGCCTAAGGCCTCAGGATCTAGGTGCGGCTTCGTTTGGACTTTGCTAATACTGTGAGGTGCCAGCCTCATGTTCTAGGTGCTGGAGAATGTGCGAAGTCCTGGGCCGATAGCGGGGCCTGGTTAATATGTTACTCGGCAGTGCATTGCAGTCATTCCAGAGACACCGCTACCCCTGCCGCTGCCTGCCCCGGGCTCTTGACAGTCCACGAGGTTGGAAAAAAGGTTATTTAAAATGGAGAGAGGTGTAGAGTGGGGCAGAAAAGAAAACAAGTGAGCAGCTGGCTAAGTCATACAAGGGACAGATGGCAAAGAAGAAAAAAAAATCATCCTAGTTTGGTGTTTTAACAACCACATCAAGCTTCCTCTGACTATGAAAGCGCTTGACTAATTTTGTTCATGGCAATGACAGTTTTTGTCACAAAACTTCTTAAAAAGATTAGTGTGTCCTTGTATCCCTGCCTTTTCGCAGTTCTACTTGGAGACACTGCTCTGCGCCTCATGGGCTAGCAGGACGTGGCAGCAGCTTCTGGGGTGTGTGCTGAGGTCTGAGTTAACAGCTTATGACATTGCTTATGTCTTTTGTCAAGTGCTCTCCTTAATAAAGAGAAGGGAATTTTGTCATTCTGTTTGACATCGCTCACTTGGCAAACAGCTGCTGAGCACTGTGCTGTGAAACCCTGCTGGTACTACCACGGGCGGGACAGAGGCTTTGCACTGGGGCTTTCACACCTAAACTGCCCTCTGCAGCAGGGTTCAGTTCATCGAGGATATCAGCGGTTTTGTTTTGTAGAGGACGGCGGTCGGGGTCTCTGTGACTGAGGAGGGGGAATGGTACTGCCGCTGTGTGCTGTGAGATCAGGACTCCCTGCCGAAAAAAAGACATGACAGCATCTGAAAGGATGTGTGTGACAACGCCAGGTGAGTCCAACTGCTTGGCCCAAGTTCTCCCTGCATCCCAGAGATGTTCCAAGAACCAGAGCGAGTGAGAGCCCTTGCTTAACCTCAGGGACAGTCACTGCACGGCCTGTGCTCTGTTCCTCTGTGGCAAGTCAGGTGCTAAGACTTGGTGGTGGGGCTACGGAAAGGTGAAGTAAGAAGCAGCTGTTCATGTGCTATGAGGGAAAATGTGCAAAGCCAATGTGAATTCTGTAAACACAAAGTGTGAAGCATCACCAAAAAAAAAAAAAAAAAGGTAAAATTGACAAATTATACTGGCACAAACTTGTGCAGTCTATTTGGATCAGTGGAGCTGACTTGTACCAGAAAGGAACTGGCATGTATGCTGAAGGCAAATATATTTAATGGATGTGGTTTAAAAATAAATTATAGCCATATTTTCCCAATGAAATATGTAGTAGAGAGCTCTTACTTTGTGGCTGTGGTTATCAAATGTGATTTTTCTTGGCCTGTCAGAGAATTGCATATAAAGAGTATTAGAATATTTTTATCTGCTAAACGTTAGCTCCTTGAAGGAGAGAGAGTGGTAGAAGTGCAGGACTGGAAAAAAAAATCCATACTTCATGTGAGTCAACTGTATTAACAAAGGTTTCCTGTTGTGCTGGAGACCTGGATGACTGTGGAGTAACTGGTGACAAGGTGCTGTAGCTCACCAGCTTCACACAATGTTTTCTGGTTGCCTGTTTTCTTTAAAATGGATAGCAATTCCTCGCAAGGGAGCTTTTGATTCACCTGGTAATGAAACTGTGATATAATGAATCGTTTATGTGAAAAGTTTAACTTGCTGAGTGGCAGTTGATCGTCCCCCCACTTCTACTTAGCAAATGGGGCACATGGGGTCTTGCTGTGGAATGGGGAACCTGCAGTGTATCTGAGATAGCACCAGGTTGATTTTGGAGTGAAGATTTGTCCTGCAGATCACAGACTTTCTCGTGTAGTTCAAAGCTCTCCCTGGTATGTAGTGTCAGTGTAGAGGAGAAGTGATCCTCCCTCCCTAGAGATTTATCCTAAAATCCCACCCCATTGGGGCTTTCATTTATTTATTCTTAAAAATTTCCCTTGGATTTTACTTACCAGGATCTTGAGGAAAATCTCATGGACTGTTCCTTTGCAGAATCTCCGTACTTATGGCTTATGGAGCTGTGTTTTGGCTGTTGAAGAGGATTGTTTGAACCTTCACGATCTAGGAATAACAATCCTGAGATGGGGCTGCTGAGACCTCATGGACAATTTTGTTTTATGCAGTGGAGGTGGAGGCTTCAAGCCCTTGGCAAGTGCTACTGCGTGTCTCAATGGGGTCATTCTGTTGCCTTGCTCTTGAGAGAAGACAATAAAATAATTATTCAGGCAAAATATTTGAGAGCTTGAAATACTTTTTCTTTATGTACACCAGAGCTGCAACATGCCAAACAATAAACAATGGGAAATCTTGTCTCAGTAACAAACTTAACTGATTTTTTTTAAAGCTGGGATTCTTTCAATGAAGTATATTTTATTCTTCTTAGATATTATGAAAACTGATGTCACTTGTAATTCCTTAGGAAAAAAAAATCCCCACAGTTTGCAGTACCTCAATGCAGTCATTTTTTTCCCCTGCCTAAACTATAAAAAGACACTGTGTGTGAGTGTTTTCCCTGCCAGAAATGCATTCCTGGAACTTAATAAAAGCTTTTTTTGTTGTTGTTCAGTAATTTGGATAATAGTTCTCCAAGAAATTTCATAACATTTATTTACTACCATAAATGATTGGTCCAAACAGTTACAGCAGTCAAAACCAGAATCTCTCAGCAGTAATCTTTCTTACTGTATTAATTTTATAAGTACTTTACAATAATTTTGAGTGACAACTATCTGCGAGTGCTATGGCATGGATATGAAATAACTCCTCAGAGCTCTTCTTGAAAAGCACAAGGAAGTCCCAAGGATTTCTCATTCGGGTTGCTGAGCTTGCAGTGGTTGTGGCCAGTGGCGCTTTTTCGCTCTGTGTTGATGAGCTTCTCTTCCCGCAGAAACAAGACTCGGTGCCTGATGTTCCCGGTATGGCCGCTGGCAGTGTCACCCACGGGCTCCCAGAGCGGGAGGGAAGTGCGTTTAGCTGGAGCCCCGTGGCCAACCCAACTCGTGCCCCACGCGTCCCCCTCCGCGCGCATCCAGTGCAGTGAGCAGTGTTGGCCCCGCTCCTCTCCGCTCGCGTCTCCCAGAAAGGAGCTGCTACCTGTCAGCCCAGCTGCACTTCTTGATTTACGTTATTTCCTTATTGCCACCTTGCCTTCACATGCTGGTTTCAGCTTTACCTTCCTCTTGTTGTGTGCAGTAAATAATGATGCCTTCAGGTGCCTGGGACAGTGCAAAGTGTTGCATTTAAATCAAAGATGATGCCAGTTTTGTTTCTCATGCTCTACTGCACAGTCGTGATGTTCCAGTATTTTCTGGTGGTTTCTCATCTCATCCAAGTCACTTGTAAGTGGATTTAAGTCTTCATTTTTTTTTCAGAGGTGCTAAAACACCAACTGCCTTCAATCGACTGAAGTCTGAAGTTTAAATTGGGTTCAGGGAGCACAATGAAGAAAGATGATGGCCTTAAAAAGTGGTATATTATATACTCTCGGGAACTGTCGAGTGTTAGACAAATAAAAATTAGAAAATACCTACAACTTGCACTGTCTGTGAGAGTGGTGGCTGCATCTTCAGAGCACTTCTCTGTTCTGACATAGCTGCTTCAGAGGTGAATTCAGATAAATAAGAGTAAACAAAGTTTAGTCTGGTTCTGCTTTTCCAGATGCCTAATACAGCTCATAGCCTACAAGTATAATCACGTATCTTGCCCAGCGATAGCTTTCCTGGCTGGAAGCCTGGCTGATTTCAAAGTTATCAGAGCATGAATGCATCATTTCAGGTTTCTCTTTGAATAAAAGTTTTGGCTTGTTCTCATCTGTGTGTACAGTTGCTATAATCTTTGTTTTTTGCATTAGTTCAATAATATTGTCTCCTAAAGAGACTTTTTCCCCAAGCCGTATCTTGATTGTAAATAACTTGGCTGGTGCTTCATTCCACTAAACGAGTGACTTACAAGCCTCCTTGGCCCTGTGGGTCTGGGCTGCACCAAATCCCAGCGGCTTCTTGGAGAGCCCCCATGTCCGGGGCTGAGGTTGGGCCCTTTGCACAGAATTCCGGCGCTGCGGCTGAGGAGAGACTCGGTCTGTGTCTGTTCACGAGCCCTGGAGGGAGCTTTAAGTGCGCAAGAGCCAGTGAAGTAATCGCAGAGAGATGTCAGCGAATGACTCCCTTTGCTTCCTGTTGGAAAGTTTGGGAAATCAGAAAAGGAGCTGTAATGTCAAGGGAGGTGAGAGTGCTTGCGTAAACTGTTACTGTATGCATGTGTTGCTCAGTGGTATTCCTTAAATTTCCACTTGAACAACATATTATTATAACTTAAAGATATATTGCAATTGCTGCTTGCAATTCCTGGACAATTAGTATATGAAATGAATGTCATCTAAATAAGGCTCTTTTGTAATTTTTTAGATAATATTCTGTATGGAAAGAATCACATACAGACTCTTGTTATGATATAGAGAGTTGACCACTATTTTGTAGTTTTTCCCAGAGTGTGGCAGCTGTGTTGCTTTCCACTTGGTGGTATTGCATTTAATGAGAAAAAGGTTCCTTATCTTTTTTCATATAAGGAAAACAAAGATTTTTGAAAAAAGAAGCATGATGACTAAGAAGTTGCTTTCTGTTCTTGTGAGATTTCTCTTGATTCAGGTTTCTGATCCAGTGGTAATGTAAATAACTAGGAAAATTTTAGACATTTCAATTTGGACTTTGGATCTTGTTCTTGATATCTAGGAAAACCCACAGACCCATATTTTCAGAGAGACTTAGATGTCCTAATTCTTACCTAAATACTTTTCCTTCTGCATGCTAATTGCACTCACACATGCTAATTGTGAACAAATTTCAACTCATTCTTCACATCGGTGATATAGAATTAACCTTTTTTCTGTTGTAGTTTTCATTTAAAGTTGCTTCTGAATTGGAAAAATTGCCATTTCTTTGCTTTGGACTTGCTGGTTGTGTAACTCCCTGAAGGCACACATTGTGAGAAATGCCATCAGGTGATTCATTTCCACAGAAAACCAACCGCCTCTTTTTCACTGAGGGAAGTCTCCTTGGAGAGGGTGGGAAAAGCTTCAGGTTTCAGATCTTTGGACCTGTGTCATGCTGGGGTCTCCCTGCAGGCTGCTATGCAAGGATTCAGTTGCTGTAAATATGCAGCGTTATGAATGTGCATAGTGCTCTCAGTGCCCTTTTTTTGTGCTTTAGGCTCTCGGTGCGACCTGCAGGATGTTTGCATGTGCACGTGCACATTTATGCCTGTGTCTCTGCAGAATCCAGAGAAATGCTGGAGAAATACTTCTTTAAATATGTCTGTATGTTGTCTGATTCTGCACGGGCAAGCTGCAGCCATGCAACATGCCATACCTTTGGTCAGTTTGATCAAGCACCATTTTAAAATGCATCAGAATTGGTGCTGGCAGATCTTGCGGGTGCAGGGGTCGTGAGCACCAGAACATGGTTCTGTTTCACAGTTCTGCATCTAATTGTAATGGGACCTCTGTCTACTTTTATTTTCTATTATTTATTTACAGTAAATAATGTACTGATATGACTAGTTAAACAGCATCATTCTTCAATCCTCTTGCAATGCAAAGGCAAAAATTTACCTTTAAGGTAATTTGTTATAACTGCGCCTCACCAGTTTTGTTGTATTTTCTGTCTGACTAAGAAATCAGAGTACAGAAACATTATTAATAGACTAAGTGCTGACTAACTTCCCTGAGCTCAGTAGCATTCAGCTAAAGGTTGGTTTGGCTGCTGTCCCCTAGAGCTTTTGAGTAATGAGGCCTTTGGGAAAAAATCTGATCTTTTGCTGCCTCAGTGGGCACTGAGGTATTTTGATAATCAGTCCTTTATGTCCGTCCTAGGCTTTTGTGTCCTCTAAGTACAATGTAAGACATACTTTTTTTTTTTCTTCAGTTTCTTTAAAAACACATTTTGCTTCAGTGGAAAAAAAATATATTGCAGATTAGGGCTTTCGTTTGCATGGCTTCCTATACCATCAGTTCGTTCTGCTGTAGTTCAGTTACATTATGGAAAATTACAGTAGTGAGTGTCTTCTAGGTATCCAGGTTTTTATAATCACTCCCTGACAACATCTGTCAAAACAATATGGGAAAATCCTGGCTTGCTTTGTCATTACAGAAAGGGACTGTTTGTTTATTCAATAGAAGAAATAAAGCATATTGAGAGGAGGCCAAAAGAGACACACTGACTCAGTGACTGAGACTTCCAGCTACAGGATATTTTGGTTCCAATGGTTCACATCAATAATAAACAGTCTTTATGGGAACCATCAAATGATAAAAATGAGAACATGAATTCAGAGCTAGACTATATATTTTTTAATCTGCTGTATGCTGTGGTTTACATTAGGTTTGATGTAGAGATTGGAAAGAAGCAGATTCTGTATCACAGGAGCCTCATTTTCAAATAAATGTTTGCCAGCTATGTGAGATACTATCAATAATTCATCACTGTAGCTCTTCCGAGATGGTCTGTTGATGCAAACTGTCAGAGCACATGGTAGTAATACAAGCATTTATGTGATTTACAGATCTAAAAAATAGCAAATAACTAAAAATTTCTTCAACTGACAGTACGTATAGGCACTCGAACATCAGAAATAGTGTGTGTGACAGCTGCTGCATGTATAAATCATGCTGGGCTGTTTAAAAGTGGTCTCTGGGTATAAGTACATGCACTTAGACTGGCATCTTCATAGTCCATTTCCAATATCTGATTGACAGATTGTATTTTATATAACTGCACATTTTCTTGTGTTTTTATTAACCCTTTAATCCCTTGAGGTGCTTGGTAGCTGCTGCAGCGTATCTGGGTGAGTGGGATTCGTGTAGCTCGAGAAATGCTTCCCCAGCTAAGCAGCATCATCTGGGCCTGGCCGTTTCCTCACGATTTGAGTCTTTGGAACCCTGCTGGAAACCATGGTGCATGAAGAGGTCCATAAAACATCTTGCATGTGCTGTTATTCAGTAAGAAACTTAGAAATGGTGACTCCTGTGGTAACTGATTTTTTTGTTGTGCGCATTTGGGTCAGAGCCTTTCTTTGCTTATCCACATGCAGGTAGAGGTGGGAGGGGCTCACGCAAAGCCCTTCGAAGGTACCAGCTTCCAGGGGGGAGCAGCTGTGACCCACGTTGCTACAGGGGGCTCTGTATTAGCATGAGCTGAGCCCTGCCCTGGGCAAAGGGCTGTGGTGTCTTGTGAAATTCCGGTTAATGAAATATTGTGAAGGCTGCCAATATCTTGTTTCTCAAGATGCTTTTAAATTCTGAGTAGGAAAAAAAATACAGGGTTGGCAAAAAAAACAAGAAATTCCCTTTATTATTAAAATTGCCAGTGCCAGTGAGTTGCTAGGGTTGCCTCTCTAAAATGCTGCTCTTTGGTTTTGACACAGCGCTAAACAGGCTACCGGGGTCTTGCAGGGTCTCTGTGTTTGTTGGTCTCAGGCTTTATGTAGGTTGAAGGTTTTCTGTTCTCCCCATGTTTTGATAAATCTTCCTTGCAGGCGTAAGGTGTAGGAATGTTTAATAAAACTGAATTTCTAGAGCAAGGGGGAAACTGCGGTGGGGTGTGGGAGCTCTGTGATCCCAGAGCAGGAAGAAGCCAGCGCACCTGAAAAGGCAGTTAGTGCTGTCATGAATGCATTCGTCCTCAGCTGGAAAATATTCCAGGTCGGTTCTGTCTCTAAGATGTCTCTTACGTTATCTTGCTCCCTCCCCCAGCTGTGTTGTCTTCCTCAGAAATATTTCCAGAGTATCCTGAGTCCATTTCCACAGCTCTCCATGGACTCTGGATACTCTTACAGAGTAGCAGTACTGACAACAAGTGTCAGACATGAACTGCTTTGCTTTTGCAAACATTGGCTTCCTCATCCATAGTGCTAGTGAACAGTGCTACTCCAGGGGAAGTACCAACAGCTATATTCATAATATATTAGTTTATATATTCATATAAAAATAACAATAAAAAGTTTATACTGTGGCTCTTAAACACCTGACGCTTCCCAAGAAACCCCACTCCAGTGGAGCAGTGCTTCGTGAAAGTGGCTTTAAGCCACTTTGCACCAGTGGCTTAAAGTCAGTTCATCTCCCATGCAAGATTTAACTCTACACTCAATTTTGGGAGAATTAAACGCAAATCAGGGATGTAGGAATGAGCTAAAATCAAAACTTTTTCTTCTTTCTCTTGAAAAATGATGATACTGTTGTAAGAACTGTACTGAGAGTCTGAGTAATTTGTAAGAGGTTTGTAAAATATGGGTCATCTTCAGAGGACTTAGTGGACACTGTCACTTGCTACGTGTATCATACAAGATCATAAAATCAGGTGTGTGTGTGTATGTATTTAAAAAAATTGTTGTGGCTGCAAGGAAAATATTAAAGCAATGAGGACGTTCTCACTAACTTGGAAATTGGAGGCCTTTTTGGCAGGAAGAAAACACAGCTTGCTTGTAGCACCTGCATATACTTGCATGTCTGTGATTTGATTTTGATCTTCTAGTTTTTACAGCCTTTGATGTCTATTTTCTCCTTGATATATTTGCAAAACTCATATGAACGCTGCTCCTTTTGGGTGTGGGGGGGAAGTACAGTCCCTAGTACAAACAGTTCCTTGTGAATGCTGCATTCTTACAGCTATCTGTCATGTGGAAAAAATGCAACTCAATAACCTATTTTTAGCAGTTTCTGACAGTAGTAATTAAATATCTTTTTAAAAAACATAGCATGTAATATTAAACCAACTCCTACCATTATATTAATCATTTCTGCTTTGTGTGTACATAGTCCCCATCAGGTTACAATGGTGTTTACTGTTTATCTCCCCAACCATCTTGCTGCTGTTATCTTGTTGTTATTGAATCTTCCTATGGAAAGGAGGTGAGGAAAGGGCAGAAGATTTCAGGCTTGTTTGTGTGCAGTTTACTAGTGTCTTAAGAGCATTGGTTCAGCTTATGCCTTGTTGTAGAATATTAAACTTTTTTGTGATGTATCTTGGCATCCTAATAAAATATTTTCCAGTCTCTCCCAAATATGACGGCTAGGACTCTGAGGCTGTTGAAGGTTTCCAGGTACCTTAGATTGCAGCTGGAGTACATATCTCATCAGACCAAGCAAAGGTGCTGAGTTTAATTCATACGGTTTCTAGGGTGGGAGTGGGGGGGGGGGGGAAATAAAATAGAAAGTGAATTAGGAGGAATCATTTTATCACTTGCCCCAAATTGCTTGTTTTTTAAAGCATAAATGATCACAGAAGCTTTCCATGAGCAAGACCCAGTTCAAGGATCACTGTGGGCACATGAAGCATTCGTGAGCTGGCTTTTTAAGGAGGGAGTGGTAACCCTGGAGGTCCCGCCAGCTCTAATCCTGTTATTCACCTGTTATGTTTTATAAATAATGCTTTTCATTAATATCACTTTATGTAAAAGCTTTCGAGAGGAATGAGCCTTAAAATAGAACCTTAGCTTTAGGGCTTTGTTTGTCCAGAGAAGTTACTGCAAAATTAGCTGATGTGGATTTACCACCGAGTGGTTCTTCCACAGTGATCTCTGCACAGATATTTCTAATTCCCTGTCCGTGGGAAAATTGCACAGAGTGACAACTGCACTGTCCCCTCCTCGTTTGCAGCAAAACCTTCATGGAAGCTGGCCTGAAGATTATCCAGCTTTTAATTATGTTACTCTTGGTTTGCAAATGACTGAAGTGCAATGCTGTGTAATAGGAGAGGGACAAGTCTTAATCATGAGACTTTTATACTAGAATGTTTTGAGTATAGCAGAGTAACTTAAGTTTCTTATAGAGTAAGAATGGCTATTGTCACACTTTTATTGGTATAGATAATTCTAAGTAGGTTATATCATACAAAATACAAATCAGCATTGCTAGTCTGGTTGCTGTTCTGGTATCTTGAAATCCTTTGAGTGGCAGAAATTCGTAGGTATTAATTGAACCTCATTAGAGAAACAAGAAGAGATCTGGATGTATCCTAAAGCCACATAACAATAATTTCCATCTGTTTTAAGGCACATGCCAAAGTCAGAGCACTGAAGAAATGATTCACGTCCAAGCTTCTGGGATGCCAGGAGGAGCCCTGAAAGGAACCTACCCTTGATCCTGTGGGCTCGGAACAAAGCTTAATCAGGCCCTATTGAAATTCATGGCTGTTGTCCATCTACCTGTGGCATCATACAAACAGCTGATGCCAGTTGACTGCTGATGTCAACCCAAATGGGGCCTGATGCTCTCGGGCCTTTTGCAGGGGAGAGCAGTGGCAGGGCAGGTGGGAGGGCAGCGAGCTGGGGAGATGTCACGGGAGCTGGGGAGATGCCTGGGGCGCTGCCTTCTGGTGGCGCTTGGGAGCTGATTCGTGTGAGTTGGTAGAGCAGCCTGGGACAGAAATGAGGATAAGAATCGCTGAATACTGTGAAGGGTTTGTATTTGCAGGACATGCTAAATATACTAAGCAGGTGGCTCTGGCTGGTGATGGCTAATCCCGTTACTGGATACATATATTCATGAGTATATGGAAACAAAGTGTAGGGCAGTCAGCATTTGAAATGAGGCTGGAGTTGCCCATCTGAATTGCTAAGGCTGTGTGTAAAAACTGAGAGCAGGCGCTAGCTGCACTGGTCAGCGTGTCCTTGTGTTCCCTGCCTTTAGCATCTATCATAGCCCAGCTAACTGACCTGAGGCCTGGCCCTTCATCTCGTCAGAAAGCAAGAGTGGCTCTTGCTTCATGTTATCGGGGGCTATTTCAGAGTTGGTGTTCAACCTCAGAGTGAGGTATTTAAGGATAGGTTGAATGAGCTCACCCTTGTGACCAGGGAAACCTTTTCAGGTTGTGACTTGCACTGCGGAGGCGAACCATTTTGATGCTTTCTGGGTCTCAAAGCAATGCAAATACTTCCAGCGGCCCTAACGTGGTGCCGAGCAGAGAGCCCTGAGGTAACTGTGCATGCGCCAGCCCGGCTGCGCGCAGTACAGTAGCTACATCAGCACCATCTCTTTCCTGCCTTCTGCTCCATCACACCAACTAATGTGGTTAAGTGGCTTCCCATAACCCAAGCAGCTCATTAAGCGCAACCTCAGATGTCTCTTGAAGCCACCGCGCTGCAGCGTGTAGCGCGTAGCGCTGTTCTCAGCGCCGCTTTGCACTCGCATAGCCCTGTGTGTTTGCACAGGGTGGGTATTGCAGGCTGCTACTCGGACTTGCTAGCGCGTTGCCTGGCTTTGTCCTCTGTTTCATTCAAGCGATACAACTTGATCATGGATCTACTGTTGTCTGTTGAGTCATGTCCATGTCTGTTCTAATGTCACTGAGGAAAACTTGGATCATGGGATTAAACGACAGGAAGGACTGTATATGCAGAGACTTGTTGAAGGATTGGGCAGAAGTACAGTGTAAAATATGTGAGACCAAAAGTTGCACAGTGACTTTATTTAGATCTAATTTATATGGAAGTGAATAGCATCTGATTGTACTTATTGCAGTTGTTGCTTTTAACTGTGGTTTTGCAATAAAAAGCTCTTTGTCATCAAAATTATTCAGTCATTTTATTTTGATGTGGAGCATTAAGTAAGCTGGGTGGCAAATTGTCTTCTCAAACAGATTGACTTGTTTTACCTGGGGCAAGGAACAGCTGAAGAGCCAGGAGGGAAATCTGCCAGTTCAGGACATTTATTGTAACTTATGTAGCCGAGACGGAGTTGTTTGTTTTTTAAAAGTGAGTTTGCGTTTGATGGTTCAAATGTGACTGAAGTCTTTATCGCGCCATTGGAAGCTGTCCTCGGGGCTGAGCTTCCCCCTCAGACTTGCAGCAGTAATTGATACTTACTCTGTGCTGCTCACTGTGTTTAAATGATTGCAAGACGAGCTTTTCCTCTCTTTACAGCATGCAATAAAATCGTAAAATCGTCAGTGCTGTGGTAGAGAAGACAACATGATAAAGCAGAACAGCCTTTGTATGCTCTACCTGCCCATTTCTATCCCAGCAAACAGAAGGGAGAGCCTTGTTCGCAGGTGGACTCCTCACAGAAATAAGTTTGGGTTGTTTCAACGTGCTTTTTGTAAAGACACACTTTGGTCTTCTTCCCAGAAAAGTGCCAAGCTAGCTGCTGGGAATGGCTGTATTTCCCAGATTTGAAGTAACCATGACATATTGTTGCAATCCTGTTATGTGAACAATTTACTACTGTACAGGGTGATAACTCAGGAGGTTAAGAGGATCACAGGGAGGGAACTAGCTTGGTAGCACTTCTTGGTAACATGTCGTTGTCTGGTCCAGTGGCCTGGCTATGGGACTGGAGGCAGTAACTCCTATGCCTGAATTTGCTGGTGGCTCCAAGTTGGTTTTAAGCAAGTGATATTTCACAGTATTTCCAGAATATTTCACAAGGACCAACTTGCTGTGCGTCTGTGGGGTGTTTTGGGCCTTGTGCTGCTCGCTCTTCTTTTGACTCTGTGGGGCGAGTGGGTCTGTGGTGACGCCGCCGGGTTGTTCCCGCAGGCCGTGGGCTGACTGGAGAGCCGAGCTGCTCGTGGGTACTGATTAACTCTGCGCGCGCTTCGGTAACCAGAGTGGACGATAGGAGGGATCGGATTGCCACTAGGGCCTCATCAGGGAATCGATAAAACACATGACAGCAGATAAGGAGGCAGCCTGTCCCCTCAGCGAGATCGCTGTGTGGCGGGAGCGAGAAGCGACCTACTCGTTCAACTGCTCTCCTGCAAAGGTAGGAAGGACAGGAGTTGCGCCCCAGGAACAGCGGTGCGTGGCACGGGCAGGAGGAACCAGCACCAAAGGTCTCATAAGGAGAAAGTAGCCTGCACAAGTCAGTGTTCTTATTTTTCTTAGATTTTTCCTTATTTTTTCTCCGCAAGCAAGGTGATACATGGGGTAAAGAAGAGAACTATCATCTGCGAGACATAAGGACCATCTTTTGGAGTGAAAGGGTAGAGTGGGTCTTATAAAAGGGTGTAAGGCGGAAGATGACATTTTGTGGTCGGTATCTGCAGGAGCTGTTTTTCCGTGTTATGTGGTTGCATTCAGTGCTGAGTGGTAGGGGCTTGTTTGGGGGAAGTGCTTGGAATGCCGTGTTATATTATTGATTTGCATAATATGTTTAAAGGCAGTTTAAATAGAATTTAATTCCAATTGGTGTAATCTACCCTTCTCTGAAGGATTTTCCTGTGCCATGCCAACACGCGCTTACCTCTACGCTGCACAGTGCAAAGCAAAAGCTCCCAGCCAGATTCTTATCCCCATCTGGTGCGCGCATGCGGGAGGGCCATTTATAAACCTATCTGTAATAAACTGTATCCCTCATAGACAGCGGTTGGTCTGATATCCATCTCCCGTAGTAACCACGGGAGCTTTCAAACCTGACACTGAGGATGAAGGACGGAGTTGTGGTGCTTGCTCTTGCCTTGGGCAGGTTCCTGCTGGAGCAGCAGGAGCAGGGCTTGCGAACTGGAGACCCTGGGCAAGAACCTGCTCCGACACGTGTAAAACTGTAACCGATCGCTGCAATCCAAGGGCCAGCTCATTGATTAAAAGGGCAAATGGGCTCTTGTCCAGGAGTGCAGCGGAAAACAAACAGCGAGGTTAAAATCTGGGGCTGTTTAACCATCTGAAAGGACGTGGAGCCACCACAGCTGCTGCAGAACCTGTTGTGGCTCGGCTGCCAAGAAGGCAGATGCTCGTGCCGCAGGAACGCGCCGCTCACAAGCGCTACCTCTGCTTGCTGAGGCGCAGTGGTGCATCCCAAAGGAGGAGGAGAGCCCCATGAGCCCCCTTTCCATTCTGTGGCAGCCTTGTGGTGTGTCCTGGAGGAGGAGAGCCCCCACAAGCCCCCTTCCTGTGGAAACGCATGTTTTCAGCAGAAGCAGATGTATGGAAATAGCCTTCCTCTTTCAGAAGAGACTGCTCTCAATAGGCAGAAGGGGACCACCGTCCATATGTGAAGTTAAACACAGCATAACCGATTTAATGGTCGGACCCACTGGAACCTAAATTTGCAAAGACTTCCTGGTGTGATTAAGGATATGCAGAAGCCCTCGAAAGCACAGTGTTGGGCCTGCTCCATAATCCACTAATGCTATTGATTTCAATTAACTGTGGAGAAGGTCGCTGGTGGCTGAATCCGATTGCTGACTCCAGAAGCAACGGAAAGGCAAGGAACAAATAATGGCTTAAACTAGGAAGTTAATGAAAGATGTTCCTGTGTATTTATATTTAGTAATCACATTTAAAATATTTCTTAGTTCTACTGTATGTTAGAAACTCAGTTTTTGCCTCTCTCTCCCAGTGTCAAGTAGTAATGCTCAAAATAGACTTAGTATGATTTGCTTAAAATTGCATTTTACATTGAGGTAATTTATAGGGAAAGCCAATGGCCTTTACTATGAATGCTTTCCATGGAATTTTAGTGAAGCAAGAATTATGGAAATGAAAAAGATTTAGAAATTGATTTCAAATCAGTGGTACTGCTGAAAGAATAGTGTGTGCTCATTTGAGGTTCTCTGCTCATCTAAAAAGATTAGATAAAACTTGTACTTTCGGTCATTCTTTTCCTTTTGCTGGTATGCAGTGTCAAAAGCTTCATCCTGACACTTCAGCCGAAGATTTCCCATGCTGTGGGATGGGAGTTGGAGTAAATGTATCTACATAAATGTCCTCTTGTTGGATGCTGAATACCATCTTTTTAGGAGCCATAGGTGCTGGGGAACACCCTGGTCATTAGATAAAACTGTCTCAGAGAGTTGGAAGAGTTGGGCAGTGCCATGCTTCAACTGAGAAGGACCAACCAGGTCTATAATGTGACCCCCTATAGAGCAGGGTGGCCAATGGGAAGGTCATGATGTTGGTATGTGCTGTTTGCTGCTTCCTCTCAAGCTTAAATTTGTAAATGCGATAAAGGAGAGATCTATGGTCTGTTACAGCAATAAAACCTTCCTTTGCTGGAGACCTTTCCCCTGTTCTTGTCATGCAAGGGAGTTGGAAAAGCTCAAGCTTTGAAAAATCACCTAGGAAGGTTAAAAAACAAGCTGTCGTAGTGATCAAAAGCTTACAAGCTTGATCACCCTGCTTCAAGTGGAGACCCTTTCTGGGGTGAGGATCTGAGGAGATGGATGTGCTACCCCCGCGCTCTTCCTTTTCTTCTCTCTGCACGTTTTTGCTCCTCTCGCTTGTCTAGCCTGTCTGCCAGCTATGCCAAGCGTATAGAAGTGTTTACTGTGCTAACTGTGAGGAACCCACATGCTTTTAGGTACAGACTGATGTTTGGTTGTGTTGGTAAGGTGGGAATAACAGTCATTTTCAAAGGACATTTTGCTGCTCAGTACCATGGGTGTCATTCTGGGGTAAATTCTTTGATATTTGAAGAATTGACTCAAGACTCCCAACCGCGTTCAGCCCTGCAGAGGGCAAATTCTGCCAGCTCTAATTTATTTTGCTACTTTTAAAATTTGCCCTCCAGTGATCTGAATATCTATCGTGGACTAAAAATACAGTATGTTGGGATTATATTATTTTTATATACTAATGTTACATTATAATCTATTGGGGGTGAGTCAGCGTGTCTCTGCTTGCCCCAGGAACAGCATCAAAGGGTAAGAGAGGGACTTCTGTGATCCATAAACCAGCGTTGGAAACATTATTGAACTGGGTTTGCTGCACAGTTAAATATCCCTCACTGGAAATAGTCTCAGCTCTTACCTCCCTTTAGCTTGGTGGGTTGTGAAGCTGCTCAGCTCCCACCTCTGATTGAGGGATCTGGAATGGAAGAGGAAGGGCCTCTCGAGCAGCGAGGAGCCATCCCCTTTTCTTTGTGCCCTTCCAAAGGGTTGAGCCTCTGTCTACTATGTGCAAGTGTGGGGATTTCTGTAATGTTCTGTGAAAATCCTGTGGAATTTAAATGACTTCTCATCTGCTTATTACAGTATTGTAAGAAAATCGGGTCTTTCTTTCCTTTTCTTCAGTGAGAAGGAACTTCCATTAATACCATAATAAAGAAAATCAAAGATGAACAATGAGATGTTGAAGATAGCCAAGCTATCCTGTCCAAAGCGCTTCCCTACTAACTTTGCTATCCAAAAAGGGGCAGTGTGAAACTGAAATAGTTCCTCAGATGCGTGGCATGATTCTGCCTCCTGTGCATCAGCTCAGGAGCATCTGCAGTAGTTCACGACTTCCAGTTACTGAGAGTTTTGCACTCAACCTGTGCCTAGTCAAGGACTGACTTTGATTGTGAACTGAGCTCTAAGAAAAGTCACGGCATTCTTGTTCCAAATTAGCTGTTTCTCTGCAGCCAATAGCCCTATCTTTTCATGACTTAGAATAGAAATTAGATGGATATATGCGTGTAAGAGTGAGTAAGTAGTTAAGCCTGCATATTTCATACTTGTTCTTCTGGCACGTTTATTTTTATGAAATCCACCAGTTCTGAAAGGGATCGAGGGAGAATTTATCACGAGGGAAGTGCCCCAAAATGCGCTCCAGGCAGTTGGCGTCGCCACCTCCGCGGTGGTGGGTAAGCAGAGAGATCTGAGCAGGGCAGCTACTGGCCTGACCCCCCAGCTCCCACTAGCTGAAATTGGCCTGGAAGGGCATCAGAATTTGCTAGGAAGCTTGTACATATCCAATTTTACTAAAATGTGAAAATATTTGTTGGGAATGAGCTGCAGTTTTGCTTAAAAGATTGCCCTTAATTTTTGAATTATTTGTCATTTTCTCTTAAATCAATGGTTTCCTTGTTTTATGTGTCTCTATGTTAATTGCTTCAGCGTGTGTCCTGCCCGTTATTGGCATCAAGCTACACACCAGCTCAGTTAAGACAGCAAGAATTTAACTTGTGCTGTGATGTTAATGTATATAAAACCTTGTAATGGCAGGTGAAAATGCATCTCATCGTTGGTCTGAGAGAGCATCCTGCAAATTAAACAAAAACTAGATTTAAACAAGATTTAAACAAAATCTAACTCTTCCACTGATCTTATGGATGGGCTTGTTGCTGGTGAGAAGATCTGAACGTCTTGGTGAACGGGCCTCTATGTGTGAACTGTCGCGGTCATGTTGCTTAAACGCTGCCGTTCTCGTGTGCCTGGGACCGAGGCTGTAGGTTTGGAAATTCAAGTTATCCCGTGTCCTGTGTTAGGGCTCATCACTCCCGTAGGCAGCTTGGCTTAGGAGGCTTCCTGGATGGGAGATGAAGCTCTGAGCGGGCAGGTGAAGCCTTGCTGAGCGCGATGGCAGGTAGATCCCCTGAGTTAGGGCAGCGAATACAGCTGTGGGCAGCTTGTAGGGCCCGAGCGCTGATCGCACGTGGAGGAGCAGGATCCATGCAGGATCTCCTTCAGAGGCTCAAACTCGTGCGCAGTGCTGGGAGCTGCCCCGCTGAACCCAGCGGTGTTCTGCGGGGGGCAGTGAGGTGTGTCGCTGAGTACGGCCACAGATCTTCCCTAGCGCTGGTTGCTGAGAGTTGTGTGCAGCCAACTAAGGATCTGACCCGAGAGAGATTTGCTCCCTGTAAAAAGACAGGCATATATTTGAGTTGATGTTTTCAATTGCTACACATGAGAGCACTGTACAAAGCCTGGCCGCGGCGCTCCTCCGCACGCTGGTTTCTGCTGTCTAGTTGCTCGTGGGGCGCGGGGGCGGGTGTGGGTGTCCAGGTTGTCCCGCCACGCGGCCTCCTTTCTGGACTTCCCTTCCAAGAGGGAAAGCGCAGCATTTTTTTCTTTATCACTTAGCGAGTAGCTGCTTGACACTGTATCCTTCTTGCTTATATTTTCATCTTCCAAAAGTGCAAGGGTTTTGTTCCAAACATGCTGTAACTGAAGTTGAACATTCTTAAATCTTGCAAAGATGAAGGTTACTAATAAATGCTGTGACTCTTGAAATTGGGAATTAGCTGGAAGTTACCTGTCAACATGCTCAGGTCCTCTGCTCTGTTTTTTTAAAAAACCTGTACATGTGCACCTCTAGTTACATGTTTTTTAAATAAATAGAAGAATTAGGAGAATGCAGGGGAAAATCCTGATAGAGGCTGTGCTGACCATTTTAATTTTTCTTCTTTTTCTTTTTCCTGAGCTTTTTCCATTTAGAAACTGGTTAGGTTGTTCTTAATTTTCTGTTTTCCCTACAAACACTGTTTATTCATTCTAAGAAACCAGTAGTTGGGTAAACAGAAGTGTGTGTATGTGCAGAGCTGCAACTCCTTCTAAGATGCAAATTGTGCTGCAGGGAGGGTACTTTGTGCTCCTCTCTCTGCTCTCCTCCTTTCTTTTTTTTTGACAGTCGGTTAATAAAGGCTCAACACTAAGCAGCTGCCTGTGATGTCATTTGGGACTTTGTCCACAGAGCTTGTATTTACAAGTACTGAGCAGCTACAGAGCAGCAGCAAGCCCAACTATCAGCAAACTTCAGGTCTGCGCTTACTGGAGGACTTCAGTGGTGCTGGGGATGATGCAGAAAGCTAACTCTGTTCTTCCAACCACAGACTTTTAAAGCTTGGTAAATAAACACTGGATAAACTCGAGAGAGTTTCTGGACTGCAAAGATTCTTTACAGTTCTGAGTTCTCCAGGGCTGGCATGCAAGTAAGACTTTTGCTGTTTTGGTGTCTTTTATCATCTCTGTAAAGCTGATTTTTCTCTAACTAGGGGTCAGAATTGCTGTTTGTAGTTTAGTTTAAATGAGCAGCAAGTATGTAGTTGCTAGGTGTAATTACAGCCATGCATCTGAGTGTGCTTGCGTAGCAGTATAAAGGACAAATGAAAACTCGATTCTGGCTTTTGTGTGCATGAGATTACACTGAAGTGACTCTGTTAATAAGTGATGATATTCTAAGATTCTTAAAATATAATGAGTATTATCATTATCTGAACAAAAAATAATTTTTCTTAAGATTTTAGTGTGTCAGTCCATGGCATGTAATTAAAACCTCAAAGTTAATATAAATTTTTATTATTTCCTTGTAGTTTGCAATATAGTTTTCTTTGAAAACTGTTTGGTTCTTAATGCAGAAGTAGAGTTAAAGCAAAACTTTAATATTTTTACTTTTAGTGCTTGCTCAAATTCTAGAGTTACATTAGATTTAAAAGGAAAAAAAAAAATCCTACAGCGCTTTAAATCTTGCGACCTTTAGAATGGACAAGAATTTAATCCTATGAGGAATAGTGACTTTTGTGGATTTACATTAGAAACCCTTAAAAGAATGAAGAAATGAGATCAGAAACATTCCTACACTAATAACTGCTGAAAAACAAACAAAAAAATGTATTTCTGTAGTGCCTGCTCCTAAAGAGACAGAATTGTGGTTATGACCACTAATGAACTTAGTTTCACAGTAACTAGAGGGATTATTTTAGTGGTATTCCCATTTTACAGACAGGCAAACTGACCCCTGGACATGCCTTATTAAGTCTTGGCTTACCTGCTTCAACAGCTAGTAAGAAACTTCTGACTTCCCATTCAAATGCTTTGTCAGAAGCCCTTTCTAAATTACTACAATTTCAGATGTCCTGCCTATTCCAGAAATTAACCTGATCCCAGTGCTGTGGATGAGGAACTCTTTTATTACTGTTTCTTCTGATTAATCTTTGTGGAGATTACAGCACATTTCTGAAGAACGCCGTCAGAAATCTAAAACTCTCATTGGCAACTGTATGAGAGTAAGTCAGCACAAATCAATAAAACAGAATTAGAGGATTCCTCCTTAATTATGAGCACTATCAGTTTGCTCTGGTTTCCCTTGCTTCTGTTCGCAAGCCTGGTCAGTCCTGCACAGCAGCAGATTGGAGGGGCTTCCAGTTAAGGTCTGGGTGGCAGTGACTGCAGAGCCCGCTCTTAAGTGACCTTGTTTCTGTAGTAGATCAAAACCTGTCTGTCTTCTGCTGGTGTTTTTGATGGTGCTATTATCATGTGGTTTGGCATGCCAGGATACTGGTGCAACTCGTGACTTGTTCTGTCTGTTTTTGGAATTGAACCATGTCTTCTTAAGTAAATGTATCTATAAATTTAGCTCTGCCGTGAGATTGGCATACTATCCATCTTACTCCTGCAGAAAGTGTAAGCAGAAAGTGTAGTCCTTTTAAAGGGCCTCTTTGTAGGTCAGAAGCCACTCGTGAATTTAAAGGTGAAGGAGAGAAGTTAAGGGATGGGTTTAGGACTGAAGCAGATCTTAGGTGGCTCTGACTGCACTGGCTCCCATGGGCCGGTCTTTCAGCTCCTCTGTCAGCTTGTGGCCAGTAATGATGATTTGTGAGCCAAGAAGTGTATTTCACTTGCAAAGCATTCAGCTGTCATGTTGGCAAGCACCTACAAAATCTTCAAAGCAACTAAAAATAAGATTTAAACAAACAAAAAGCTTGTTTTTATCTTTCTTACTTTAATTGATTTTAACTGCAAGTCTGTATCTTATGAATATGAATTTTATACCTGTTTCAGAAAACTTCATGGGTTTCTCCACTTTTGTTCTTGCACATAAAGGGACCTGTGTGTACTTGCTCAGAAGCTTAAAGCTCTAACAAGTGGAAATCCTGTCCCCTGAAATGTAACCTAGTAGAGTAGGATGTTGCTTCCACTTCAGTCAAGGCCAAATCTTAACCAAATTCCACAAGCGCAGGAGCAGACTCTCAAACCTGATGACTTTGAGGCCATCTCATTTCCATTTTCCATTCTGAACTTTTTTGTTCTCCTTACATTTACATTTCCTTTTTCTCATTGTATTCCAACGTAGCAAATGAGGTTATAGAACGAGATCCCCGCTCAGCAGAGTGATCGATGCTCTGGCTGCGCTTTCCATGGGTAAAAAGCTGCAGGCCTGAGAAACAGGCCTGAGGAGCCGCACACAATGCGGTATCGTCCTCCTGCGGCGCTAGCATGGACAATTGCCATCAGACTCACAATTCTTCGGGCTTTCTTGCAGGCTGAAAAGAAACCGAATCCGAGCAGCCTCCAGCTTGTCATGGGCTGACAAGGGGCCCTGTCGTCGGGATAAACCCCCTGAACAATAGTGCGAAGGGAAGCGCGGTCGGCTAAGGATCTCAGTGCAGCTCACGCGGGCCGAGGTGCTCGGCACCTCCGGGGTCTCCGGTGCGTGTTGAGCTCCTGGTGGGATGGGAGTCGCACTCAAGTAACTCCCCGTGCTTAAGTAAAATCCACAGCCAAGCTGCTAAGAGGCCTGCGGAAGTTTTAGTGTCTAAAACATGGTTTTATTACTAAAATAGACTAACTGTAGAGTGTAAATTGACACGAACCGTTAATACTCGCTTAATACGCTATTCTTGTCCAATGATACCCTTCATGTAGCATGCAGAAACAGCAATTACAGTGGGTATTTCTGCATGGTTCTGTAAATTAGTCATGATGTTTTGGGGGTGAATAGTTGGATAGCTATTATCCGAAAGACACTTAAACCTTTTACGATCCCATTGGTGGCCATTCAGGTGAGTCCCGTAGATGCGGTTTGTGCTGCAGCGACAGCAACTGAAACCACTGCTCACGTCATCTACAACCTGCGAACGAGGTCGACTCCAAAAAGCAGATTGGATAATAAAACAGTGGATAAAAGTTATGTTGCTGAGAAATGGTCTATTCACACTGAGATGCAGTGAAACAAGCGCTGCTGCCAAGCGGCATGTTTGATACGGCTCCCACAACAGGGCACTGTGTTTCGTGGAGCCGGACTGGCCTTGGCTGCGTGCATGCACAGTAGCTCTGTGCAGAACCAAATCTGTGCCACAAATGTTCTTCTTTGACAGTGCTAATTGATTATTATAATTTGTCCTTATCTAAATTGTTAAATTCAACAGTTTACCACATGCTTTTGTTTCTTTGTTACAGAGACACAATGCAAATAGGAAGAGTTAATTACTGCACACGAGGACAGCAATGCGTTTCATTGTCCGCGTTACTTTGATAGGAGCCGCGGAATCACAGCGCTGCATTGGCAGCGAGGCTGGGGAAGAGGGGGACGCAGGGGCTCTTTTGTAGCACAGATGCTTTTGGATGATAATTAGCATTTTTGTTTTGAGTATGACTCTCTCTTTGCAGCTGAATGGTGCTATTTTTGCTTGGCTTAAGCATCACCTAGCCATGCAACCTGCAGTCACTCGTGCGTGTTGATCCTGCGTGGGAGCGGGTGCCGCTGGTAGCGCTCGTGGTGCCCGGGCGAGGGTGGCTCTGCTGGCAAGAGCCTGCTCCGGCGAGCTGCTGTGCTCAGGCGATGCTCCCAGCTGCGTCCACTGGCTGAAGGGCAGCGCGGAGCTCCTGGCGCTTCGGAGATGGGATTAGGTTATGGCTAATCTTGGGCAAAAGCCTGGTGCTCTGGCCTATGCTGCTCTTCCCTGAGACACGGTTACGTTTGCAGTAGAAGGTGTGATTTTTTTGAGCTGCTTGGCTGACTGGATCTGACAAAGTGGGGGTTATTTTGCCAGCAGAGGGCCATGCGAAACTGGGTAAATCGCTTTTGGACTCGCATTTTCAGAGTAACAGCTTCTAACATATGGTTGTTTTCAAGGGCAAAATGAGTAAATAATTGGATTTTTAAAAAAGCTACCAAATGATTAATTATTTAAAGCAATAATCACATTGCTTTTACAGCACACTCCAGTGCTGTATCAGTCTAATTGGGCTGAATTCTAGTCTCTAAAATGCATCATTCCTACCTGTTTATTCTGAACTGCTCAAGGTTGATAGATACAGCTCTAATAAGTCATTAAGCTGACATGATATACAGCAACAGCATGTGCTTTTGCTATAATGACACAAATGAGAAAAGAATTGTTTTTCCGAGGTACAGTCACGTTTGTTTTTGATGTGGCCTCTAAGCAGGCAGTCATTACTCAGCCTCTCGTGCTGCAGGAGTTGACCTTTGGCAAAATATTTTGTTATCCTCAATCTCTTATACAGGCCTTTTGTGAACTCTGCACAGTTCTTATTTTACTGATTGCACTTAAAGTCATTTATTGCACAGTCTTTGCCCTTCCAGCAGATGTTAAAGGATTCCCTACCTCCCCCCTTAAAGGCTACTCCTCCGCAGCATCTAATTATAACCTACACAAAAGATTAACAGATGTTATAATTGTCTTTACTCATTGATTAAATAGTTTCTGCATGATTTGTTTTCTCTTTTCCCTTGTTGCTGATTTCTGAGGCCTTTCTGGATAAGTCTCACGCATCTGCAATTTGTTAATGGCTGTCTGTATTTTTAACTTTTTGGTTTTGTTGTTCAGTTAGAGCTGAATGTATATCTGTATTTATAAGTATACATTCTTCTGGATGATGAGGCAGAAACCTGTTAAAAGGGATGCACGAATGCTTGCCCTGATTCCACACACTTCTATTTGCCCCTGCCTTTTAACTCTTTATTCCAAAATGTGTGCAAGATACATACTAGTTTTAAGGAACATAAATTTTGAAATTATGAAATTTCTTCAGCACTAGGTGTGTCCCTATGGTGATTGGCACTTGGAAAGGGAATTAGTGGTTCATCGCTGCTCATGGTGGTGATGGAGATCATCTTACCACACGTTTTTTGACAAAATCTTTGTTTCAACCTCTGCTTTTAAAGAACAAGTGAAAGCCTTGAGGCTTTGAATTAGGGACCTGGGCTTTCAAAGGCAGTTAAATGCTCTTCTCCCTACCCCTTCCCCAAATCCTTCTAAAACATAAAACTGTTGCAATGATTCCTAATAATAGAAACCAGCTCTGATGGAGAAATGGGTATTTTGTGTATTTTTGGCTACAAAATCTTTTCCAGTTCTATGGGGTTTTCAGGGAATATCAGCTTAATTAATGCAGGTTTCTGTATATATAAAACATTCTGCGTGATTTTGCTTTGCTGATGCTGGATGGAACTCATCTTTTTGTAGTGAACGCTCTAAGTGCTGCTTGCTGTGAGACTTTGCAGTACAACCTACCAGACTGTAGGTTTTCATCAGGTTTTAAAGACGATCTTTTTATGTATAATTCATGGTTTTTACTAGCCTGTATAATAATCTGTGCCGTACACAAAAGCATTTGTCTGCGGATTCAACAGGGCTATAGAAACAGTGGCACTTTGTTTATGGGATTAACAAAGAGCACTGTATCCTCCTTGCTTTCAAATGACACCCCGGCGCTCCTGAATACTTTCCATTTATGAGCTGGGTGAGTAGATTAGTTCATAATAAGAAAATTCCAGGGTGCCAACTGCGCTTGGGAAGTTCTGCTTGCGATTTTAATTATATAGACACCTGTCCACACTACCAACGTGCAATATTTTGTAGCAGTTTATGAATAGTCAGCTGATGGAAATGACTTGTACTCAGATGCCAACTTGGTCTGAGCTTGAACAGGACCCTGATGGTGAAAGGCTAAAATCCCAATTAACAATAATCAGATTTATCCAATCCCTGTATGTAGCTGGGGCTGAAAGTCCTACATGCTCACTACAGTTGCACGTGTCAAACGCTTCTAAATTAATGACTTAATGATTTAGCTGAACTTTCAGTAAGGACTTTGAGCATCTAGTAGTAGCAGCTACTGAAGGAAACTATTAAAACGAAACGTGATCTACCATATGCTAATACCCAGTTCTCTGTTGTGTCACTGGCTGCCAATGCTCCCATATAAGACTAAGATCTTCATCTTTGTTAAAATTACACAGGAAATGCAAGACAACACCAAATGAATGGAAAAAAAAAAAAAAAAAAACAGGCACCAGTAGAATGATGTGAAAGGTCCTGGGCTGCCATTCGTCCTGTCTCACTGTTTGAGAAATTTTAAGAGTTGTCTGGTATTTAATTATGTGCCTCTGCTAGAACTAATAACTTTTTTCCCTTAAGCCCCAGTTCTGTCACGCTGTTATTGATTGGGAATGTATTGGGATGCTCTTAGGAAACCATTTCTGTTGCTTATATTTTCCAGTCTTGATTTGCTGCCGGGCTTGCGGTTTGTGCGCTGTGCAGAGCGGGGATTTCAGAGCTTGGCTGCCCAGTTCAAGGACCTGTAACTGGGCAGGGTACTTGTTGTTATTCTATTAATGGCATATGTATACACCATATATTACTGCCTTCCTTCCTGCTTGGCTATGCCCTAAACTGTCGTGTCTTTGAAAACAAACAAACGAAAAAAAACCTCAACAAGCACAACAAAAAAAACTCATGCTGAACAAAGTTTTTAAAAGGTTGCATTTAATCTCAAAATGCACCTGGAAATTCAAAATAAATCATTTAAAACATGGAGTGCATCACAGAATCACAGAATGACTGAGGTTGCAAGGGACCTCTAGAGATCATCTAGTCCAACTCCCTGCTCCAGCAGGGACACCCAGAGCATGTGGCACAGGGTGGCATCCAGGCAGGTTTGGAAGATCTCCAGAGAAGGAGACTCCACAACCTCCCTGGGCAAAACTTAACTCTATCCCCTTCCTTGTTAAAACTTGTTTCTTTTTTATCAGCCAAAATCATTGGTCAAACAGACATTTAATTTCAGTTATTCCAACAAAGCTTGGAGGTGTATAAACTGCAATTCTAAAAGCATTTCCTAGGCCCATGCAGCATTACTTGCAAGAAAAAAAATGGGAAAACCATCTGAGTCATTACTGTGAATTCTAGAAGAAAAAGTGGAGGAATCCTGTGGTAACCCAGCAGTTTGTATGGCACACAAAAATATTTTTCCACTTTTATGAATGAGAAATATCTGAAATATCTTGTTTTTGTGCATGTGTCACTTTTGGAAGCTTAATGATTTTTAGTTTGCATTCTGAATGGAGAGACTTAAGTGAGAGGAATATGAGAGAATTTTACTGTTTTGCTTCTTTCTGTCTGATATTTCTAGGTTATTACTTTATCCCTAATGCCAGTGTTATCCGTGACAGCAAACTGTATGTTCTCTTACATTTCACTTGGTAGAGCTGAGTGCAAATGAGTTAAGACTGGTAAGATGACATAAAATGTAGGAGAGTTATGAACCTTTTAAATGGGAGATTCGGGAACTTTTTTTAATTTACACTTTTATGAAGTTTCTGGCAGTTGGAAAATCTGGAAGTCAGTGTGTGACAGCCAGTCTTCATGTTGAGAACCTGAGGAAAGCGACTGTAGGCAGCTCTCTGCATAGGAAGAAGGATGTTTGGCCTTCCCTGCCGAAAGCAAAACCCTCTTGGGCTGATAGTCCCTAATATGGATCAACTATCACAATGTATAAAGAGAGACACTGAGCTGAAAGACGGAGGTGATTTTTATTTCTTTTTCTTTTTTTTTCCTCCCCTCCAGGGTTTTCAGAACACTCGTCCATGTCTGCATCACTTGCACTTTGTCATGCTGAACTTTCTGTAGCCTTATTTTTCATATGACGAGTGTTGCAGTGGTTCTCTAGGAATCACTCTGTATTGGATTTCACTTTAAGTAATTTCTTTAGCTACTCAACATCATTTCCCCCTCTTGTTCTCTTTTCAGCCTCTTGTCAATACCTAATCAATTCCTCACCATACCTAACGTTAGTGCATATCCTTCAAACTTGGGTAGATGTTCGTTCCTTCCCATCTTCTTTTCTCTTGTCACTGTCTGAAACTACAATAAACAGATTTGTTCATCTTTCCCTCCCCAAGTCAATACCTTAATCAGCTTTACTGACCAATTCCATCAAGTTTGCCTATGTCCTTGCGGCCTAGCACAAGATTCAGCCTTGGAGAAGAGACCCCTCTTGAAGGCGAGGGGCTGCTCGGCATGCCAGAACTGCCCAGGCTTCTGTCCCCTCCTTGCATGGCTTTGAAGGAGGGCAGAATATCACTCATTTGTAGGTTCATGATAGGCTTCCTGGCCATGAGTCAAAGGTGGCGTGCAGTCAGTGTGTCTCTGTTCTTTTTAATTTTATAGTCTTGATATTAGACAGTGGTGTACTTTGAGGGAAGAATAAAGTGTCTGTGGATAGGCCAGAGAAATCTCTCTTGATTTTTTTTTTCTTTTTTTCCCTTATGTATGTGCACTGGTAGCTAGGGAGTACCCCGCACTGCGTGGCTGCAGGTGGTGGGGCTGAGCTGGACATTGTCACCCGGCTGTGTTGGGGCTGCTGGGGTGGATTTCAGCCTTGTGTGATGTTAGGTTGGCTTAAATGAGAGTAGGCTTGTTCTAACTCCTGTACATGCTGACCAGTCAGGGAACCACATGAAGGGTTTTAGTGTCCAAACTTACGTTAGTAGAGGACCAGAGCTTTGGTTTTCTTGTTAGTTCTGGCACCTTCAGGCTCTGCTCTGCTACCACTGCTCCCTCTCACTTCACAGAACACAGAGGTGACTGCAGAGTAAAGGGAGGTGACTGATGGGGCTGACTACAAATTAACAGGAATCAGCAAAGGTATTTGGGACAGAACAATAAGAAATGGCTGAAAAAAATCTAATAAAACTATGTATAGTGTCCTCTGTCAAAAGCACCTGGAGCTGCTCAGCCTGATGCAGCTGCAAGTCTTGCTCCATCCCCAGGCCGCTCTTTGAAACGTGACCTCAACTTTGTTTTTGCTGTCCCTGGAAGAGCTTGTCACTGGCCCTTCTGTTCTTATTCAGGGTTGACTTTAGCTGTGATGGTGCCGAGGGGCTATTTTCAGCATAAGCAGATAAGCAAAATGAGCTCTTTCTCACTTACCCTTTTCCCAGCTCATGGAAGGATCATGCATATTTCATTGTACTTTATCCTTCCATATTATTCATATGACAAAGGGGGATTATGAGCTTGGTTCAGCTGCTCTTCTGGGCTGCTCTTGAACAAATATCTTCATTGTAAAATTATTGCCTTTAATGTAAAGTTAGGCCCTGGCCCATTGGGAGTCTCTGAAGAGCAAGGTGAAATGTTAGACACTGTATTACAACCCACAAGGCCCCAGATTGATTAGAAACAAGTTGTGCAGTCTAGACTTTGAAAAATTCTCTCTGATGCAAATGAGTTTGATTATCTGAGTGCATAGATTATTTGAGTTTGATTATCTGAGTGCATAGGTGAAGCTGATACTGGAAACCAAGGAAATGTTTTTATAATACTTGTTTTATATTGAGATTTTTCCTTTAGTCTGTATGAACATTTTACAGTGCTCTGTAGAGTGAAAACAGAGGTCCGAACATCGCTGCTTAGTTAAGCTGATTATAGTTATTCGTTATGTTGGAGTTAATCAGTAAATAGATGTCCTTTCACTGCCTTCATCTCTGCTAGGAGGAGAACCAAACCAAGTAAAGTTCGTTTAGGCCACTTCACATGACAAAACTGCTTTTATTCACCAAAATTGTCTGTTAGGCAATATTAATAGCCAAAGATGCATAGAGTGCAAAATGAGGGAGACAACAGTGACCAAAAAGCTCCTAAACATGTTCACTCCTTAGTCTCTGTGATGAGCTTGTGTTCAAATCCCTGAACCACTTTGTGAGGGCAGCTGCCACCCTTTCTAGCAATATTGTGGGAAAGGGCTGAGCAGACACAAAGGATTAATGATTTTCAGGGGTTGTGCTGGGCTACAGTAGCACACGTGGATAGGCAGAAGTGGTGCATCTGTCTTGGAGAAGGGGTGTGAGGAGTAACTTCACAAGCATCTTGTTCTACTTTCCTAGGTCTAGCGTCAGAAACGGAGCTGTTTGTTAGCAAAGTTAGGTGGACTGCCGAAAAAGATCTAGATGCATTTTACGTGTTAGTTTGAACCTGTTAGACTGTAGACTTGCTTGAGCAGTGCCTTGATTTACACCAGTGAAAGAAGAACATGGAGAAAATAGTGGATCAAACTCAGTTTGTGAGAATCTTGATTGTATATTTTATATTCTTCCTTCTGCATGTGTATTAAACAATTCAGACTTCAAATTTAGTTGAAGACACTTACCTGAACTGTGCAGAAATATTATATGAACACCCATGGACTTGGTAGATTTTTCTTTATTGGCTTCTGGAACAGGATAGGATTTCCTTTGGTGAAGATTTTGGAATTCAGTGTGAAACCTAATGAGGTTCCCATTTGGCACTGCTGCAGCTAGCCATGATACCTGGAGAATAAGAATGAGGCTGGAATGTGGGCTCTAGAATCAGAGTTGGTCCCTTCAGTCTGTGTCACTGATAGTGTTAGATTGTAATAAGAAAGATTTTTTTTTTCACAAAAATATTTCCAAGGGTTTTGACCAGGGTTGGCTTAGGTAGCTCATTTGTGTTAGAAATGGGTTTGTTTAAAAACATCATAATTATGTGAAAGCTTCTATGTCCAGGAAATTTAATATATCGTTTGAAACTTAGTATTGAAACTTTTAAATATAGCTCAGATGCTGAGTTGTAATGTATTTTTTCCATGCGATCCAATTATGTACTGACATTAAAATACTGTATGCTAAGACCTTCTCTTGAGTCTTTAACATTTAGATAAAGCATTAACATTTGATAAAGCATTAACATTTTGATACAATCAATATTTTGCTATAAGAGAAGGATAGACCCAATAATGACGTTCAAGTTAAATAAGTTGTGTCTAGTATTTCAGACCTTACCTGCCTCAAACCACAAAACGCCTGAGGTATCTTATGGGACATTTGGTTTGGAACTTCAAAAATCCCCATGTAACCCTTCAGGTGTCTGGTAAGAAGTCAGATTTCCTCAGATCCTGGGGAACGGCCTCTTTCTGCTGCCGGAGCTGCTCATTGTGGCTCACGGGTGAGACAAGGCGCTGTGGGTCTCCCTGGAGGTATCGATGCCGCAGCCGGGTTCAGGGCTTGCCGCTTGCACAGGAGCCGGCTAATAGCAGAACGTTGCTGGGAGAAGCTAAACATCTTCCAAGTAAATTGATATGATACAGATCATTATATAGTAGTGTATAGTAAAAAGTAGTATATAGTAATGAAAGATTAGAACACTTGCCCAAGAAACAGGAGCTTTGGCTCTGCTGATCTTCTTAGCCTGAAAAACCCCAATCTTGCTGAAATATCCCTCTCGGATACAGGTCTCACAGCATTCACAAAGGTTTGATTTCAGTGCAGGAAGTGGAAGTAAGGATGCGCAAACACCACTGTCATAACCTGTCTTTTTGTTGGTGATAATGCTATAATATATCCTTTTTTTCCCCCTTTTGTTTACCATCTGCTGTCTCGACAACGGATTCATGCTTTCTGTCTGCTTATCTTTCCTCATTTTTTTCTCAATAACTTTATTGCATGATGTGAATGCTTCATATGTTCCTTAAAAGCAAGCAGGGAAGGGGAGTCCTCTGACCTTTTCAGCATTCCTTGGTGTAATTTACTGGCTCATCTTTTTCTCCCTGCAGCATGGCCCATGGAAGTCCATGATAAAAATGGACAGCTAATCAAAATACAAAATGCTGAAAAGGTTACATCTTTGGTAATGTTAGTCTATAAATGTTCTTTTTTTTTTTTTTTTTTTTTTTTGCCAGAAAGAAAAAAAGAGCTGAAAATGGCCTCAGATGGATCGTGCTTGTTCTAGAATATGGAAGTGGTATCAGTTGAAACCATTCTGGCTGTTGCTGAAAGAACATAATCTTGTGTCCTCTCATTTTATGTTACTGCAACCCACTTTAGCCTCCTAAATGAATACATATATCCATTTAATTAACCTCGTGAGATACCAAGATAAATCTTTGAACTGCTTCCACGCATTTCATCTTGACAGCTGTCATAGTAATAACAGTGCCATATTTTCTATTTTCTGATATATTTTATTTTGAGCATACTGCTAAATTTCTTAAATTTGATCCCTTAATCTTAACTTGTTTAAATCCTAGGAGCAATTCCACTGAAAGGTTTATTGGGTGTTTTGTTGGGAGAACAAACGGAAGGATGTCTGCAGGAAGAAAGCAGCAAGTTATATGGACAAGTGTGCTTAAACAGAGTGAAATTTAGTAGCTGATTATTTTAATTGCCACTTTTCTAGCACCTTGTGCTAAGAGTTTTTTCCTTATTGGAAAGAGATCACCAGTCAAAAATGCTATTAGACCTTCCCGTGTGCTCTGCTGTTCCCTGCCCAGGGCTGGGGTGAGGACAGAAGGGTCCCACATCTTTTGATCCACAAATTTCTCTGCCTTCAGTTTTCCTTGTAAACTAACATGTATGAGAGTCATACAAAGATGAGATGGTTCCTTGTCTTATCCCATCTTTCTCCTGCTACCCTGGGGGTGCTTTATCTTGGCATTATGGTTGACCAGGGGCCAATTTGCCCCCAGAGTTAGAGGACTGCTGCATTAGAGAGTGTTTTGGATCACAAAGCAGCTTGTAGGACATGCATGGATCTGGAAACTACCATTATGGTTTCTATATCCTTTTAAGGGTTTGAAAGGTTGTAAGATGTTCAGAGTGTCTAAAGCAGAGCTATTCCAAGGGAAAACTGAAGCCCAGGACACAGACTCATCTGAGCAGTTTGAGGGGCTTGAAATATTTTGTATTAATATAACTTTCTAAAGCTGATCAGGCTATTGAGAGAGGTGGCAGGACAGTGCAGTAGTGCTGTGTTAGCTGTTTTCTAATTCCCATAGTATTTGACTCATCTAAGCATTTTAGGGTCTTGCGTTGGAATTTTTTTAATTTAATTAACTCATTAATGCCAGCACATGGCACATTCCTGCCCTGCAAGAACGCAGCTCGCTTATCTCAGTAAGAGCCTAGTGCAGTGGGTGTGAACGTACAGCACATACGTTAGTGCTCACAAAGTGCTGACCAGCCCGAGCAAATACCTGCGCGTCCCGAGCGCTGGCCGGGCAGGCCCCGCTGCGCAGGCTGCGAACGTGCTGCGGGTGAAGCCAAACAGTTCGCTCACTTCCAAACCGCGTAAATGCAGCCGTTGCTGGAGTTTTCTGTTTCCCGAGCGTCGTTGTTTGCTTGAAACATCAGCTCTCGAGAGAATTTTGGAATTATTTTTTCATTTCATCGCTGAAAGTCGTGAGCAGGCTGAATACCAGGAGAGGGAGAGCTAAGGGTGTGGTAGTGAAACCACTTTCGTGGCTTGGGTTTAATCACGAGGCAGAATTTTCTCATCCTTTGCAAAGGTGGGGTTTTGTGCAGGAACTGCTCCCATACTCCAACAGCTTGCTGCATACCTGGGATTTCTGACTGACCCAGGCCCAGGAAGACTTTGATGTATCATTGATATATTTACTACACATGGGCTCCCTAATTCTGGAGTGTTTTTCTTGCCATTCTGAGGAGGACCAGACAGTCTATACTGTATTTAAAGCTTTTTTTTTTTTTTTTTTTTTTTTTTTTTTTACTTGTTTTCTTACCGTGACCACAGCAAACCCAAGCATACAGGCCTTGGTAGTGATATCGGAGTTGTCACAGCAAACGCGGCTCTGTGATCGTGGACTCAACTGCTTGATAAGGAGGGAGGTACATTTAGAATCAGGTTCTCCAGAAACTGAATCACTGCAGAGATCAATAGAGAGGCGTGAAATCTTTCACCTTCTAAATGAAATTTGCATGGATAAAAAGTTCTACTTCCGTGTAAGTGCTAGCTGGCCTCTGCTGTGGTGCTGTATTGTTTTCCTTTCTTCTCTGAGGGCTGATACCAGTCGGGTTTCTCTCCTTCACGTCTAAAGTACGGCTTTCAAACCTATGGAATTGGCCAAGTAGGAAGAAATGATGAATCGTGGTTGTTGGGGAGCCTTGGGCTCATTGCAGTACCTAAAAGTGTGAGGTCCTCATCAAAACCCCTGCCTCCCTGTTAACACCACTGAAGGACAAGCGGGCTGTGGTGCGACGAGTGGTGCTGCCCTGCCGGGGTTTTGCTCTTGCTGGTAAGGTACGTTGAGCAGAGGGTGGCGAAGCCTGTTCTCTGGCTGCATTGTATTTATTATGAATTTATATATATATATAAAAGTTTATTTTCCAGAGGTGTCATTTTTGTTACCTGTCATAACTGCTAAATCCATCCTAATTTGAAAGAGAGAAAAATAAATGCAACCTATTTCCTGTTATGAGAAGATTTACTATGTGCTAGTCCCCAGCTGGTGTATGTTGGCATGAGTCTGTTGAAATGCAACTGCACAGTTTCAAACTGCCTGAAAATATCTTGGATGCTTATCTAAGGAATATAATGTGATACTTTTTATCTGCAAAAGCAATATACATCAATCATACTCTGTTACTACTAGAAATGGAGAAAGGATAATCCAAGAAGTTTCTTTCATGAGTTATAGACAGTGCTTTTCTATGTTAATCACATAATTTCTTCAGGGCATAGTTCCTGAAATAATGAACGCTGCTGTATCGAGTACTAAAATTATTGCATTTTAAGATCGTGCTGATGCCTCCGGCTTGTTGGCTGTATGAGCGGCGAGGGAGTACCACAGAGAAGCAAGGTCCCCCTTAGGTCTTCCCCCCGAGACTTCCAAGAACTTCAAACCTTTCTTCGCTGAGTTCAATGAAAAGCTACCAAGACTCGAAGCCGACATCCGGGACCTGCTTTCTTTTAGGCTGTAGTTCACGACACAGGCTTAAGCATTGAGCTTCAGTGACTCTGTAGGTCTTTTCTAAAGAATCTTGCCCTGGGACGGCACAGAGGAGTGTAAGATGTGGCCCTGCAGATGCAGCAGCACACAGATGCGAGTGAGGCACGAGGGAAATGGAAGAGACTTTGCAACAGCTGTTCACAAGTCGGCCAAGCTGAATGGAAGGTCAAGTGTGAATGCTGCTCGTGGGTCTCTCCTGTCTGAGAGAAATGAGCAAGTACATTGGTCACAGAAACATTTTACAGTTCTGTCTTGGTCTCTTGGTAACACAAAACCAGTATTTATGGTGATTAGGCAAACTGATTCTCAGAACTTTTGCATTCCTAGGCTGTTCCTCCTGGACATGGTGAGCTTCCATGCTGAGCTCTCCAGGAGAGGTGCTAGCTCCATTTCGAATTACTTTGGTTGGTCTGTAGATTTCTCAGAGGATGGTGGTTTTACCTGAGAGGGTCATTTTTCTGTGGTGTCAGAAGTGTGCTGCACAGAAAACACCATTCACGCTGGAAGGCTCCTTTTTATATTAAGTGCTACTTCACTGTAATGATCAGTTTTCTTTGAAATCATTCTCTGTAATGATCAGTTTTCTTTGAAGACCTCTGCGTTGGGTGTTTTGGAGCAGCGGTACGTGTTGATACATGTGACGTGTTGTTCTGTCTTTGATAAATACCTTTGATTCAAACCTTTAACTGGGTGGAGCCCTAGGCTGTTAACTCTTTGGAGGATCCTTGGTGGCCCATGAGTAATGTTTAGGTAGGGCTATATGGGATATAATAAATCCACTTCTTGTGCCTAAGGCAGCACAGCATATAAACTACAGGAATAATAATTCTTTCTCTCGAGTAAACCAGAACTCGGAGTGGTTCTGCTAAATATCTTCAGAGATTTTAGGCATTTGCTCACATTAAATGCTTAGCCTTCTCTGGGCTAGCTCCTCGGACAGCAGCTCTCTGCCTGCTAGGAGTGCCCACTGCTCACCAGGAGCTGCCTCGTGGCGAGGCCTGCAAGGGCAGTATGGAGTTACCTGAACTTCTTCGCTTGCTAATTCCTGGCATCCTCATGAGAACGACCTAATAAATTGCTTGTGTGCTTGTTAAAATCTGGCAGTCTGTCTTTGGAGACGTGAGAGCTAACTGGGATACAGCGTGTGAGATGGCTCCGCTTCCGCAGCGACGGAGTTAAGTAATGCCTGAAGCTTCAGTCCGACAGCAAGCAGATAAACCTGCAAAGCAAACAAACATAAAGATCCAGAGGAAAAACTGATTTTTTTCCCAACAGTGCATGTGTTGTCTGGACTTACTTGCGTAGAGGCTAATTTATTTGTGTTTTGGAGAAAACAGGCTGAATTCTAGTTCTCCACAAGTGTAAACCAGAAGTACCAGACAAGTGCAAGAGAGACCATGTTCTGGTGTAGTAAACACCTGAATTTAACCCTGGAGCAGCTTAGTAGCGGTCCCAGTTCAATTTCCCCATGGGTAAGGTTTTCCTCAAAAATCCCTCGAGTCTCTGCATCCCTGTGGCAGACCATTCTGGGGCAATTTGGGGAAAAAATGGAGTAGTTTCTTGATCATCTTCTTGCTACTGCCGCAACAACAGATGGGCTCCTCACAGGTGCGTGACAAGTCAAGTGTGTCCACAGGCACATGAGCACATCTGGGGGCAGACATGTTTGTGCTGAAGATGCCAGGTGTGTTACCCGGTACAGCTTGTGTTTGCAGGGCTCACAGTGAGCATAAGGGATAAGAAACATTTAGACAGGTTTGCCTTTCGCTTAGTCTTAATTTTCAGTCAAATGCAATGAATTACTGTAGGCTGAGTAGCATTATGTGAATATCAGCGCTTTGGTGGACTTAGGTCTTTAAAAAGGCTTCTGCAACTGGTCTTGACTAAAACTTGTGGATAAACTCTTGCAGTTTTTGCAGTGGAAGTTCATTGTCCTTAGAGTTAACCCAGATGAGCAGCTATAGATTGTTGTTTCTTGACACAGTAAATGTAGTCGCTATGAGCTACAGGAAAAATCCTGTATTAGGTTCTACGTTCACGGGTATGTCAGCTGCTGGATTCTGATTTCTACTTCTGTATCGTAATATCGAATAACTTCAGTGACTTTGTCAGGCAGGACAAGTGTTACATTCTTACCACGCCAGTTAAAATGCTAAAATATGTCCTTCACCAGGAACTGTGACTTGTAAATCATGGCATGATTTTCTAAAAAATATCATCCAGGGATAACTGAATGCTACAAATCTGGAAAGATTAATTTTTTCCATTATAGATTTGCTAGGTGAAATTCCCCGGCTGCTCTGTTGAGGCAGTAAGACTGTCTGATTATCGCAGCAGAATCTTTGACCTTAAAAATGCAAGAAAAGTGCTGAGGGCATTTGTGTCTCATTAAGGATAATGGGAGTTGAAAGCTTTTAGAACTTCTCAGGATTAGGTCCAAAATTCATGCATCCTCCTAGCTGCACGGATGTGCCAACAAGCACGGTGTACCGAGGGGCAAATTAAAATGAAAGGAGCCTTCCCCTCCCGGCCCCAGGTAGTTCATTGGCTCTGCAAGCCTGTCTCCCAACCCTGTTTAAAGAGTCAGAGGGTTATTTGTCTACTTATTATTATTGTTTTTGTTGTTATTTTTTAAAAGTGACCCAAATGTATTTCTGTCTGGACAGTTTAGCTTTTTTGGCAGAAAAAACTTGTTCCTGGAACATAGCCTACCAGAGATGCAAAGTCATTAACTGCTGGATTATTACAAAGTTCATGATGAAAGACAGAGACTGTTAACTGGAATATTGAAATGTGTGTTTATTTTTTTTTTTCAGTGATGCTGGAAACAGTCTGACATCTCTAGTAGATCATAAGGAAAACAAGTAACTTCAGCTATGGAGAGGAAAAGACAGCTACAGAAAAGGGAGCTTGGGAAAAGACTTTCTCTGGACAGCAGTCTCGTGGTAAGAATAAGTATTTATTTACTGACTCTAACACTGTCATAAAAGTATAAATGTAAAGAAGCAATACTCATAATAATGTGCGTTTTAAATGTATTTGTCACAATACTACACAATACGACAGCCTTCTGTGATTTTCAAGATTCCCCAAAGCCACATTGCTGGAGGAATTGTGCATCCTACATAGTAGCATGTTATCCCGTGGAAACATGTCACTAGATTTAATGGGTTTGCACAAGGAGTGAATCCAGACAAAAGTACCAAATTTGTAATTAAAATCTTACCTAAGCTCTCTAGGATCACTCTGCATTGCATTGGACTTGATGCCTGAGAGCTGTGATTAGCTGGGTCATGTAATCAGAAATGCTGGTTTTACTGTGGAGGGAAAATTTGCTGATCCACTGTGGTGAATGTATAAACTACTATATTATCATCTGAGAGAGAAATATAAATAGCACATAGTCTAAGCGTTTTTTTTCTGTGTATAGAATTTGAGTTTATTGGGTTCATATTCTAGATTTATTTTTAGTTAATGTTTTCAAACGATAGCAGAGAATAACAAGGAATTTTTATAGCTGTACTGTGGGTTCGTGATTGGAAAGTGCTCACAGATATTGAACTGTTGCACAAAGTAGTAAACATGACAATGTCAAGTAGTCAGCACACTCGCATGACTAGTGATGGAACCAATACTGAAAAAGCGAAGCTGAGAGAGACAGTGACACACATTTTCATTCCTTTTATAGAGGTTGTGTCCTGGGGAGGAAGTTCGTTCCTGAGTTAGGGTAATAAAGCTGCCTTTTTTTGTTATTTTGATATTTTCTTTAACTGCTTATCCTACTGCGTGTGGTGCTTGGAAGTGCTGGGAGCAGTGGGTGGATTTCGCTTTGGCAGCCACAGGGGCAAGGGGGCAGAGCTGAATTTTTAGTGGTCCCTCCTAGTCACCCATTTGGCTCTTCACTCCAGAGCCCCCCCACTACGAAACGAGGCTTTGCTCAATGCACTGTACTTGGTCACTCACAAGTAATGAGTCAAATGATTCCCAGCTGAAAGGCCATGCAACCCCACTGAAATTCAGTGGCTCCAGTGCAAGCCTTGCACTTACAATGTGCCTCCGACTTCCAAACAAGCTGGCCACCAGCTATCAATACGTACACGGTGAAATTAAAACGCACATGGAAGCTGGGTGCTGAAACCTTAGGGAAACACGAGCAGTTGTGAACTTTGTGCAAAGACGTGGCTTAGTGTGGAGATTAGTGCTCCTTGGCCCTGAGCGTTGCATTTATGCAGTGTGCTAGGTTCAAGTTTTGTTTAATGCAGGCAGAAACAAATTTTCTTTTCCTTGGTGTGGCAAGGTGGTCTGCTGTGGTGGCTGGGAGCGGGCAGCAGCGTATTTCTGGCTTCCACCACAGCTCTTGCTCAGTGGGAAGGTGCTGCTTGTCCCCTGCTCCTCAGTGGGTGCTGTGTGGGGCCAAGGCCTGTCCCCAGGTGAGCAGAGGCTGCTGGTGCTGGCTGGAGTCGCTATGTTGGTGCGGCTCTGTCTCTGATTAGCTCCTGTTGGTGCTGAAGTACTGAAGGAAACGTGCATGAGGAAGCGGGCAGGGATAATATTTGCAGTAGGTCTTGAACACACAAACTCAAACTCAGTGTGCCGCCAGGCTGCTGCATCCCATTTCTTGCTCAGGTTTCTACTGTGCGTGACACTGTCGGACCTGTGCTGCCCAGGCAGTGTTTTGGGGCCTCCCTGCACCCTCAACAGCAGTGTGTTGCAGCTCAATACCTAGTGAACGTCATACTGAATAGCATTTCTGTAACTTTACCAAAGCACATCATCCACAGATGTAATTAGCAGCATCTGAGCAGTGTTTGTTCCTAACTGCCAGCTATTACTTCTTAACAAATTGGCAGAGATGTAGAGAGAGTCAAGTGCCTTAAGCTGCCTTAACAAACTGTGTGGGATGGCCTGGGGCTGCACAAAGCTCAGCCCAGCACAGCGGAGTGCTTAGTGTTCCCCTGTTTTCCCAAATCTCTGGTCCATCCTACCCCTGTCGAGAACCTTAGTTGTTGCCTTCTTACCACGCGTGCCTCTCGTTTCCCTTTGGCCTTCTACTGCAGATCACATCTGAGTGCTGTTGTACCCCGCTCCACTGCCTGCCAAGGTCCTTGCTTTCTTACTCCTCTTCTCCTCTGTGCTCCTACCATAGGCTGGAAACGTTGCTTGGAGAAGCTGACCCTAATTTCCCTTAAAACAACAGCTTCTCCTTGCTTGGTGGAGGCTTTGCTTTATTGTAGCTTAGAGGGAATTCAGAGTTCTGTGCGTTTAAAGGAAGTGTTCCGAGATTTTCACTCTGGACCAAGAGGTGCAAAAGGAGTTTATGATAACATTCCTAGCACAGCCTGGCTATGCTGCTTTTCCCATCTGCTTCAGATTGTAATCTTCTCATGGAATGTTTTTTTCCATGATTTAGCCTTCAATTATTGCTTAGTGATACTTAAGACCAAAAAAATTCCCTCTGCCTCCCTTATCTTCTGGCCTCTGAATATATAGGCTATGATGCAATTGGAGGGAAGAGGGGGAAGAGGAAAGAGATGTTTCTAAACCAAGAGAGGGCTTCAAATTCCTTAGGATACCTCTCTTGGTCTTCAGAATATGAATAGAAATTTCATCAGGATTTGTTGTATTCAGGCTTATCCCATTAAACACTGAGTTCCACCCTCTGAGTGATGGGGACCAGCTTCAGAACAAGATCCTTCAAACAACATGTCAGTAAGAAATTACATAGGCACAAAACAATGTTCTTTCCAGGCACAGTTGCTGCTTTTTGGATACCTCGGATGAAGAGAAAGAGTCCAGTGTTGTTTCATATACTGGGGTGCCTTGGGAAATAAGCTTTCCAGTGGAGGCAGATAAACCTTTTAAAAGTCCCTTTGTTTTTTTTTTTTTAATGCAAGTACACAAACGTGTTCGTAGAATGTACTTCGCAGAACATATTTTTTTAATGAGTGATGATGGGTTTAATGGATAATTTAATCAATAAGTTCCTGGAAGTTAATAGTTTGAAGACATGTACTTTAACAAGATTCAGAATTTTACTTTTCTTAAATGTCAGATAATCCAACAAGGGAATCGATGTAATTCAATAATTCAAGTCAAAGGGGAGTCTTTCCGTTAACCCCAATGGAATTAGATCCCCATGGGCTTTTAGTTAGAAGATCATAGCTATTATTCCCTAAACCTCTGGCATAGCCAATGCCTATTACTGCTCTGGAGGTTTTCGATGTTGACAGCAGCTTGGAGAATTTTTATATGCCAAAGTGCTCATCTTTATTTGAAGACAAGGCAGTCACGCCTGCAGTGACAGAGGTTTTTTATAGTTTAATGCTTGGGTGAAACAATTATGAAATATTAAGCTCATACCAATTCTACAGGTAGTCCTATGGGATCAGTTATAGAAAATAATATCCCTGTCATTTCTGCCTGATGTTTAAAAACTAAAAGGTACTATACGTGAAGGATATACTTGCTGTGGTTTTAAAATAACTTTATAATATCTTATTGTTTCATCTTTGGTTAAGTCTATGGCTAGTTTATTCTGACTTTATAGAGTTTTTCTCTGCATATTAATTTTAAACATGATATCGGAATTATCAAAATCAAATTGCCTTGAGGTAGGAAGACTAAAAACCTGTAAATCTTTTATATCTTCTAAAATAACACATCCCATATTATGCCATTAGTAAAGATCTTTTGTCCTGTATGTGGGTTGGTTATAAGGTGAATAGGTAGAGGACACTCTGAGAACAAGATGTCCTTTTGCTCTATGTGTGTATTGAAATGGAGGTCAAAGCCACTGCTGTGATTGCTGAAGTACTTCCCTTTCGAGCTGAAAGAGAGTGCAGAATTGATAATCTTGATAGAATACATTTATTTGCGATACATTTCTTAGATGTCACCTACCTCTCTAAGATGGTTTTCTAAGAACCTCTTATCTCATGATGTAGTTTAAATCTTGCAGGTTTTATTAAAAAGAACAGTCTTGAAAGTGAAATAGTGTGAATACTTCATTTTACAGACGTTTATGAATAATATTTCCACAATTGGTCCTTCACTTCAGCCTGTGAAGTCAAAAAGAACTAGTGAATGAAGCTATAGGTGAAAACAAGATGGAAATGGATTCTGCATTCTTCCCCCTTTAGCCTTAAATTAAAAAAGGGAAATGAATGTGACATGTAGGAAAATACACCTAATGTTCTTTAAAAATTGATTTTAATAAAATTAAAGCACTTAGTTCCTTAGTGTTGTTTTAACAAAGTCATTTTGTGATGTGATAGTGTTTCTCTGGTAATTGTTAGTGTTTATTATCTGGCATGTGGGAGTGGCAGGGAGTACTATTAAAAAAAGCTAATGAGAGGTTTGATTGTATTTCAGGCTTTCCTTAAAGAAGTTCTTCAGCAAAATGAGACAAAATAACCCCCAAGCAGACCCCAACCCAGGCTTTCAAGTAACTTGCGAGGGCTGGGGTGGGTGTCAGAGTGTCCCCGTGCCGCCAGGGCCACACGGGCTGCTCTATTCACTGTGGAGCGCTTTGAAAGCAAAGAAAGGCCCATCCGCGGCCTGATCCAAACCGGCCGGTTGCCTCCGAGCCCCTTTTGATGGGGAAGAAGTCAATGTTTCAAGCTGTGCTCTGTATTTGTGTGGGTAATTCCCAGCCTGCCTGCACACGTGGTTGGCCCTTACAGCTGGGGTGGCATTTAGCTGGGGAGAGCTGAGAGCAGAGTATCTTTTTGAAGCAACCAGTATTTATCAAAGTAAAAAGTTTTTTGTTTTATTAAAATGAGGCTTTTGCTGTTAGAAGCGAGCTGCAGTGAAGGGCTGCTTTGGGGGCTCGTGAACTGCGCCCTGCCTCTTTCTCTCTGGTCACACGCTCCTGTGCGTCCCTGTAGGATTAGCTTTAATGACACCACTCTGGTATAATAAGGGCAGCAGGGTAATGTGGTGAATTGCACATGGTTATGGAGTAATGCCGACCTCTACCTACCTCAGGGTGCATTAGTGGCATATGCAGAAGTGCTTAGTTGGATCAGGGACTTTTGCTGAGAATCCGTGTGGTGTTAGTGGGGATTAAGGCATGGGGCTAGGAACTGGGTGTTTTGCATGTAGGTCCAAAATCCGAAGCCTTTAATAAATTTCTAGCTCAGTTATCTCATCAATAGTCTAGAGATTGTAATAACTGTGGCCTGCAGTGTGTGCTGGGAGCCGTCTCGTATCGGTGTGTCTGAGTGTTGCTTTGATATCTTCAGATGGAAGGTGCCTCCGAGCCGAGGCGGTGCAGGGGGGCACTCTTCCTGTGTGGGAATTAAATCCCACGGAGGAATGTTGCTTGACTCTGTCGCTCCTACAGTATTTAACATCCCCATAAACATAGATCAATCAATGCATTTTAGCATTTTTGAGTGAAGCTTTTTGTCATTAAAAGTACTGGCTAACAAATGCTGACTGATGATCTAGTATTTGTTCCCTGCTTTTTTTTTTCTTTTTTTCACTGAGAACATCAAGGAGAACAGCTCAAGAGAGGCAAGGAAACGAAATGAATGGAATGATACTGAAAGAGCACTTGTGCCGGTGCTTATGGGGCCTGTGCAGTTCTGTGCATCCAGCAGGGAGCACATCCACCTTGCAGCCTGCAGAACTGTCACAGTAAGGATGGGCACAAACCAAAGGGAGCAGGCCTTATTTGCTCTTTGCCCTGGGTCATTTTCACCACTTTCCTCACTTGTGCAGATGGACTGAGAAAACCAAGAGCGATGATACTATTTGCCTCTTAAAAGAAGCAGAAAATATCAGCCCCTGTTGCTAAAAGAAAATCTCAGCAACTTTCCTGTCAGACTTCCAACACAAAAATACTAAAAGAATGGCAAGACTTAAAAAGCTTTTAGCAAAGCTTGTTTGGGTAAAGAGGAGGAAGTAAAAATGAAAATGAAAGCAAGAGGAATGTCTGCAGGTATTTCGAGAGGTTGGGGAAGGAAACACGAGCAGGCTACAACACAAAGTTTGGGGACGGTGGCTGTCAGATGTCATCAAATTCTGAAGCCTGAGCCGTGTGACACCCGTGACAAGTGGCAGCTGTGCGTGGCCGCACTGTGGCAGCCCTGCTGCTCCGCACAGCAGAGCACTGTGCACCGAGTGCCACTTCTCGAGGGGCTTTTCCATCGTCCACCGGGACATGAATTAAGGGCAGCTTCCCCAAGAGCCGTCCCAAGGACTTGTGGTCTGGTTATCGATGTCTCTTCTGGCTGGCACTCTTGGCTCCCTGCTCCGCAGCCCCTTCCCTGTGCTTTACGGGCTGGAATGTGGTGGGAATGTGTCCACGGTGGTGCCTGTGGCTGAACCTTGCTGGGGTGCAGGGGCTGCACGGCGCTAGGGGCAGCGCTTCCCGGGGGAATGGATAGAGAAGGGCCTGTCCAAATACACTGCTCTGGTTGGAGGCTGTAACTGGGGGCCTTGCCTGCCCAGATGTGAAGGCCCCCTGTGAAAAGAGATCTGAGGAGATTGGGGCTGAATAAGCAGGGATTTCATCGACAAACCCTTTAAAATGCTTTGTGTCTTCAGCAATTTAACATACGTGCAGAGAAGGACAGCTCAGCCCCTCATAGATGCCTAATTCTGCTCCCAGCTCTCGTGCTGGGAGCACGAGACGGAGACAATTTATGTTCTAGGTTGTTTTATGGTCCTGATATAATTCTCTGTCCTATGAGACCAAGTGGCAACGTGAATCCACCTCTGGCTGTTCAGTAACGTGTCCTCTCCGGTGTCCTCTTTGGGCCACTGTTGTGTCCTAGAGGAGTGGGATTTTCTCTCATGAACTTGTGTGAGCGTAAATGTACAAAGGTAAAATCTTATATTGGAAAAATGTGCGTAGGCAGAGATAACTAGATCCATTTTTATAAACAGCTATGGTTGGTAGCAAAAAGGTTCCCTTTTGTTGCAGAGCTGTGTTCATTCTGTTCAGCCCTCGCAATGAACTGGGGACAGCCAAGAGTCAAAGGTACCATCTTGCACCATCTGCAAACCAAAATTCTCACCCTGTGTGGAAAGTTGTGTTATGTATGTTACAGGATAAACATTTTCTGATTTAGGAAAAAACCCAACCTGCCAGAGAGCTGGCTGCATTTTTCAGACAGAAAGCGTTTGGCTTTGCGTTGCTTGCGCCTCTCCGAGCGTGCCCATCTGCCTTTGCTTTTAGGGCCTCGTTTGACCCAGATAGGAGGTAAACTAGCATCATTATGAAGCATTTAAAATAATTGGGCATCAGCATCTGGCACGACAGGTAGCTCACAGCGAAAATCCCAGAAAGGGCTATGAGGGCAGTGGATGTTTTCTCTAGCGAATAGAGCAGTTTCAAGTGCTTTTGGCCAACAAGCAGTTTCCCAGTTCATTTCTAGAAAACATGTTTTCACTCTAGTAGTACCTTAGCGTGTTTCATTACAGTCAAAATCTCTAGTAGGTCTAAAGGGAAAACTTACCCCTACTGTTTTCAGACACGCAGTATGTTTTCCCTTTTCCCCAAACGTTTGAGTTTAGGCAAAGACAACTCACATTGTGATTGTGTTTTGGGGTAGTGGTTGCTCTCAATCCAAAGAATCCAAAACCAAGATACAGCTGCTTATAAAGCTCCTCTGCATGTCTGGAGGTGCCCACACGTGCTAGTGGCTGCACCAAATCCTACTGACCTAGTGCATTGCTAATCCTCAGTGCATTGCTGGAGAATGGGGTGCTGCTGTTTTAGTGAAATAAGAGTTAATTCCCAACTTCTATCTAACATGCAAATGGCAGCCCCAGCCAAAATAAGCAAGGCTGGGCTTAGCAAGAATTATTTTATTTGTATTGTTTTGTGAGTAGGTTAGAACATACCTGCTCATGAAGGCTAGCTGCTGACAGACAGGGTAATTAAGTGACTGCCTTAGGCATGATACCAGATTCCTCCTAACCATGAACATTATTGGCTGGTCAGGGTGGCTGTTTCCCATCTGGAAAAGGCTTGCTATTTCGACACTTTGTTTTCAACCAAGAAACGTAATAGATATTGATGAATTTAGAAGGTCTTTTTTGCTTTCCATTCTTGCTGCAGTGCCCTCAGAGGGTTGCCATATTTGTGCTGCCCTCAGTGTCATACATGTGCTGCACATTCCGATGCTGCACACTGCCATCGTGCCCTGGTGGCCCGGGCCGCATCCGGAGATTCAGGAGCCATGGCTGTCCACTGGAGCGGGAATGAGCTCTGTGGGAATGAGCACATGCAGGCTCCTGTAGGTAAGCTAGGGTGCGCCTTGTGACCCTACGCACGTCGCTCGTGGGAATGCAGACACGCACCTTTTGGCTCATTTTACGGACGTGTGTGCGCATGTTTAAATTTCCTCAGAATTTACACCTTATCTTTCTGTTATACAAAGGGTATTGTCCTTCAAAAATTCAGATTTTTTTTCCCCCTCAGACACTGCACTGCCTCCTCCAAAATATTTAGACAGAAAATTCTTGAACAGCTTTACTGGAGATAGACATGATGATTCTTTTAGCTGTATCCAGTCCAATTATTGCACTGCTCTGGTACGCAGAAACTTGAGCGGGGTGGATCAGCTCGGTCTCTCGGACAGAAAACTGCGCGTTCCCCATAGGGTTTGGTGGCAGAAGCTGACGTAGTAAGCGTTCGCTTCCAATTTTACTCTTGTGTTTATGAACACAACTGCAGTGACTTCAGCGGAATAATTCCTGACTCAATCTATGTGAATTAGATAAGAATCAAGCTAAAAATCTGGTATTTTCTCCCTGGCTGTTTTGCCTTGCACAGTTTTAGTTATTGACTGGTATCTGATTCTCCCGTTGTTACTGGAGGCTGGACTCGGACCTTCCTTTCATCTTTTATCTTTGTAAATCGGCTCATCTTGTGAATCACCCTGGTTGTCAGGGGCTAAGCGGCAGGTTCCTCCTCACCGCCAGGCAGTTGTGCTGCTTTTTGATGGCAGCGTTATTTACTTTCTAGCCACTCTGTAATCATGGTTTCATCTGTGGCTTCCAGCTTTCCTCGGAGCACCGCATCAACTACCTTGTCAAGGCTGTTCTTTTTTTCCCCTGTCAGTGTGGGAGCGGCGCAGGGCTCAGCCCATGCTGTCTCAGCAGCGCGCACGGAGTTTGATTTATGGCTGCTAACAGCACGAGCTGAATTACGGCAGCAGCTCGCGGGCCTCCTGGGCGGCTGCTACGTGGTGCTCTTCAGTTTGTGCAGAACTCGGCACCTAAAGGACATGCGGTTAAACGTGCCCAGAAACCAGCACGCTGCGCCTGCCCGAGGAGCAAGGCACGGGGTTCTCTGTGAACCTGGAAGGTCACATTTTGCTTTCCTCTCCGCAGCCCTGTGGTTTGACCTATCCCGTATGCCTGCCCTGTGGATGCATTTTATGATTTTATGCATCATCCTAGAGGTTGTTTGTTGTTCCCTCATGTACCTTTCTTGAGGATGTCTCGACACCACTGGTGCAGGTTAGTTGCTGTCTCCTCCTCGTGCAGGAGCTATGTTGCATTTCAAATTAGCCAGGTGACCTGTGGTGTTTCAGAAGGATGCTGTGTGATCCAAAATTGACTAAGCAAAGAGAATGTTTTGCATTCATCAATTTATGACTGCTTTTTAGCTGTTAAGCAGGGCTTTTTGGTTTTTAATTGCTTATTTCTGCTGATTCTCAATAAATTAGTGGCTTTAGGCTTGGGCATTCAACTTAGATTTTTTATTTTTATAGCAGTGTTGAAAATCTTGAACCACAGTTCCTATTAAGTAGTCTAAAGTTGGATACTCAAAACTTTCAGACACAGTAAGTCACCGATTCCTTTAAAATAGTTCTCCACTATTAAGCCTTTGCAGAAATTACTCTGACTTAAAAGATATGTTCAGTAGGATATTCCTAGCTGTAGAAATGTAAGCCCTAGCTACCTTGCCAAGGTAGGTGATTCATAATTATGCATGGATGAAGGTATTCTTCATCTGCCAAAACTTTGCTTATATGGCTTTGACAATTAAAACAGGAATTCAACTTTATTATCTGTAAAGAATAGTTTATGTGGCACCAAAATTACAGCATCTCCTCTCTTGAGTACAGAATTAACTTGCTGAAATGAACAATTATATTAATTCATTTGTATGTTAAAATTAATTAAAAAATAAATCTTTTAAGTATTTCAGAATCGACTGGAGATCGTTTTTTAAATTATATTAATAGAGGGATAGTGGAAACTCTTTAAACTTCTAGGGAAGTCAAAACTAATTAAAGACTTACAGTAACTACATTTAAATTTTTTCACAGTGTTCTTCATAGCTTAAAGCTCCTTCTTCAGCAGAGACACATGGTTAATATTCTTCTTTTAAGAGTGCCTCAAAGCATGCCTGCCTTCCCCATGGTAAATGCCTCCTCAGTGCCTCTTGCAGCTGCGTGAAGCAGAGGTCCTGCCCCGTCCTGTGGGAGCAGTGGGATGGCCAGGCCTGAGGAGCTGCTGTCCCTCCCGCAGCCTCCGGCTCTGCTGCCTGCTGGAGATAGGCAGGCCAGAAGGGCACTTAGGGGACTCCTGTATCTCACAGGAGTTTTAGCGGCAGGCTGAGTTCAGGCATCATGTGTATCGTGTTGGCCCATCGTGGATTTAACACCAGGTCTTTCAAGTAGGATCCGGTGCCTGCGTGTTATCAGACTGGATGGTGCTGCTGACATTTGTGTCCCACACATCTGTACTTCAGGTTGGGACCAATTCTGGGCCCATGGAAGGGGAAGTTGAATGCAGGCAGCATCCTTTTTACCCACCGTGTCTTTGTCTAGGTGAAGACTTCCGTCAAAAGGACTTTTCCCACTCTGAGCTTGAATTCAAGATAGTGTTGGTCTATTCATAATATCCTGTCCTTGAATTATGTAACACAGAAAGAAAAATAAAAATATCTTGAAAACACAATAATCTAATACAGGGCCCTAAACAGTACTATTGCTAATCACAATGCCTGGTGCCTTATATTGCTACAGCTTCCCTCTGTATCTACGAGTTTTGTACCCTACCATATGCATATTTCTGCTTGAACTTTAGACTAAATTTATAATGCCTCCTTTTCAAAATAATTAAAATGTCCTAGTAATGTTTTTGCCTGTAGCCTTCTGCTGATGGTCTTGGCTGTAGTTTCAGGCCCTTTTCACTGGGAATGCTGTTAGTGTAGCCGGGTGCCTACAAGTCGACGTGCTGCCAGATCCGTTGTGCTGTTGACGCAGACTGTAGAGGAAGGGCCAAGATGGGGCGCCCTCTCAGCGAGCACTGCAGCTTTGTTCCGCTTTTAACGTGATTGCTGCACTTAACTCCGTGAGGTACATGCGAAATTCCAGCCTGTAGGACTTAGCTTATCTTGCAGAGCTCTTGCAGAGCTACAGAGCTCTTGCAGAGCTACAGAGACTGTGAAGAAGCGGAGATGTGTCCAATCATTTTGTCAGACTGGCTGTCGGTGCTTATTGCAGTGGTCGGCTGCGTCCCGAGGCGGCAGGTGTGATCAGCCGAGGTTAATGATGCTCTGCCATGGGATTTAGGTGGGTGTTCTTAGTGTTTTGTGGTCAGATGCTTGGGAGAAGACAATAAGAGTTTCTGAAAAGAAAGTTCTCCTGTGAATTAAAACTGAGCTGACCCAAATCCTTGGATCCAAAGTTTTCTGAATATATTTAGCTTGGGGCCCATCTTAAATAAGAGGCAACAAATAAGACAGCACATTGTCACCTAGTAGAATTCAAGATTGCTGGAGGCCGTGGAGGTAAATACTTTGGATGAACTTGTAATGGTGTTCAATAATTTTCTGACCTTGGATAATGATGGTTAGCCATAATTGGATCTCTTGCTGCAGGGTGAAACATGCTCTCCCAGAAACTAAGGAGTTTGTACTGTCTGGTGCTTACTTTTCACTAAGGGCCGGTGTAAGAGAGAGCTGGCTAAATAGGCAACTTGTCTCATTTGTGTTTTATCATGTCTGTTCCTATAGAATTAAAATGTAAACAAATATTCAAGAAAATTCTCTTAAATTTTTCAACTAGAAGTCATTTTAATACTTTAACCAGCATTGATTTGCTTTTTCTTATATTAAAATTAAAACTCAATACATTTTTGAGGAGAGAAATATCTTTGAAAATGTGAGGACACATGCTTTCAATTTCAGAACAGAGATGTACTATACAGAGTATAGGGAAAAAGTGTGAAAATACATACGGGGAAATCTTATAACTCTTGTTTACTGTGTTTTGACTGTAGTTTCTGTCTTTTTTATTCCTTAAGAATGGGCATCTGGTTGGTATTTTTTTCATCGCCTGTGATGGTTATTAAAACAGTCTCCTAAATGTACTAGTTGGGCTTTGAACTTGCTCTTATTTTCATTCATATATAGTAATATGTAAAATTTTAGGGAAGTAGCAGTTCCTACAGACAAGATTGTGTGTGTTTTATGTTTACTATCAATTTTAATATTATTTTGAAACACTAAAAGCAATTCTGAGAGGAAAATATACAACCTGAACCAGTTCTTACTAATTAAGAGGAGTAGGTTAATCTACCATATCACTTAAGACAGGCAGAAGGAGGGGAATGCAGTTAAATTTAATCCTAACTGGCACAGTTTCTGCCTCACTAATCTACATATTGCAGAAGAACTTTTCTGTCAACTTCCTTTCAAAATTAGGCTTGCAGCTTGAAATTTAAATACAAAGAAGAGACGAGCCCTGATTTCACCCCAATAAGCTTCAGAATAAATCAAAAATCATTTTAAGGAAACCAGTGGACCAAGTTCTTATATGAATGAATCAACATTGACTATAATCAAGCTATTTCCGTTTATACTGCGTTAGGATCAGCTGGAATTGAATGCTGAACAGTCAAACAAGTGTGACTAAAGTCAAGTCAACAGGTGAGAAACCTGAAATGGTTCCTTCAGTGAAAGCTGTTGAAAGCTGGATGGTCTGATGGTTTTTCTACAGATTTATGGTGGCCTGGGTCCAAACCTGGTCCAGTTGCTCTGGAATATTATATTTTCCCACAGCCAAACCCACCGTCATACTTTTGTCTGGCTTTCATGGATGGCTGTCCATGAAGGAAGGGTCAATAGCCCAAGTGCTTCAGCCTTTTTCAGCATTTTGAACTGCCTGATTGACTTGTGTGTAGCAACTTCAGGAATATTAAGTAGCTCCCACTCATCTTAGGGGTTCACAGTCTTGGTTCAAGCGTGCCATATCTTTTGGTTATTACAGGTCTTGTATTGTGTCAATCAACTGAGAATATGATTTTTTTCACTCCTTAACGACACACTCCTTGTATCAGCTTGTGGTGTTATTGAAACATCCCTTGCTCAGGGGATGTGTGAGTCAGTAAGATGAGCGTCACACCAAACACAACATGGGTTATGTTAAATTTCCCTTTCCTTTAGGGATTTCCTATAAAGAGTGAAAAGCTTGAATTATCCCTTTCCAATTCCCTTAACAACAATAGTGATTAGAAAGCTTTATTTAAATAAAACCAAAGAGATTTCTGTGTTTCCTCAGAGGAAAGTATTTCTTCCTCATGGAGGAAATGAGACTTTCAGGGCCCGAACGCTTGGTCTTTCATGCAGAAAACAAACCCCAGGGCTGTGGGAGCTCTGCCCCATCCCTTGTTGGCTTGATGGGGAGCGAAGGAGCAGCCTGGGGTGAATGGTGCTGGCTGCAGCGGTGTTTGCTTGTGCTTGGAAGGAGAGTTACAAGTGTGGGTAGTAGCCCTGTTCCCCTTAGTGTGACCCAAGGGCTCTTCCCGGGCTGCCAAGGGGCAAAGAGGGAGGCCAGCACCTTTCCTCGCTCCCATCCTACAGGCTCTTTGGGTGCAGGAGGGTCTGTCCCCTACCTTCTTTCTTCCCTCTATCTTTTCCTCTGCTCCAGAGAGTTTAATTGTTCACAGGAAACAGCTGGGACCTAACCACATGTCCTGCTCTTATAAATTATTACATGTGCCATAGTCTGGGTGGTGGGAGCCCATTCCACAGGTCTCAGAGGAATAATACAATTTCTTTATACATCTCAAAAGTTTATTGCAAAAAGATCGAAGCACAGAGGAATAACACAGCAGTGACACGGTTCACTTCAGCAAGCAGCACTGGATGCAGCAAGTCCAGGAGAGGCTCTTGTGTGGTCACCTGGCTAGTGTTAAGCTCTTCACTGCATCCAAGTAACAGCACAGTCAGAAATAACAGAGTGAGGCAATGCCGAAGCTGCCAAGCATGAAGCCACCTTGGTCACTAGAGATCCCTGAGCTTATTTAGCACCATACGCTGCAAAATACGCTCAACACAGAGCAAAATGCTGCTCTAAAGAGTTTGCAGACATAAGAACCTGGATCCGTAAGATGTGGTGAATAGTCTGTGCCAGATAAGCCTCCTAGCTGAGATGTGCTGAAGAAGGTTTTAATTGGAAGGAACAAGGGGATGTAAGTGGGAGTTATGTGTGTATCATTAGCAGAAGAACAAATGGCTCCAGCTTTAACTAATGTTGACTACAATAAATTAAAATAAAAAAGAACAAACTGCCACTTGATTTAAAGCTTGAGATGTGTGTTAATTTGGATTTGCTTCTGCACCTGGCTTGCCTCAGAGTCTCTGGATTACTTAATTGGACCCTTTGTAGTTCAGGTTTTGTATTTTAAGATATGTCAGGTTATGACAAGTTCCAGAACAAAATAATGTTAAGAAAAAAAAAAAAAACAAGCTTTCATGTCAGATATTGTTACAATTTGTTATTCCATGACTTGAAGCGGATTTTGACTTCCCCCACCTCAACACCCACAGCTCGGCCTCTCAGTCTCCACATCTAAGCGTTGCCCTTAGGTCTTCCCTTTGTCACGGCCGAGCAGGCTGGGCCGTGCAGCAGCTGCTGTGACACTGGGTGAAGGTGACGGGCAGTCTGCTGAGCGTGCCCGTTTACTGAGGCTACGTTTAGCGGGAGGGGAGGGGAGAGGAACGGAAAGGTCCCGCGGAGGGGCAGTGCGTTGGGTCGGGACTCAGACGCTTCAGCTTCGCCCGTGTGGCAGTGTGCTGTGGCCGACGTGGCGGGCTCCGTTGCCACCCCTGGAGGGCTTTTGTAGTAGTGCTGCTCAGACTGCCTTGGGATCTGAGGAATACCAGAACAACAAGGACACTGCAAGGACAGGGAGCTCCCTTTTTCACACAGTGGGGTAAGAAATTGCAGTTTCTGGTAGAAACAGAATTAAACTTCTCCGAGGCCCCATGAAGCTTCCTGAGCACTCAAAGTTCATGTGGTTTCTCCTGGGTTTTAGTGCCATCACAGGCTGTAGTTTTCCTGCTGTGGGAGGAATACAGGCTTTAGGCAGGGACCTTGGGTTGTCTCTTAACTCTTCATGTTTGGGGAGTTTGCAGGGTGGAAAGTTGCCTCACAGCGTTTCTCATCTTTCCCCTTCTGGAACTGGTCTAATCTTTCTACCACAGCATCTATGACAGGGATGGGTCGCCCGGGATACAATAAGGCTCATGGCTGCTTCTCTGTAAGTAATCTGAGCAACTGACTATAAATAACATCAACAGCATGACCTTAGCTCCGAATCCTACCATTTTGAAAGAGTGTTTTGAGGAATAATTTTAAAGGCAGCATTTCCATATCCTCAAGCACTGTCAAATTTGCAGTGCCCCCCTTGCTTCTTTAAACTTTTAAAGCTATAACACTGGCAGTTCACGCAAGCAGCGTTAGTCAGTCCTGTGTGGATCCTGGATCACAATGAAATTACGATGTCAAGAAGATTCAAGCCTTTCTTTAGTCAGTCAGAAATATTGGCAGAAAACAAATAAAATCCAGCTTTTGCGAGTGAACTCAAGCATTCTTCTTGGATGTGAGTGGAGAATATTACGTTATCAAATACCACTCCAACTATACAATTCCACATAACGCAATTCAAAACATGTTGAATATTTAGGATGCTTGCAGTATGCCTTGATGTCCATTGTAGCAAATATTTCTGAGACAAACAAGTAATAAACCTGTCACTGAATGAATTCAGTTTGCTCAAAAATGTAATGGCTGCTGCAGAAGTGGGGCCATCAGTTCTGCAAAAGATGAGGTGGCAAAGGGAGAAACTGCACTTGCAGTACGATTCTGTAAGTGCCTGTATTTTAAGTCTAATTTTCCAACAAAGTGTGTGTAACAAGGGCGATATTTTTACAATCATTTTCTCTAATGATAAAAGAAATTGATACAATTTAAAAATTTGAGAAAAAAAAAATTTCATGTAATGCATTTAATGTTCCATCTGAAACACTCGAATGCTTCATGAAAAGTAGACTTCAGATTGAAAATGCCTATAACTAAACACAGAAGTTATTAGGTTAAGGGAGGCGTCTGCTGTGTTGTCAGTAAGAGAAACTGGTTGCCAAGGACCTGAGTCCCTGGTGACCTGCTGTCTAAAACAGGGCCTGAGTCCTTCCAGGAGGGACAGAGCTGTTTGCTCACACACAAGTCCATTACAGATTGCAGATGTTGTGCAAGCTTGTTGCGTTGCAAATTTGGCCTGTTTTCATGAAAGTTCACAAAATATATGTTGAGTGGCCTATTTCTTTTTGGTGAGTGAGCTGTGTTCTGGGGTGCACAAATAGGGAGGAATTGCAGGCTTTAAGCATTTGAACTGTTTTGCAACTGGAAGAAGCAACAGATAATGGTTTCCCCTGAGCAGCTGTGATCAAGAGCTCCCGTATCTGAATCAAAGAAATTCTTCAAGTGGCTTCTGACTTTGAGGGGAGCATTGGGGGCAGTGGGTGAAGGATAATTTGCTTCAAATGGGGACACAGTTGTAGTTCATGGTGAATCTGGTCGCTTGATAGACTGGCCTAGGTTCTGGACTGCATGATGTGGGCACTGCTGTCTACTTGCTTGAGGGATGGAGATAGTGCTGTGAGTTTTGCTGGGTTTTCACTCCAGCACATTTAATGCTGTTAGTGTTTCCTTTGCTTTTTTCTTTTCTTTTTTTTCTTTCAATTCTACTCGTTCATTATAAAGTAAAGATAAAAGTAACCCCGGGAGCAAGGTTGGTACAGTGTTTTTCTAGTATTCAAGATACAGATGCCTTGCCAAGCTACTTTCAAAGACTGCTTTCTTCCATTGACTTTTACCTCCTTTGTGGGATGAAATAGAACTGAAAAATGACAAGAAGAGAAGACAGTGTGTGATGCGTCCCTGGCAATCTTGTGTCTTCCACTTTCTCTATAACTGTCGATAACACCCAGTATACTTTCGTTTCATGGCAGACGGGGAAATTGTGTTATATTGAAGGAAAGATGAGTATTTCAGGTAGCTACAAAATTGGGATAAATGCTCCCCTCTAGGTTGCTTGCATTTTCTGTTAGACAGAATGACAGACATTGATACTAAAATCAAATGCAACCTTTAGGCACCATTGCTTCATAGCTGTCAGTCCAAATTCCCCAATGATCTTAAGGGTTAAAGTAATTCAGAATATAAAGCTAGATCCATAGGGCATAGCTGGCTGTTGTCTCCGTGCCAGGCTGATGGGGCATTACCACACTGCACGGATGTTAAAAAATAGAGTCCTTTTGTCATCTGTCTACACCAGTGATTAAAGTCACCCATAAGCTGACCACATCTTATTAGAGGCACCCAGTATCTCTATCCAGACGGGATGGCCCTACCAAAGCTGTTTGTCTCATGATTCTGACCACCTTTGATAGACTTCATTAACTCATGGGCTGCGTGTGTACAAGTAAATACCAAATACAGTGTAGAAAAATATTAGAAGGGAGGTGGTAAAAGAATTTGAGTCATATTCTGGCTGAAGGCTCTGAGATAGGGATGGATTATTGCTAGATTTAAGCAAAGTCGACTGTGCTGCTGGTCAGTAGCTGAGAACCTCAGAGTGATGATTCCGTGTTTGTGGTAGGGGCTGAGCCTTTGCTAAATGAGCAGCTAAATGAGGATAAAGGCTGATAATCAAAGTCTCCTCATTCTGTTATTTGGTTAGTGCAGAGCTAACCTAGCTTTCAGTGGCTGGGATGGAGCACCAAGCAGATAAACTTCCCTTCCCTGTGACATTGCTGGTATCTTAGTATCCTCAGGAGCTCTTTGAGGAGGCAGAATCAAATGGCCTTCTGAATTGCCCTCACAGAGTGAATTACTGAGGGAAATCCTGTGGTCTTCATTGTGCAGGGGCTCAGGCTTCAAGACAACGGTGGCCCTGCTGCCTGGGAAGGCTGTAGCTTTAGAGGGATTAGGAGCCGGATTTCAGTGTTGCCGTCTAGGCAGCACCTCTCTTGTTCCTCAGCTCAGCAGTGCTGCGAAGCCACTATATCACTAACTAGGTTCTTGGGGGGAAGATTGTTTTACAGCAGTTTTTTCTTCTCTTCAAGCAAGAGCCAGGGAAAGCAAGGTCTGAAATCACTTTTCTTTTTCTTTCTTTTTTTTTTTTTTCCCCAAAGAGAGTGGGCAAGATGGTAGTAAAAAGGCAGAAACCAGTAAGCAGTGGCTGCTTCATGGCTCTTGTGGGCATAAGGCTGTCGTGTCTAATTTCATCACCAGTTACTTGCTAATATTTTATATGCTTTTTTGAAGTGCTTTACAATCTTGCACGAGTCTTTGTAGGACAGGGCACCATTCTGCCATGCCACTTTTATTTTATGGGCAGGAGGGACTGCCAGTAATCTGACACATGGCCAAGCTTTTCCCCTCTTCACAAGAAAGAGCAGCAAGGTGGGCGCCCGAAGGGAAGCAAGGTCATGCCAAGGGCACAGCCGTGACAGAGGTGTCTCCCCATCTCCTAATGCAGCATCCCGTTGCCTTGAGCTCCTCTCCTTTCCCTGACATTGGGAGCAGAGCAAAGAGTAGCTATGCTTTTAAAAGCAATGTACCAGATTTAGAAATCCTTTGACCTTTTGATTGAAGGAAAATAACGTACTCAAAACACTAATTAAAAACCAAGAATATCTGAGAACGTATAAATAGTGTGCAATTTTTTTTTCACCAAGAGGGCCATTTCAAAGAACAAAGATGCTTTTGTATTTTGTTTTTGACCAGTTTGTAGAAAATCTGTCTGTTCCTGTTCTCTCTGGCCTAACACATCTAGTTGTGACTCGTGCTGTCTGCTTGCATTAATAGCACTGACTTATGCTAAACGTTAAACCACAGTGTGACTCGGCTGAGGTTTCTCATTCCTGCAGTGCTGGACTACCACAGTGAAACCTTGAAGGGTTTGTGTGTGTGTGTATGTACTTCAGTTCACTCTCAGCACTGTGCTGATCCTCCAGAACTTTTTAGAGCTATTTCTTTTTGCTGTGTGTTATATGTGCTTTGCCTTTTGCTTTCAGGCTCCCAAGGGAATTTTCGAACCACTCTGTCATAGCCCAAGGTGGTCTGATCTGGAAAAAAAAAGGAAAAAGAAAAGTGCAATGCTTGAAACATGTCAGCTTGTTGCACCAACTCCTCCCCATTAAGACAAAAACCCAAGATGGAGAAAACCATAGTTTAGTTACTAGCTATAGATTTTCCAAGACAGAGGAACTGTCCAAAATAAGTTTGGGGGAAACTGGACAAAAAGTCGTTTGCCAGGACTATGTCAAGATGATGAGTCTAATGTAGAAGCCCTTATTCTACTGCAGCTAGTAGAATGAAGTGACTAGTCATATGGGAATTAGACCAGTTGGGAAATGTCATGCTAATTGATTTTTCTTTTCATTATAAAATGACAAGTAAAAAGAAGTGAATTGTATTGCTGAAATTTAGTCTATTTTATTGTATTTTTTTTCGCAGAAAATGTCTCAAAAACTTGTAGTTGAAATGTGACAGAGAAAAAGACTACTTGGACTGGAACAGGGTAGACTGTTAGGCCCTGCTCAGCATCATGCCCTTCCATGTTTCAGTCAAGTGGTCCCAGCAGTCATCTACTACTTTCATTTTCTGTGAAAACTTTTGTAGGGTCTGTATTATTTCCCAGGTCAGTGTAGGAAAATTCAAAAATATTGTGGGATAGGCTTCTTTTTGCCCAATTCTGTTTGCGATACTTGAACCTACCATGGGATAACTTAGGTTGTGCTATTCATATTTCACCAGAAAATAACATTATTTTTTCCAGCGAAAACTGTTGTCTGACAGACTACAGACTTAAATGATGTGGTCAAATACTGAAACAAAGACGAGCTGTAGGACATGAGTGAGATGGGCACAGAAACACAAGCTAGGAGCTTAATCTGACGATGACTTTCTAGTTAGTCTTTCCATGTTGCAGAAATAATAGTGCTTAATCTGCAAGGATTTGTGAATCAAATTTGAATGAAAATGGCAAGGTCTGAATATTGTGCCAGGTTCCTAATAGCTATTCTGAGTTTCTACATTTTTTATCATATAAAGTATGCTAAAATTGGTCCGCTTCTTCTGCCTGCCTACTTTATTTTAACCAGTGTTGACAGCTACAGCTGGTAGAAACACTCTAAATTAAATAAAAAGTCAGTGCAAAAAGAAAAAAGAGAAAAAGATTTTTTTTCCATAAAACCACTAATTTGTTCTGTCAATGGACTGCATTTACCATATACTTTGAGTCTTGTTAAAGAAAGATAACAATATAATAGATCTCCACAACATCATATATCTAAGGCAAACATTTCTATATGAAATTCAGAGTCTGGAGTTTCTTCTTATATTCTCTCTGTCCCCTTCACTTTCTATGTGTACATCTACACGCATAATTATAAATGACACATCATTTTTGAGGACAGAATTGGGTTTTGAGTTAGCACAGTGTGTTTGGGGAACTAATGGCTATAATATCTCTTTTCATCTTTTATATTCTGCCTTCTGTTCCTATTTTTTTTCCCTGTAGGTAAGCACAAGCATTTATAGTCAACTGATTCTCAAGTGAGACATGACCGTAGGGATTGTATCAGGTTAGGAAAGCTGGAAAGGGGAACTACAACTTTTGTTTGGGGTTGTCCCGCGCTCCACAGCCAGGGCCCGAGCTGCTGACAGGAGGAGGTCACCGTCCAAGGAGAGGTGCCTGCTGTGCCTCGCAGTCTCGCCCCGTACGCGGAACACGGGCCGTGCACGTACTTGTATACCGGCTACGGATGCAAGTGGCCAAGGATTCGTTTGATTGACAAAGACAGTCCAGGTTGGCAGCAGCTCTGTAGTGTTGTTTTCCCGAGCAGGATTCAGTGCACAGGTGGTGGAGGGGATGCCTAGGACTCAGTGATGCTGCTCCTCACCTTCTTCTGCCCCTGCTGTTTGGCTGTTTTCTTCTTACTATGGTCATTGCAGGGTCCATGAAATCCCATGTGCTTGTCTTGACCATCCTAGCTTATTGAATATAACTTTTTAAAACTGCAGTAAAATTAATTAACATCTTTTCAGATTTGTTTCAAAAGCTACCACTTTTAGTTTTATCTAATGAATTCACAGGGTCTAAATCCACTGACAACAGTAAAGAGACAATTGAATAAGACTGAATTTTGAATCACTTAAATGTCTTCTCTTTTTTTTTATCTTCTTTGTGATTACTTCCCACCTTTCTCCTGAAGGTCACTTAAGCGATTCCTCGTGTGCATCCAGTAATGCTCAGCTCCAGCAAAGGCCCAACGTCCATTGCTTGGGAACAGAAGGCACTGGGTTAGCAGAAAAATTTAGGCTGCTGTCTGAGGCTCTACAACTGTCAGCCTGATGCCAAGCCAATAGCCTGGGAGTTTAAATCTGGACCAGGTTCTTCAGGGCCAAAAGAATTTGTGTTCGTGGCCGTGTGTGCACGTCCTGCTCCAGCGGCACCGGCTGCCTTTCGCCGTGCTACGAAGCTACCGAGTGACTCCCTGGTTTGTGGCCACAGTCGTAGTATTGACTCCTGTGACTTGTGCTCACTGCCTACAAAAAAGGAAAAGGAAGCCCTTCACTAGTAGCAAAGGCTTTGCAGCGGGGTGCAAGGTTCCTCTCTGCTGCCTCTCTGCACAGCTCACCCCCACCAGCACAACCATCAGAAGTTGTTTCTCTCCCTTCAGCTTCAGATCTTCTTTGTTAGGGAAATGTTCCCTTTGTTAGAGAAATGGGGCAGTTTGGAGGTTTTAGTTTTGTTCTAGTCAAAGGCTCTGTGTTTTGGAGCCAGTCTGTTCTGTGGAGCTGTGTTGGAACTCCTACCCTTGGTCCAGTTTCTTCACTGAGGAAGCTGTTCATGTTTGGGAGGAAGGTCACTGTACTGTCGACTGTGTTTTAGCTTTTTTTTTTTAATTTTTTTTTTAATCCTTTCTGGCATAGAATTCAAAGATAACTGCAGTAAATCTGTCTGTATTTCAGTAAAAAAATAATGGTCACCTTTGGCCCTGGAGGAAGAGTAATGATTGGTTGGAGAGATGCTTTTGACTTCCCGAGTAGCTAATGAGCCCTTGTCTTTGTTGACATTTTTTTCAATTCTGAAGACAGATCCTGAGATCTTTGCGCTATTCCAGCTCCAGCTCTTCTAGGGAAAATGCTTAAGGAGTTTAATATTTAAATGCTTTCTTGATAGCTGTCATCTTGGTATTGGTAAACAGCCATAGGAAGGCAACAGTTTTTTTCCAAACAGGTTTTTATCTCTAGGATTTCTTTGCAATCACGTCACAATTTCATAAATTTATCAAATGAGCGCAAAGCACCTGCTAGTTTTCTCTTCCCTGAGGAGCTTGCTTCTTATGAAGCACTATTCTAATAAAGAGCTATTCCTATTCCAATAGCAGATTCTGGAATATCATTTTTACAAAAGGAAAGGATGATCTTTCAACTAGTGAACCTGACCTGTGAACACATGTCTGCAGTGAAGTCCACTAATCTACAGAAAACTTCTTTTAAAGGTAGTTGTCAAAAAATTCTCCCTATAAACAATGAGTCCTAGGCAGGTTTCATAATACAGATCTAGACACAGGCGATATCAAATGAGAGCAAAACTAGTAAATGCCAATGCTAGCAGGGTTTGTGCCTATCCTCTCACTAGTTTTGCAGGTATGATAATGCAGACCTGCGTGGGGATGCATGTGCCCGTCCACCCCTGAGCTGGGGACGTTCCCTGCACAGCACAAGGATGGGCTTTGCCTTCTCCCTATGCCCCAGAGCTCCGGCCCTGGTGAAATCCCTGAGTTCTGGGGGAAGTAACGAGAGGGGCTTTTCTCCAGATGTCGCTGGAAGAGGAGGAAACTCCTGTGACCTGCAGCACAGGAAAAATATATTCAGGGTTAGGAGCCCTATTTCCTCTCCTATCATAAGATCACGTTGGGTGGGGAACCGGAAACAAGTGGGTCTTCCCTTACCAATGGTCCTCTAAAGTCCCACTGATCCCCTCCCAAAGATAACTAATGGATCTCAATATTCAGTGGTACTTAGGTGTTTAGGAACCTGTTGCTCTGGATCCTTGTATTGCTGTTCAAGCCTGTGCTGTTCATCTTCCTAAACCCTGTCTTGGTTTTCAGCCTAGAAACCAATGGGATTTTTGCGGTTCCTGAGGATGCCTGAGACCCTGTGCTCAGGAAGAGGTAGAGAATCCAGTGTCAGACTGAGGCTAGTGTGCAGCTTTGAGTCCAGCCCAGCCTTCAGCCTTGCAATACATTTAAGAGGCAGTGTTGCATCTCGTGGTTTGCAGCCCAGATCAACAAAGTGTATAAATAGGGCAAAATCTGAGGTGTGAAATAAATTAATAGGGTCACTAATACAATGAAAAACTAATGACTTAATAGAAAGAGCTTGTTACAGGTTGCCTTAAAAAGAAAACAAAATGGCAAAAGGTCACACTGTTGGGTATAAGTGCCTGCTGCCAAGAAGCAGCCAAACAATGGCCAGAAGTTCGCAGACTTGGTGCAGAAGCTATGCCAGGGTCTGCATGTGGAAACAAGAAACAACAGGAAAGTGTAAAAGTATATTAGTTTTTTCCATTTCTACAGGAAAGAATAAGGGGGGGGGGGGAGCATTGAAGGCAGATATATATATATACATATACACGTATATATGTCTTCTATTCCACTGACCTGCCAATATCATAGTGGCAGGTCATGGGAATTGTTTCTGCTGAGCCATTTATTCAGAGCATGGACAGTAACTGCAACATTTCTGAGCTTTATGGCCTCTGAATGCTCCTTTGCTAACATTATTGAGGCCTATTTTTCAGTGTAGCTCAGCCGTTCTTATTTCACAGGGATTGAGTTGCTCTTATATTTTTAATCTATCTTTCTACTATTTTTTTTCTTTTTTTTTCCTCACCCTGTGCAATGCTCTCTTTATAAATTGATTCAAAGCACATCACCTCTGAGCAACTTGGAGCATTGGTTTGGAAAATTCACGGCATAACCAGGGCTGGCGCCTGTAGTTCTACAAGGAAGTGTTGCTCACAGGCAAGAAACACTGACACCAGTTGACAAAGAGAGTTTGTTTGTTATTCTCCCTTGTGTCCTTTAAGTCACGGCAGTTTATTTCAGAATTAGTGCCCAGAAGCTGCTAAGCTTGAGAGCTTAGTGTTGAACGTGACCTTTTCCATGCAGTTCTATAGGAAATGAAAATAGTTGCATATTTTAGTGGGACTTGTTGTGGGAACAAAATACCCACTTGTTGTAAGGAAGGTCACAGGACTCTGTCTTTGAATGAGTAAATTACTCTTAATGCACGGTAATTACTTTGTAAAAATTAATTTTTAACCAGCAAGTACCATTTTTTGGTTCTATGGACTCTTTAAAATATCCAGGCATTTCAAACACCATTAATTATCTCTGTGAACTCTTGGGACTATAACTGGTAATTTGACTGCAGGATTAGACTCCTAAATCTCATTGCAGTAAAACCAGGAAAACATAGTATTTGTCAGCCTTTCACTCCAATTTCAAATCAATGTCTTCTAAAATGTTTATGTTTTATGGTTTAACAAAACAATAAATAAGATGGATAATATAATTCTTGGACTCACTGTGGACTCTTCCTCCCTTTAGTCATTAGGAAAATATTTTGCCTGACTGATGGTGTTGTAAAACGTATTATTTCAAACCACAGATATTGGCAATTAGTATAAATCAAGCTGAACAGGGATAATTAAAATTTAATTCTAAGTTTGTCAAGGTCTTTGGAAGCATATCCTGAGGGCCAACTGTGTCTAGGTTGTGGCTGGTTTCCAGCTGAATTTGGGCCAAAAATTGACATTCTTGCTCAGTCCTCTTTCAAGACAAGTTCCCAGACACTTCAGAGGGGAAGCGCGTGCTAAGCTGCATAGAGATTGAACAGAGGTGCCAGGATTTGTCCTTAAATATGGGTTGTTGGAAGAAATGATTTTAAAATTGGCATCGTTTTAGTTAGTCTTGCTCTCTAATTGCTTCCAATTTTATTTCCACTGCTGGCAAATTCAATGCCTAGCATTGCTGTCAAGAAATTTTTGATAATCTAATTAAAATGATAACATTTCAGGGAAATATTATGACTTTCTAAGGTGTTTTTCCCCTATCCAAAATGCCTAACAACTTGATGGTCAACTGGAGGCGATGCAAGTACAATTCATTCTTGAGTTTTCCAGGCTCATGCAGGTAGCTGGCTGTGCGCTTTAGCCCCATCTCCACGTCCAGAAAGGATCCAGTGTGGCTTTTGCCACTTGCTTTGGGAGCAGCAGGGGGTACAAAGTGTCAGATGCTCCTGCCATGCACCCAGCAAAGGACCCATCTAGCAAACATCAATGATCTGACTGGGGTGACGTTTCTATAGGCTCTTCTCCTGCCCTCCTATATATGTTTCACTTCTTACGCCTTGCATCTTTTCTTTCATTGATATCAGCCAGCCCTTTTGCAGTACGTTAAGAAAGCATGTACTTAAATGGGCAAGTTCAAGGCTTTCCTGACTCCGGAGCAGTTGTACCGGTATTATTCTGAACAAGATTGGCTCTAGCTCAAAGAATGCACAAAGTAATTCATTGTAAGCTAAGCCCCAAGCCGATGCAGCCCCAAGCTAATGTCATTAGATGCCTATCTAGTACCCAGGGTAATTTATATGTGGAAAAAAAAAGCCTGAAACAACCCCCCTGCCTGCTGTCTGTGTTCTGCTTACTGCTGCTTAGCTCACGTATTGACATAAACTTTCAGTACGTGTTTGACTACTCATCAGCTCCTGCAGGTAGACTACACTAATAGAAGTTGGTATTACTGTTCCTGCTTGTAGTACAGACTTGATGATGCTGTTCGGCCAACAGAAATTCTCACAGAGGGGCAGAAATTTCACTGGATACATGTCTGGTTTAGGTGTATTTCATTAGTTTATTTTAATTTAAAAAATCATTGCTATATGGGCTAGTGGTTATATGAGAGTATTCGGTGTATACAGGGTATGAACTAAGTTCACGAATGTAGAACAGTTCACAAATGAGGTATTGTAATTACTGTGGCTACTTTAAAGAAAATATCAGCCTAATATTCATTAGCAATCGAGAAAGACAGCTGAATTTAAGATTTATTAGGGAAGAAATTGAGACCAGACTGTCTGAAGGAGATGCCCTGCAATCTATGGCTGTGTGCTGGCCATAGTCTGGTCTTCGTGTGCAGAACCCTTGGTCGGACCCAGCCTGGCTGTTGTCTTTCCTTGTCTGATACTTGAAAGTCAAATTGATTTATCCTAATGCACATTTCTTGGAGGCATTTTTATCATCTGCACTAAGATTTCCTCTGATTCTTTTTATCCATACAATCTACATGGCTCATTGAAAATGTCCTCCTAAATATCCTGTAATAATTCTAGGAGGAAAGAAAAAAAATCAAGTGGATGGAACCAAATGCCTCCAACAGTAATATTTGCCTTTGCACTCAGCAGTCAGCCTGCTGTCTTTCCTCACAAAGTTGAGTTCCTGAGGTGCAGGGTCAGTGGGAACTTTAGGAGTGAGAACATCAGGATCCGGCTCTCTGCTCTCGTGTGCTGTATCTGAAAACATCTAAATTCGAGATTGACTCTACCTTTGTGAGCAGCCCTGTGGAATCAATAAAACCATCCCCGCGTGCAATGTCGGGCAGCTGCCTGAGTGTTTGCAGTGTGCAGTAGTTGGTGAGAGCTGTGTGGTTACGCCCCTGCTCGGTACTACTTGCTGTTTAAATTAATTTGCACATACCTTGTGGACAGCAAATCTGTGAGTTCGCTGGAAAGTCGTGCCCTACCAGTGAGGAATTTCCATCCCCTGCGTGCGGAGGTTCTGCCCATGAAAAAGACTTGGTAGAAGGAGTTGGACTGGGCACTCACGGCCCGGCTCTGCAGCTGCCCGCAGTCACCATCCCCGCAGCACCACGTGTGGCAATGTGTCTGCTAGGATGGGGTCAAACAAATTACCCTTAGAAGATTAAAACATTAATTATTTTGATTAAAGATGATGATTAATTCTTCTAGGAGTCTTATTGTGTTTATTAACTGTGATAAAATATCATATGGGATTTTGAACTTACGACTACTTCCGGCCGAATAGAAAGCAAAGAACGAGTGCCTATTTGAAGATTAATTTCTTTAATAAAAATCTGTCTCCATTTAAGACATTAATCAAATGGGACCATATCTGTGAAATCAGTGTGGCAGCAGGTTACTTCTGTATCACTGATAACTGTGTGAACAATTTAAGGACTTTGTCAGCAGAGCTGGCAACTTTAATTACACTGGCAGGGCCATTAGGGTGTTGGAACGTCAGGTGGTGAGGGCTGATGAACCTGGTTAATGAAAAGCCCTAAAGGTTGGCCACTCGTATTTACATAATTGAAGAGAATCTCAATTAGATGGTAAGGATTTTTATTTTCTAATTTTATTTTATTACTCAGTTCAAGATGAGAGTCAAGTTTCACTCGGTGTTTATTTAGATAGGATTAGTGAATTTGAAAGTGCCTTCGCTCCTTCAGCATCCCCTATAAGAAGTCTGATTGTGGCCTTGGTTGTGCCCTGTATCATCTTGTTGACCTCTATGGCTAAATGCAGCTGGAAATGAAGGCAGACTCTGCCTTGTAGTAAGAGTGACAAACGCCATGTTAGCTCGTCGGCAAAATTGGTTGCCAAAGTGTTCGGCTCTTCCCGTCATTTCACCGAGTTAACTGCTGTAACAGAAGAGGCAGACATGAGGACAGCAGTTTCAGCAGTCACGTGGTGTGCACGTGAAGTGATTTCACAGTGTGCTTGCTTCTATCTCCTCAAAGCAGCTACTAGGTGTTATCATCTATGAATGCTAAATACAGTGATTAATTGCACTGATGTACAAGCAAACAAGATTATGTGGAGCTGTATGATAAGAAAGTGCTGATTCCCTCTGTCACTATAATAGATGGCTCTCTCTTCCCTTTCTTGCCTGGGTTTAGATGCATTAAGATAATACTAATCAGTTTGTAATTAGTTACACGTACAACTGAATATGGCCCAACAAATGCACAGATTTCAAACATTTTGAACTTTTCAGTCTATTGAGGGGAAGTATTTGGGGCCACTAATCTCGATGGATGGTGAAAGGCCAGAGAATCTAATACTTCTCCTCTGGGGCTAGTCCTCCTGAGTTACAATCCAAGCCATTAATACTTAAATCCCGAAGCCGGGCCGGCTCCACCGTAGACCCTCGGAGCCTTTCATTTTGTCTGCTGCTCTGTCTGCTGCTTAATACGGATCTGCACTTGGGATGCTCCCTGGACAGGATGTGGTTAATGCTATTCTTATCCCTAACTATGAGTAATCCTGGAAAGCGCTTCAGTTTATACTTTTGTGGCCAGACATTATTTGGTTCATTTTTTAACAGCACGATGGCCAAGGAGGCCGGTGCTTCTCGAAGATGCGGATGCTTCAGGATTTCCTTGTCCATTTAAAGGCCTCCAGGTCCAGTTCCTCACAGTTTGCAATGTGACCGCATTAATGCCCTTCTTAATTGGCATCAAAACCTTAATTTTCATTCTCTGTCTATGAAGTCAAAAGGTAAAATAAAGCAGCACCTTGAACAGTAAATATGTTATATTGGCATGCACGTATTGTGAACACACTCTGCAAACTAAAACATGCCTCTGCTGAAGACCATCTTTTTAGAAAGTACTGCTTTTAACACAAATAATATATATATATATGAAGTCTATTAGAAAGACAAATAGCTATCAAATGTATTCACTGCATATATTCTATATTTATAATACATATATATGTATGTATAAATTTGCCATAATATACATGCTTTTGCAATAAGAAATAAAGTGGTCTGGAAGATGACTGAAAATAGAACAATATGATTAGGGGAGTTAAACCCTGATTTGCATCTAAAAAAATGTAGGGTATGCTCATTTATGTGCAAATGTAATGGAAAAGGGCTGCAGGTAAAGTGGCAAAAGCCTAAACAAAATAAACACTTAATTTTCTTTTATTGTACTTTGTGACTATTAATAATATTGCAGTGCTAAGGCAGAAACATTAAACTAAGCAGGGGAGCAATAAATGTTCCTAGACTGTACAATGCTGTTGACATTAGCAGCTAATAGCTCCAGAGTTCGCATAAAATGCAGATTGAAGTACAGAGAAGATGCTTAGTGGAGTCAGCAGCGGCGGGGAGCTGTTTGCAGGTGAAACTGATACCCAGGGGCAGACACAGCGGGCACTGCTCCCTGCAGAAGGTACCCGGGAAGGGCTTTTTTTAAGCGCTTAATCAGAAAGTCTCTTTCCTCAGGCAAGAGATTGGATAATCCCAGTTTATTTATCTCCCAAACTAGCTTTCAGAATGATTAATTGAAATATGCTGTGTGTTTTGTTTACAAATATCATGAAAAATATGTGGAGTGTAAAACATGTTGATAGAAAAATGAAATCTATCCTCATTTAAGAACATCATGCTAAAGCTGAGAATGATGACTTGATTTTCACACTCTTGGACATGTGAAGGGGAAGCTGGATTTAGCGTTAATGATCCTTAATTCAGTTAACTCACTGGGACACGGGAAGGGAGGCAGTGCTTGCCAGTAGCCACATTGTGCTGGGTTTTGCCTTGCAAGTCTGGACAAAACTGTGTCCGACACCTTTGACTGAGAAACTGTAAAAAAATACTGAGAGTAGGAGAAATTAATAGCCATATATATAATAGAAGAGAGAAGAGCTCCTCTTTCCATCTGCCCCCTGGACAGGCTTTTAAGAAGTGAAACTGCATATCTTCAGACATTTATTTTTTATTTGCAAAGTGGTTGGTAATCAGGCACTACATTTTAGGAGTTAGGTTAAATGGTGCCGTGTTGGGAAGGAGTGAGGCGATATTTGAAGCAGCACATTAGTTGCCTTAAGAAAAGTCCATCTCCTGCCCTGCGTTTCATTCTGGGGAGAAAGCCCTAGTTGGAGGCCTCGGCAGTGCCTTATCCGCCAACCTGCCCCCCCTTTCGAGGCCGCTGCGAAGGCTCTGCTGAGGTTTGGGACTGCCTGTGGGATCAAGCTCAACTCCGCTTTGCTTGAACGGGAGCTAAGGCTCCCCGTGCTCTTTCACAGGCTCTTCCTCACACTTGAGGAAAACTCTCCACAACTAGCCAAAAGACACTCCCTTACTCTCTTTGTGGCACATTTATTGAAAAAAATAAATGGTTAGAGTGGCTGCTAGCCTGATATCCCTGCATATTCCGTTGCCCAAAATTGATGGCTTATACAGCATCTAACAAAATGAGGCTCTGGATAGTAAGAGGGGCTTTTAGGTTCTAAGATAACATAAGAGGTTAGTAGTAATATCACATGGCAGAAATGGAAGGAAAATGCCTGCTTTTTTTTCCCCATCACTTTAAAGAGCTGGATCATTATCTTTTGGAGATGGAAATAAATAAACTCTTCGAACACTTACTCAGTTGTTACTAGGGGTCGGAGAGTCCCTCTCCGCGCTCTCTGTGGGTCGGGGCTGTCCTCGGTTTCCCTCGCGCTGGCAGAGCGGTGCCCTGGGTGCCGCGTGTGCCCGCGGCCGGAGAGCGAGCGGCCTTGCAGGGCCGGCGGGAGCCTCGCTGCGGGTTCTGGCAAAGTTCAGTTGCCTGGAGACTGCTCGTGAATTTGGGTCAAATTTTCCTTCTCATTTCAGGAGCTAAAAAAGAAAAGGGAAAAAAGAGAGAGAGAGAAAGAGCTATATTATCCAGGGACAATGAGAGGATTTTGTCCTGCTTTTATACAGTTCAGTTCTCTCCATCGCCTCAAGAGCATCGTAGCATCTAAGTGATAGGTCACAGCTCTGCACGGGGCAGTCTCGGTCCCTTTTGTTGACTGTGTTCCACTTTGTATAAATAATTGACCATCCTGGTATGGGAAAAGTAATGTAAACCTCCCATTACAGGACAAGAAAATCTTTCTGGCTTATTTAGTACGCCCCCTCTTTTTTTTTTAGTTTTTCTTCAGGTGTTAAAATTAATTTCTGGCCTCTTATTAGCTGGGGAAATGTGATACTGACAGCGGTTAGAAGGAAATTGAGCTGAGCCTATGATGTTGAGTGAATGTCCAGAAGTTGTAGATAAAACAGACTCCCTCTTTTGCTGCTGTTTTTCTAGTCAAAATAAAAATGCTTTCCAAATAAAAGAATGAGGAAGGCAAAAATAAAAGTAAATCCCAGCAGCCGCTTTGGATTACACACAAGAAGAATCCGAGTAAAATGTAATATTCGTTAGCAGCTGCATAAGTAAGTTAGGCTGGATCAGCATTGTACAAAAAGACTCAGTGAACCAGTTCAGATCCCAGAGCATGATACATCTGAGCGAACCCAACCTACTTGGCATGGAGCAGCTCAGGATTTCCCGCACTGCGGCTCCTGAAGGCTCTTGTGAGCCTTTAGAATAGGAGCTCCCTCTCACTGCACAAGGGCCATCTCTTTGTGTCGCTCACTCACTGGGGTTATTCAAGTGGTGCTTTGTGAGCCGTGTCTTGACTCCGCTTTATTTCTGTGCATAAGCCCCAACCCTTCTGTGCGGCTGCCTTTCACACCTTTGTTTTTCAGCTGTCCTCCTGTTACGTGATAGCACTCGAATCGCGGGCTGTATTCATCAAAACAGGAAGCATTTCAAGAAGAACATTAGCACTTAGTACCTTGCGGGTTCCAGCCCTTGATTTCAAGCCAAACTGCTGTTGTTTTTGGCAAGCGTATTTTCCTCTGAACCTGATGTGTTTGAAATATCAGTGCTGGGGAATTACTCAGGTAGATCCAGCTCCAGAGGCTTATTCTGTTGCACATCTGCCCTTCAAGGCCTACCTGCCTAGGCCTTTCTCACCTAACTAGTGCCCGTAGGAACTGGATGCACCAGTCAGGGGGTGACTTGGCCCTCTTCTGCCCTAGGCGGAACACACTGAACCGACAGACAGCGATGCTGTATATTGGAAAATGACATACATTGCTAATCTCCATGAATGTGGCTGTGAGAATAAGAGTTTGGTACTTGCCAGAGCTCACTGTGCCTCGATACTCAGGTAAAGGATTCGTATTTATTATGTCCTCATTCTCCACCATCATTTTGATGCTTTGAATATCGTCGTGATGCCCGTCATCCCAGAGCTGGAAAATACCCATGTTTGCATCAGTGACAAATTCCACAGTTACCTTTTTTCTGACAATTTTTTGATTAATGTTTGAATGGAAAGATAGTGGAATTATTTTGAGTGGGATTGTTGGCTCAAAGAGTTAACAGAAACAAAATATGTTTTTCTCACAGTAAAACAGGCAAATGTGACCTTAGATTAAATAATTAGAATATGCAGTTACTCACACAGTGCTCTGACCTGAATTGTGTATCTGCGTTTCTTAGTCGAAACTTCTGAACTAGGCAACTCTCTGGTGAATTCACATCAAAAGCCCCTTGAGGACCTTCAGTTTTGGACCTTCTCTGACCAACTATAGAAAGGGAGCATTTGATTGTGCATTTTATGTAGCATTTAGAACCCAGCAGTAGAGAACACTAGTATTGTGCCCTGCTGCAAGGAACGAGCAGAACGGTGAGGTGTGGAAGGTACAGGGCAGTGGGAGGAGGAGGAAGAAGAGGAGGAGGAAGGAAGAAGACATGGCTGAACGTGGAGATGCCTGGATGCTGGAAGAGTGAGATGTAGCAGCCCACGTCTCTTTGATGGAAGCAGTACATCTAATCGGCATTCCTGCTATCTTGTGGACTGATCTGAATTATTTGCGATGGCAGAATCATTGTTTATGCTGTGCTCACAAATACGGCATTGCAGAAGGAAATGCGGAGAACTGCGCTCTGTATTAGACACAATTGCCATCTATTTTTAGGAGTATTCTTAAAACTCAGAAACACAAGGTCTTTATATGTGGTCTATATTTATATATCCATGTATATAGCTCAGTGCCCTAATTAGCAAAGTTCAGGAAGCCGTGCCAGCGGAGATAGGGTTAGAGGGAAATGAGAGATGACTGTCTGACAAGCCTAAAAATAGGGTGAATTACTCTTTATGTGCCTTTTGGTAATGCAAATAAAGCAGAATTGTGCAGTGGGGGGGACCTCAGTTCGGGAGACCCATTCCGGTTATTTGTCGCATCAAATACTGTAACATCAGAGTTTCTAAAAATTATAAGATGTAATTTTCTAACCTCCAAATAGTCCCCTCCTACAGTGTGAAGCACGTCCCTGTGCTGCCTCACGGGGAGTTGTGCAGGGGCTGGAAGCTGGTGTTTGCTCGCAGAGCAGTGCCCTCCCTCTGCTTCATTCAGTGGAGGCCTCTCAAAGCGAGGCCACCACCACGTCCATGTCACCCGAGCGCCCCCAAAGCTGTCCCTCCCCCACGAGCTGCAGTGAGGAGGCTCTGCTGCTCAGCAGAGCTGGGCAGGGCTGGGCACTCCCCCTGCAGAAACCTTCAGACGAGCAAATTAGATGCTGCAAGCATCTCCATTGCCCTATGCTGGACGCTCTCCATATCCCTCTTGTACTGGGGAGCCCAGATCTGCAGCCAGTATCCCAGGTCCAGCCTCACCAGAGCTGAGCAGAGGGGCAGGATCCCCTCCCCGACCTGCTGGCAACGCTCCTCCTGAGGCAGCTGGGATCCCATTGCTCTTCTTGGCCACGAGGGCACGTTGCTGCCTCACAGTTAACCTGTTGTCAACCAGGACTCCCAAATCCCTGTCCATAGAGCTGCTTTTCAGCAGGTGAGCCCCTAGCCTGTACTGGTGCATGTATCCCAGGGCAAATGCAAAAGATGTGATTTAATGAGGCACAAATATTGTAAGATGAAGACCTTTAGCTACATTCTTAGCAAACTGTTACTGCTGCTTTGTATCATTTAATAGAAAATACAGCAATTGCGTCTTTTATTTCCAATCCTAATATATTCATGAGGCTGAAATAGATAGTGTGCAGTGTGAGCTGGGCCAGCGGTGGGTTTGCCTGGTTTAGAAGAGCTTTCTCCACATTCACGGTTTATTTAAAGAGATTCTGTCCCAATTTACCAGCCTCTGAGAAAGCCCTGATAATTAGTATTCTTTGAGGAAGAAATTGAGAAAAGTAAGTATACTGTGTGTGACAGCTTTCATTATCCAACTATTTCCTGGGATATATAATGACTCGTTTTCAGTTAAGAGCCATCAGAGATAAATTCCATCCATCTCTATGAGAAAGAGCAGAGAGCATTAAGTAGAGCTTTATTTCTCCCAAATGGTAATATAGGCTTTTATGAGCTATTCAAAAGCAATGCATATATTGCCCTTTATTGAGATCCATGATAGCCTTTGAAAACAGATAAAATTGTTTTTTCCCCTTCTTAAGGCACATTTGCCCCATCTGTGTGGATTTAGGAAGCTTCCCTCTGTGCGAGTTGGGTGGACACGTGGCTGGGGTAGGGGCACTGGTTCTTAGCAAGGAATTTTGAGCTGGAAGAGATTGAGCTGCTCGTTGGGTGATGCTGTGCCATGGGAGCTAACTGCAACACACCTTTCCTCTGACTGTGCTCGGCCAGGGATTCTTCTGGCGTGCGAGCCCTGAGCCCTCCACAGAGCTGCATCCTGTCTAGAGAAGCTGTTGGGAGAAACGCAGAGCCGATTCCCTCCGCAGCAAAAACAGGCCGGCAATTGCTCAGGATCGGGATTCATTCTTTGCCCAAAATTTGCAGCACAATCAGGCACAAGGTGGAACAGACGCAAAGAAAATTCAGATTTCTAGTGGCTGTAGAGATGAAAATGAACTGAAGAAATGAGATTCTTCAGGGGCTATCCTGCTGGGGCAGGATCTGGTACATCCATCTTATGCTTCGTATGCAGAGGATGAAATCTGATGTCTTCTTGGTTACAGAAACCCTTTTTTAACACTATAATGTTTAAAAAATACAAACCATATGGATATTGCCATCTTCCTGAAAGAATGTGATAAATGTAGGAATCAATGTAATCTGCCTGTTCTCCTTGTATATTAAAAACTTGGTTGGCCAAATAAAACAAAAAGCTCACAGTAGGGTGGAAGATAATTCACATAGCAGTAAAGATTGATTTCCTTTTCCTAAATGCTTCAGATAAACCACGCCCAAGTTGTACTTGTTTTTGAAGGGAAAAAAGTGATTCTGAAACTCTTCTGTGCAGCTTTAACTCTGACAGTTGGGGAGGGACAATTCCTTCTTACATTTGTAGAGCATGTGTAGTGTATGTTGGGTGCTGTGACAAGCATCTATACTCGAAAGAAAAATGAACCTTTAAGCAACTGAATATCTTTTGGCTGCATGGGAGAAAAAAGTAAAATACAGAAAAGTAAAAGAAAATCTCAACTTTGTTCATATAAAGGCTGAAGGGGAGGATTTCAGGATCTCCAAACTCAACTGGGTTGGGAAATTCCTTATGAAACTGCTTGTTTAGTTCATGAGACCAAATGCTGAGGCAATATTTAGACTAAGGGCTGGGTCCTCAGCTGGCAGAAAATCACATAGTTCCACTCGTGTGTGTTGGGGCTGGACAGCTTTTGCAGCCCCTACTCTCACGATTTCCCTACGTGCCTTACTGTGTTTGGTTCCAGGTTTTCCTTTGATTCCCTGAAACCCAGACTTAGGGAACTACATGCAGTCTCAATTTGCATGAAGATGAAATGAGTAAGTGTCTTGCCTGTCAGATTTTGGAAAGAGTCTTCAAAACAATAGGCCTAGAGGCCCTCAAAACCATAAGACAAAGAAAACAGACCCCAGATTTATCTTTTCAAGCAATATGGTTTATACAGTGATGTCAGGGTTTTTGCAAACATAAGGCTAACGATGCTCTAATTTATCCCAGTTGAGAATCGGATCCTAAATGTGTTAGTCAGAAGACAAAAATGAACTCCGTTTCCCCAGAATCTCCCTCTCTGTCTCTGGTGCTTTCTCCATCTCTGAAATGACTGTTTCTGTGGAGATTAACAATCTCAAGATTGACAGTCTCTTCTGATTTTCATTTCTTACTCATTTCATTCTTATTTCATAAGTAGCTCATCTTATTTTCTTTCTTTAATGACTACCTCCAGGTGAGATCCACAGGACGTTAAGTCTTTTTCTCAATTGCTTTAGCGACAGCACATTTTGGCAGTAAAACAGCTTCCTAAGCCTTGACACAGCTGCAGGACTGGGAGATAATACTTAGAAACAAACCTAGCCCTGCAAACCCTGTGTTAGGATCTTGTCAACTACTGAATGTACCAAAACTCAAAGGAAACTCCTAAGTTTGGTGTTGCACCATGCAAGGAGACGGCCAGTTGACTGCAGCCCTGTTGCCTGCTGGGCTTGCAAAATTCGTTTTGATTCCTGTTCCCCTGTAAAAGATCCCTGCTCCATCTTGTTGGCAGACCTATAGGAAAAATAAGTAGCCAGAGCACAAGGTATTCCATAGATGTTAAAAAATTGCTGAATTCCTCTAAACAGGAGATGTGGGTTTCCCCTATCATTGTTATCTTTTTCTCTTAGAAACAGAAAGAATCCAGTTTCCCACAAAAATTCTGGAAGTGTGGCTCAGGGCACGGCCAGAATGAGGAAAAAGGATAACAGTACCACGCAAAACGTGGTGAATCTAACATAAAAGTGGGAGAATGCAAACATATATATGAGGTTGGCTGTGTGCTCGTCTTAGCTCGGACATTGGGTTTGTGTGCGGTGGCTCCATGCCTGTCATTCCCGGGACGTGGAGGCTCCCGCATGGCAGAGCTGGGCCTGGAGTGCCCTTCCCACGACAGCCGGCAGCTGTCGTTATCCTGCTGCTCCCTCGTGCCTCCAGAACGGCGTGAGCCGTGCCCGTGTCCGTGCGGTGAGCGCCTGGGAAGAGCAGGGACGTTGGTTTTGTTTTCCCGTATCTGCCAGATCCTCCCTCCGTGGATTTATTGCATAGCCATCTGGCAGGCACCGCTACAAGGGAACTTCCAGCTAAGAATAATGCTGTACACTGGGAGAAAATGGTCTGTATTCAAAGCCTGGGAGGACTTCTGGCTGCTCTTCATCTACGCTCTGGTAGAAGCAATGGGCTGTCAGCTCTTTTTATTTTTATATATAGAACAGCCTACCTTAGAGATCTGTCTAAAGCTTGGCTAATATATGTCTGCCGGCCCCTGACTGAGTCCTCAGGAGCCCACTAGAAACCCTGTTTTACAGCTCCTTGATTCTCTCCCTCCCAAGGGCAGCCTAATGGTGAGTGAGATGAGTATCCTAATGGGTATCTTCCCTCAAATCCTCCAGCTTTAAACCCTTTCTTTTCCTAAATCTAGCGTGAGTTCCTCTCACACTTCTCCTTTTGTGTGATTATCTGCTGTCTACAGAGACCTAGATGTGATCTAATAAGAAAGTGCTGTGTGTACCCACAGATGCATCACACATCTTTAAAGCTTCCCATTGGTGATAAACGCATAAATAAAGTAAGTATCTGAGAATCTTTCCAGCCCAAGACCAGAGCGTGAGATTTCTTCCCCTTTTAATTTTACAAAAAAGCCAAAGGATATCACAAAATAGTAATTTGTTCATAAAGGTAAATTGCTGTAAATATACATCATTAGTGTTTGCACGAAGGTACTGAATTTGGTAACTTAGTGTAGGGACTTACTGCACATGGGTTTTTTTTCACACATTCTGCCATCCTGTGCTCCATCAGGAGTAATGCGTACTTCTCAGTTGGCTGGCGTTGGACTCCTCCTGATATTTTTTAATTCATGAAAACTAAGGAAAATGAATCCCTTGATTTTGAGTGGATCAAAATATTCAAAGCTCAAAACAATCATAAACTCGAAAGCTGTACAAACAAATTAACTTATTCTCCTGCTATTCATGCACACATCAACATTGCATTTTCTGTAGCTACTTTGATACTATCTGACCAAAAGGTAAAACTTACCTAAGGTTGTTGCAGTAGTTATAGTTCTTAGATGAATTTAGGAGTTAAAATGGATATTCTATTCATAATCTTGTAGAATAATTTAATATATACACGTAGCTTGGTTGTGGGCATTTTAACCAAAGATGAGAGGTCACATTCTTTGTGTGGTGTAAATCCTGCAAATTTCTACCAAACTCAGTTTGCTTCCTGTACCACAGGATACTGTGGTCAAATTAGGTAGATCCTGCTTACTCAGAAGTTACCTGATGTGTCACACTGGGACATGCACTTGGGTTGGCAAAACTCTGGTGTTACTTTGAGGAGCTCTGAGTTAAAGAAGTCCTGTAGAAGCAGCATCCAGAAAGCTTGGGTTTTCTGTAGCATTTGTGCAGTGAGAACTGTCTTTACGTACTAGGTGAGTGAGACACATTGACAGCAGTTACTTAAATTAACAAAGATTTTTTTTTCCCCTAGTAATTTATAGCTTATTACTGCTTTCCTTGCACAGACGAGGCTCACCAGAGCATTCAGCAAATGCTTTTTCTTTTGTCTGAACAAAATCTCTCTGAATCAGTGTGGCTTCCCTCTCAATGCGTTGCTGCTCCCAGTGGTATCAGCCTTTCGGAACTGGGTAAGGGAGAACCAAGGGACTTCCTTTTGTTAATGACCTTCAGCTGACCAACGTTTGAATTAAATTTTATAGGTATAACATGTTGTTAATCGCACAGCTATTTGCATTTATGGCTTGCAGCCATCCGTCCCTGGGCTGTGATCTCTTGCAGTCGCCCATTAAGCTCAGTTTTGCTGGCCGGCATTTGGATCTTGGATTTACGGCACCCTTTGGAACGTGGGCGCCACGGGAGATGGCATTTGTAGCCCTCCCCTCCGCTCTCCTGCTGAGCAGATTCTCCGCATGAAGCTGGTGCTTGCTGGGCTAGTTGAGGTGCCCAGAACGTGTAGACCTTGGAGGGTTGGGCGGTGAGGGGACAAGACAGCCCGTGTGTGTGATGCTTTTGCAGGTCCCACTTAGCCTGCTCCCCAAAGCATCTGAAAGAATTGGCATCTTTTCCAGGAAAGTGGGACACGTGTGTGGGAACGGGCAGCAGGGAAGCAATCGGCTTCCTCCTCATTCTGCTGTGACCTCCGTGGAAATGGAAAAAGTGGGAACAGGGAAGTCAGAGGAGGCTCCACTTTTTTCACGCTGAGAAAAGTAAGGCGCCTCCTCAGTGAAAGGGACAAAGAGTGAAGGACGAGGCGCCTGCTGCTCGGGTTATCGTGTGGGGTGGAAGAGGGCGGGCGCCTGCAGGGGCCACAGGGACATGATGGTCCAGGAGCTGCTGCAGGAAGGAAGCGGCTCCCTTGTGCCCTCGCCTAAGTCAAAACGCTTCATGACGTTGTAGCAGAATGTCCCTGTGCAGAGGAAGGTCCTGCAGGATGCTGCAGCTGCAGAGCGGACTGTGGGACGAGCCAGGGTCCCTGGGGCCCGTGTGTCCTGCAGGGCTTTATCAACACAGTTCACTTTGAAAATGTGGGGAGTTTCAGAGGAGTTTTTAAACTTATTTAATGGCTTCTCTCTGAAAAGTTCAAGGTAGGAGGAAAGACCAATTGTTATTTTATTTCCAGAAATGTTTAAGAGTCTGCTAGGTCTGTGAAAGGCAGGTCTTTATTTGTTAGCCTAAGGGCATAGATGTACACATATATACAGGGTAGGTGTCAGCATTCCTTAATTCCTTATAACATACCTAAAATTATGAAACGTAGATGTCAGACAATGCAGTAACCAAGGTATTAGTGTGCCTGGGCTTACTGTAAGAAAACAAGAGTATTTAGTGCATGGGTAAATGACATGTGGGAAGAGATATTTTATTTTAAAGCCTGTGTTTTTTCACCCGTACATAGTGAAAAGGAAACTTTAATAATTGATGAACATTTTTTATTGTTCCTCATGAAAAAGTCATGTTCAGTTTGTTGTGTGGTGGAGCCAACATGGCAGTGCTGCTCTGCTGGGTGCTGGGTGATGTGCAGTATTAGCAGATTAATGAGCACGTTCCGAGACAAAGGAAAAACATGAGGAGCTTGTCAAGATTTGCCTCCTCTCATTTAGCCTATGGCATTATAAGCAATTTGTTTAAGTGACACTGGAAAACAGTTGTACTTATTCAGCCTCTTCCAACATCTACTGCAAAAGATCCACTGCCAATAGAATCGGTGGAGAAAAAGGTTTAAAATAATCCTTGGGAAGGTATGTAGTGCAATACATAAAACCTGCACACTTGGATTCTAAATTCTTAATGTTAGTTTAACTCTGCTCCCTCTGAGGTCAGTGGAAGTTTAATCACTGACTGATTTCTCTGGAACAGAGGCCAAAACTGAGCACCTTTCAACATCCGCACAACCATTTCTGGCACGTAAATGTGGCAGCTACCAAGACAGTTCATTTTTCTCCCAAACACGGAGCGTGATCCAGGTTTTCTTCACTTCATGCTGGCCAAATTTCCACTGGGGGCAGTGGGAGTTTGACAGAATTAGCTCAGCAATCACTACAGGATGGTGAGAGCTAAACTGATACCGCTAAGATCCCCGAGCGAATGTGTGAGTTGAGTTTGCTGCGCTGGGAACTAACCAGGGAAGGGCTGGTGCTGCATTGATGCACAAACCACAGACACTCGTAAATGGGCTGCAGGAGGAGGACGAGGCTTCTGCAGTGACATCCGGGTTTATTCTGGTTGTTCAAAGAGCAGAGAACCTCAAGCAACTTAAAAATAGCCTTCCAGCTATAAATACTTAAACTATTTTCTGAGAATGCAAAAACGGGCACTAGTGATGGGTACACGGAGGAACTGCTAACTACCTCCTTGCTATGGATGCAGCAGCAAAAGCAAATTTGGGAGTTGGTTGCCAAAAGCTGAACGACCATGGAAGGAGCAGCTGCCAACGAGGCTGAGCAGCTCCTCAGCCTCACTTGATGCAGGGCTGACGCTGAACGGGGTGAGATCTGGGTCTGCAGCTCTGAACGCCGTCAGGGGAGACATCAGTTGGCAGCAGATGTGGAAAGCTATTCACGTTGGCAACCTGAACAGCTTGCCTGGGGAAGCTCGCTCAATACTTTAATTAATAAATAAATCAGCAGTCAGAATTGCATTAAGTAAACAAAGATTTTTCCTGTATACCAAATTTGTAGTATTTTCCTCTAAGGCTCATGGTATTTTATATGACTTAAAATACTAGGTGGAGCTTGAGTATTTTCACTTTCCCCATCCTCTTTTTGTTTGCAAACTGTGAATCAAAAGAATGTCTTCACAAAAGAAATGCAAAAAACACCCAAATTTCAGCCCCAGCCTCTCACTAGCACAGTTTTAACTTGGAAATAAAGAGCTTTGGAGGCTCAAGAACAGAGTCTTTGCTAAAGACTTTCTAACGTGTAGCATTTTTAGCATTTTCTTGACCTTTGTAAAAATAAAGAGCTGCTAAAGATTCTTGTTTGGATCTGCTTATTCTAGGAATTTTAGGTCATTTTCACCAAAATTACAGTCACTGATGGTTTTTGAAAGCATCAGTTCCTTTATATTGCAAATGGCATCATGGCCAAGCGTGTGGGTTATCTTGTGATCCTGGCAACCCTCCCACATGTCCCCTGTGAAGGTACAACCTTCTCTGCCACTCTTGGCCTCCTGACAGACTCTGCGTGCTGATAAATGTGCAGTATTAACTAAGACACAAGTAGAGTGTCTCTGCTTTTTTTAAACCAATTAAAAAAGTAAATAACCACATTAAATAGGCTGGGAAGTGTTGTGTGTCAGCCTGTTGATGCCCCACGCGGGGCCGCTGGGCTCGGCGATGCGCAGTGCAGTGTCGCTGAGGGATCTAGTTCATAGCTCCTAGCAGCTGAGCGCCTCTAATGATAGCGTCAAGGAAAACTTCCTCTCCTCCTCGCTCCTCCAGTTAGGGAATATGGGTCAGCTGCTTTTGCTGTGACTATTGCATGTCAGTTAATATTTATCAAAGGCAAAAATATCTTGCTGCAAAAGAGGAGCATTTGTTGCACTAGTTCCAGAGAGCGACTGTGCATGGTGCGGGCGCAGGGCTACGAAATAGCTTCTGACTGTTTGAGGGCCAGCATCTAATTCAGGCCCTAGCTGAGTTCCTGAGGAGCAGCAGGGAAGGGGGTGGGGAGTTGGATTGCTCGAGAGGTTGCACATAGGTTAAGAATCCCTTTCTAGCTAAAAAACGTTTGTATCGCGTATGTGATTTTACTGACTGATAATATTAACTGTAATCTGAGTGGCAAAAGTGAGCAACTGTCAGGTTTTGATGATCTTAAGGTATTTCATGCTGGACAAGACCCTATATCTTAACCATCTGCCTTATACCATCTGGTGATGGTTTTGGGCACAGCCAGCGGTGCTCTGGGAGACAGAGGTTTGGGAGGAATTGCAGAGTCACAGAATGGTTGAGGTTGGAAGGGGCCTCTAGAGATCATCTAGTCCAACTCCCTGCTCCAGCAGGGACACCCAGAGCACGTGGCACAGGGTGGCATCCAGGCGGGTTTGGAAGATCTCCAGAGAAGGAGACTCCACAGCCTCTCTGGGCAGCCTGTTCCAGGGCTCTGTCACTCTCACAGGAAAGAAGTTCTTCCTCACGTGGAGGTGGAAATTCCTGGGTTTCAACTTGTACTCATTACCCTTGTCCTGTCACTGGCCACCATGGAGAAGAGTTTGGCTCCATCCTCCCTACATTCTCCCCTCAGGTACTTGAACATGTTGATCAAATCTCCTCTCAACCTTCTCTTCCCAGACTAAACAGGCCCAGCTCGCTTAGTCTTTCCTTGTACGATAGATGCTTCAGTCCCTTAATCATCTTCATGGCTCTACACTGGACCCCCTCTAGAAGCTTCACATCACTTTAGTCCTGGGGAGCCCAGCACTGCCCACAACACTCCAGGACGGATGGGGCAGGCGCTGTCTCCAGCGCACGTGTGCTAGTGCAGTCTGGCCCTGCCCAAACCCGGAGAAGAGAGCCAAAAAATTCCCATTTTCAGCAGACTTTGGGTTCAGCACTGTTATAGTAGCTTTCGTCTGAGTATTTCCAAGCACTGACTGTATACGCACATGTACAGAGGGAAAATTTCAGACCCAATTTAGTCATCAGTAATCTATCTTTGCAGGGCTATAAACATTGTGTATCTTCAAAGACTTGGGTCTAGTAGCCATGGACTTAGAGAAATTCAGCTGGGAAACTGGGCTAGTAAACTGCTCTTCTTGCTTTATTTTGCAATGTTGGCAAGCACTGAGAATCCCATTTCTCCCATGGGAGGGCTGGACTATCCTCCCTCCAAATAACCTTTTCTGTGAAAAAGTGTAGAGGGAGGACAGGGAAAAGGAGATCTTTGGGGAATAACTTTATATATTTTGGATCTTTTTGACCTTTTTGCATTCCTTCCCTTCTTGGAATAAACAAAGTTCAGTGTTAAAAGCTGGAATTTTCCCCCAGTGAATAGCAGAGACATTGTTGCACTTTAAAAAATTCTACCTCCTAAGAGACAGTATTACTGTGGGTTGGTAATAATTGACTTTTTAATATTAACTGCTGTAGCTTGAAGCAGCAGACGGGCTCTGCATCATTGTTTCTGCTGCTTGATCGTATTAGTGCCTTTGAATTTGGAGAGCCGAATTGTGTCCCATTGAGAGCTGCGCTGGCGAACTGCCCGCGCCTCCGAGATGCACTGCGCTTGAATATAAATGTACATGAAGAAGAAGGAAAAATGCACTCAGCCTGTGCCTGCCTGTATTGCAGCAGCTGGGTTGCACTATTAGTTTCTCTTTGACACCCTTGTTTGGGAAAACTATCACCTCCACGTGGTAGTGCACGCAGGAAGGAATCTGTGCGCCGTGCGGGTCAGAGCGGCCACTCTGGTAAGGTGCCAATATTTGGCTGGGAGGCCGTGTTGGAAACACACCCTCGGAGCTGGGATCGCAAGGGTGGGATCGAGGACAGGTGATATGATCGCACTTGACAAACTAGTTAAATATTGACAAGAAGCAGAAGAGCAGCCGCGCTCGGGCTCAGGAGCGTCGTCCTGCTTCTCCACTTGAGCGTAGCAGCTTTTCCGAGCCGGAATGCGCGGCTGCGGGACGCCCGGCCACGCGCCTCGCTGCCACCACCCTCCAGGCTGGCCCTTCCTGAGGCTGCTCAAGGTAGGTCTGACCCGCCACGACGAGGCAGGCACCTCGCGTGGTCCGGAGGAAGCCAGCGGGGCTGGTTTAGCCACAGGGCACGTTCATATGAGGGGCGGCACAGTGGCGTGGAGGCTTCCACTGTTCAGAACGTAATGACTGAAAAACAGGCAGGGAAACAGAATGTTCTACCTTTCCTACCTTGCAAGTTGACCTTTTGGGATGATTCTGTGCGATGTTCTCTAAACATGTTTGTTTAGTTGATAGAATTATTATAAGGCTGTGTTTAAAAAGGGCTATTTGCTAATGGAGAGACCTCATTGTCGCGGGTATTATGAGATTACTGTTTCATTTACTGTAATGCACTGAGATAGCCCAAGTGTTCTGGGTTTTGTTTATGTGTTTGTTTAAATTTATGTACATACTTTAACCCATTCTCCAGCATTTTATCTTTCAACAAAATCCTTTTATAATCCACGAGGTTGGGTAGGGATGCTGCTCCACATGGTGACTGAAGAGCTATGTAAATAAAAGCTGACACATTAACTGCTGTGGGTTTCTGTAGTTTCATATTTGGAAATGAGAAAATGTAGAGTAGATATGGGAAACAGCTATGTTTGCTTTTCAGAAAGGATAATTAGCAGCTGCAACTTTTGAAATGAAATCATAGTAGCCAATCACTTTCTATTTATTCCCACAGCAGCAATGGCTTTGGGACATAGAGGGAAAATAAAAATATGTTGGCATTTTGGGTGATTAGTACAAACTATTTAGAAAATGACAGATAAACAGAACTGCAACAAGCACACAAGAGAGCGAGCAGTAAAATTCTCCCTGTTTATTTACCATGTGTTCTCTTTGGGAGCTGTTTCATAACATCACATAAACATGTGATGGTTACACGTGTCAGATATTGATTATTTATTCCCATGAATAGAGGATTGTACTGTACAGTTCCAGTGTGCCATATGGCCTGAGCATGCCATGCACTTCATTAGTGAACATATTACAGCTTTATATAGCCCCGGAGAAACCTGGCAGCATGTGATGTAATGCTCATGGACAGTAGTTTGTTGGCTCATTTACCAGTGCTTTAAATAGCCCTATGTGATGCACATTAAATTGGAGGTTGTAGGGTCTAAAGCTGGGACCTTCCCTGTGCTCTTTTTGGCTACCAGGCCATCAGCATGAGTGATCAGAGGAAAAGCTTAGTGGAAGTGGGAAATCTGAGTGTAGGTGCGAACTGATGGGCATCTCCATCGCCTCGATCTGTAGCCACGGGGCACAGCTGCACCCCTGGTTTGTTTCTAGCCTGAAATCACAACCACATTGCTGACAAATGTCTTGGAGCTTGTTCCAAGGAACTACAGCTCAGGTACCAAACTGAGAAGAAAGCCAGATATGACACTATTTCAATGTAGATTAATATGCTATGATTTTGTTTGATCAGGATCGTTTAGTTAATTTGGCTGTCTTAAGGCATGGTATCTCAAACAGCTTCAGGCCACTGATGTTCTCATGTAGGATCACTACCATCAAAATCAGCTCTCAGTTTGTTGGGTTTGTATAAATTTTTTAAGCGTGCATTGGTATATTAGCTCCATGTTTCACAGTGTGGTGCAGACAGCATCCAGTGAAAAATGAGAAGCATCCACTGAGTCCTCTGTGGACACATGCAGAACCTTCCCCACGCAGTGCTGCCTGGGTGTGACTCACTGCACTGTTACTTGAGTTTTCTGCTGTTACAGCTTTATGGCGATCAAGGGAGTTACTGTGGCTTAACCCTGAATTACACAGTGGTGACATCAGCCTTGTTAATCCAGGAGGGAATTCTGCATGTGGAACGGCTTCCAAATTGAATATTTTTTTTTTTTTTCAGGAAGGTGAAATGGGCTAGGAATCCTATGCAATACAAGGAACTGAGATTGTTAGAAGCTAATACACAAGCTAGAGGGGTGGCATCTTTTCCACAAACACAAAATTTTGCAATTCAGTTCAAACAACTGGCTTCAAAGAACGATTAAGAAAATAAAACAATATTAAATGAGAAAGATGTAACAATATAAATGGGTGAGGGAAGCATAGACACTGATGAGTCCAAGTCAAAATATTTTTGAGAACTGGAAAGAGCTCTTCAAAACTCATCCTTGAAACCTTTAGTTTCTGATGTGATTCAAGGACAAACTGCCCCTGCATGGCATACAAGTCAGCGTGTAATTTTTGCATTTAGGGTGTTTTCATATGGTTGCCTAAGTTGAATTTGACTTCCTCAGGGCAAGCGTCTGGCCATGGGTTATATCGGCACTGCCCTGCTGTTGCTGGCCGTATGTTGCTGCTTTTCCTGGTGCTGGTGCAGAAGGGAATGTAGCTACGGATTTCCCAAAGGAGATTCTTACCGTAGGGGAAGGGCTTTCATGTGCCCTCAAGTTTTCCCAAGAACAAAAACTTTTAACTTTAAAGAAAAGCTTCATATAGAAGAGCAAAGTAAGGAAATATCCCTCAAACTTTGGGAATGGGTAAAGCTAGGAAAGAGGCTGAAGCGAAACGTGTGTGCCAGAGCACAAGCAAACAAGCAGCAAGGGAAAGCCCTGGGAGAAATGAAGATGTGGAGAAGTATCTGCTGGGAGTGACACACAGAGCTCCCTCATGCATCATAGTGGACCCAGGACTTTGTAAAACCAATGAAAAACAGAGGTTCTCAGCCCATTCTGTGAGGAGAGACAAGGAGGCCTGGTAGGGATGGTCAGCACAATTAGGACACGTATTTCATCTGGGCTCTTCTTGAGGAAAGAATCCTCTCTCTAGCAAGCAAAGCTCAGCCATATCGTGAACGTATCATTTATTCGTCTGTTCGGCAGTTCTGCCAAAACGTTGCAATAGGTGGCAATGAGGAAGCAGAACGTACGCAGGTGCACAGGATACACGGACACTTGTGGACAGCTTGGTGTGGCGCCTCTTCTTGGGAATCATCTGCCCAGGGATGGCCACATCAGTTTAGCTGTAAGGCAAAAATGTGCAGGATGAGGGTGTCAGTCCTTGGATCCAAAGCCAGGTTATTAAAGAGACAAGGAAATGAAGAATGTTCCTTCGAGTTTGGCAAGAAATGACGGAAATATCAAGTATTTTCTGTCACTCAGGATAGGAATCTCAGCCCAACAGCTGCCTGCGACCTCATTCCGCACATACTTGAGTATGAGGTCTGATTTGGCCTTGCATCGGAGTGCTGACTGTGTTCTCATACTGAATCCAGAGTCCAAATGTATTTTCTCTAGACCATCTACTTTCTCAGGCCTTGTTAATTAATAAAATATGTGTGCATTGCAATCCAAGCTCCAGATTTGGATATTCTATGGATTTAAGTATTTTAAAGCACAATTCCCATGAATAAGCTGTAGCAAACAAGAACCAGTGGGAAATTAGCATTTGTTGCTCAAAAATTAGGCAGTGCTAAATTAAATAATACTGATGCTTTAATGTTCCTTCACCCAGACTGAAATCACATAGTTTTTATTGAATCCAACCCTGAATTTATAAAATAAAATAAATATAATTAAATGGAACTGATTCTTCTGTTAGTTTCAGTGAAGTCAGAGGAAATGCGTGCTTGTGTAGGCACATGAAATCTTTTCAACAATTCAAGTAATACTTTCAATCAATCTTATATATACAACCTGCTAAGTGCAGTAGTTCAAGGGAAAACTTAACCCGAAGCGATCAGGCTTACTGTATTATTTTTTTAGTCACTTGTCACTTAATATCACACTTCTATTTATGCAGTAAAAGCCCTGGAGTGATTGAGTATGATTAAGCTACACCAAATGTTTGGCAGAGGAATGAGAATTTGCAAAATGAGACGATGCTTCTGTCAGTGTCCGGTTTTGTTTAATTGTGGAAACAGAAGCTGGAGTGGCGCTAAGTTTTACTTTGTGATTAAATGTGTGAAAGTAACACCCTGTGTGAAGTTTCCTATATGAAGCAAGTAGTAGTCTTGAGTTATACTAGCCTGTGAAAGAGAATACAACATCTGTTTGGGTAATGCTTTTCCCTGTATTTTTTGTCATTTTCAAACAAAGCCAAGTAGAGCAGCAAATTCTGCTGTACGAACAGAATTTGAAGCCAAGTTCTCAAAGTGGGTTTAAAGGTGATTAATAACCACTCAACGTAAGCAGGCAATATAATCGCATTTGGGTCAGACACAAGGGGGTTTTGTCAGGGTCTCCCTACAATAGCACAGAAAAGAAACAGTTATCCTGCAGTTACACTTTGTGTTTCTTAATTGGGTGACCATCCAAATAACATCAAAGGGAATTTAGCTTTAGAAATGTGGATTTGTCCATTAATATAGTATGTTATTCTCATGCAGAAGTGGTCACTTTCCAGTAAACAAAGAGGAAGGTCCCCAGCTGTGTGGCTGTAGGTAAGGTCGATCTGCTCGCTGGGTTTGCAGCACCTCCCTGCTCACGCTTGTCTCGGACTGTCTCATTCTCCCTACTCGTAATATCTCGGTGTAGCTTAGAGTTTGAGCCAAGGAAAGTGTCTTTGGAACTTGTGTTTTCTTTGGATTGTGGACTGATCCTTGGCCCTGCCTATAACAGAAATAAAATTGCCTGGAAACGCCTCCCGAAGATTGGGGCTTTAAAATCCAATTTAGGGATTTCAATTGTGAAATGCAGCTTGATTCCTTCTTGAAATTCACTGCCCACTGTGTTCATTTCTCTCGTGCAATCCACTACTCAGGCTCCAAAATAGGACACAAAATGATATTTTAAAAGATATATTATATGGAATATGCTGAACATTTTCAAAGCTTAATAGGAAAAATAAACTCTGGAAATAGTTATGTGCTTTTAAACACAAGTACGGAAATGCAGTGTGCCAGCTGTGTGGAGTAAAGTAAATTTCCTTCTCAAAAACAATGGAAGATGTGAATAAATCACTCAAATTATAAATAAATTGTATCTGTTATTAAGGACTCTATTCTTCTATGCTTGATATAAGGGTAAACAACTGTGCATCATTTGTGTGTTGAACATGACGCAATCCAGCAGCACCCTGCGGGTACAACTCTGCTCTTGGGAAGGGTGGGCAAAGCCTCTCTGGGCCTCCAGTAGCCCCCCTAGACCGTGGCAGCCCTTGGGTGACCGTGGGCAGCTGTGTTCCCCGTGCTCTAGCTACTGCCTGCCGGACAGGTGAGGAGAGAAGGGCCTGCACTGCCCGTAGAGCATGAGCCCAGCTAATGTCTCCAGGGGCTCTGCAACAGGGCCCGGCGGGCTCGAAGGGTTTGTTTTTCTCCGCACCGTGTGTGAAACAGCTGACGTTACTAGTGACTATAGGCCCATTACTGCACATCTTCTGTGGCCAATCTGCAGGTGTTCCAAAGCACAGAAGTTATTTGCAACCCACAGTTACGGGCGCAGAGTCAATCTATTTCCCCTATAATTATAATCAGAAAGACTCTGTTTGGCAAAATATTTACTAGTCAGTGCCAATATGCAATAAGGCACCTACAGAAAACACTGATTGAGTGGAAAAGCAGGACTGAAAAAACCACTTGATGAATGCAGCTGCTAAACGGTGTGTGTTCCCTTTGACATCGCAGTGTTACATCGTTTTCCTCAAAACAGAAATTACTGCAGTTACTGCTCACTTTACCCGTTGCAGTGTTACAGCTGCCTTTGGACATGGGGTTTCATATAATAACAGGTCTAAGCAGAGCCCAAAGCCTTGTATGTAAGGCAAGCTGACAGGATTGTAAAATGGAAATATATTTACCCAGAGATTTAAAATCGTAAGAAGAAAACAGTGTAAATATGCAGGCAATATTTTGCTTTCTTTTCCCTTGGCTTATTGCGATTAATTGGAGAATGGGGTCTATATTTTTACTAGTCTATACAATGCCTAGCCCGCAGCGGGTGCTGCGTGCAAGATGCCAACGTCATGGGCTTGGTTCTACGAGTCATTGCTTAGATCTGGGCTCTTGTATGGCCAAACTTTACAGGAGAAGAGAATACTGAGGTAACTGGAGAGGAACGAGACTACCGCGAGGTGCTAATGAGGAGCTGTGGAAGCAGGGGACGGCCACAGCGCTTCTGCTCTGGACTTTGTAAGCTAAAACAGCAGAAGAAACTAGTCTGTTCTGCAGAAGCTTGGAAGTATTGAGGAAACGGGTCAGCTAATGTGACCTGATGTCGACAAAGAAATCCCCCCCGCCCAGCATAAGGCATTTTTTGAAGTAGGATTAAGAGTGCTTGCTGGCATGTTTGCTGGAGCAATATTCAACGTAGACAAGTACAATACAGACAGGGAAATCTCCTCTGAATTACTTTTCATTCCAAGGCTGACATATGTCTAAATCCTGGATTTGTCTCCAGTTTATAGAATGTGTTTTCCAGAACTTTCTTGTTTTTATGTTTCCCGGCCCGGCCCGCACGGTGCTGCCTGCCCTTCACATGCGGCTCGGACCCGCTGTATGCTTCTCCCACGACGTGAACCCCCGCGCCGCTCACACAGCCCAAAAACGTGTCCTTCCATCAGTCCTTTACACTGCAGGGTCAGCGGGGGCCTTACATAAGACAACACTTATTAGGAAGCCACCAGAATGGCTACGAAAAGCTTTTCTGGTTTAAATCCACCTTTGCAGTAATTAGGACGTCTCTTTCTTCCCCGGAAGGAGTCGGAAAAGGCAGCGGATCTGCTGGTATCTGCAGACTGTGGTGCTTGAAAGATGAGTTAATGCAATGGCATTTTAAGTGTAATGACCTAAATACCCTTTCAGCTGACTGTAAAGTAAATGGACAAATGAAGCACATTGTTGTTTATGCTTCGTTGTGTAATGTTTTAATACTCTGTCATGTTTAGTGACAGGGACTTCAGCTTAACCCAGGTTTTTGATAACTTCCTTGAAAATCCTAATTGCAGTTTTATAATCCTGAGGTAAATCTATCAGGTGGCCGCTTTGCTGGGCTTTTATTTTCCTTTCTGGAGCTTTGTGGGCTGGGCAGCCTGCGACAGCGGTAGAGGTAGGGGGTGTGCAGACGTTTGATGCCCTCCCGGTATACGGGAGGAGAGGAGCAGCCGCCGTGTGCTGGGCCCTGCTCCACTCAGCGCCTCCTTGGTCCGTGCTACTCGCTTGGAATCCAGAGTCCAGCCTGGCAAGACACCTGCTGGTCACCGGCAGGCTGTGAGAGGGGGAGACATTCCCGTTCTGCCTCAGTTACTCTTTTTATTCAGCTGTTGTCCTAAAGCCTGGGGAACGGGGCTCTGCGGCCCCCTCGGTAGCGGAGCGGCCTGTGGAGGGGACGGTGCTGCAGACCGAGGCCTCGGTCTCTGCCTGCGGCCTGCCCGGAGCTCCCGCAAACCCGGAGTTTGGGTTTTTATGGAAAAGTTGTAATGCCGGCAGATGCTTCATGGATTGTAGACAGGGAACACCTAGCGCAAGAACTACAGCGTCAGGCTCCTTTAATAAAAATCTTTGTGAAGAAGGGAACTTCAAGGGCTGACACGTTCAAGATATATATAGCTATAGCCAATGCACAGCATTTGTTGGAACATGTTTCAGTAAATCTTGTTTTTATAGGATATGTGACTACAAGAACAACAGAGACTAAGGAAATTACAAAGTCCTTTTTTTTTTTTTTTCTGCCCAAACTCCGTGTTTTAGACATCCGACATAGCCAGCTGCTTACTTGTACGAAGACTGATCAGGAGGGGAAAATCTGGCTCGCATCACTAGGATTTTCATGCTCTTAGCTGACGTTAATCAGTGCTTTCTTTACACTCTGGTTATCAGTTTTCCAGTTTATTTTTTGTGCTCCTGACTTGGAATTAGTTGAGACAAAGGAAGCATGTTTAGAAATCAGAATTTGCTCTGGCAGAAAGTGCACTAGTGACTCTTCCGTGCTGCGCACACAGCCGTGAGCTCTGCTCAGCTGCATCTCCCACGAGCGGAGCCCGGGCAACGCAGGCAGAGGCCACAGATGGGGCTGTGGTGGAGCCGTGTGATGGGAAGATCCTGCCTGTCGAGCACCAGGAGTAACACGTGGTAATCAATAACGCGGGTCTCATGCATTATTAATATTTCCTGGGTTCCCTCTTAATTACACGAAATGTTCACAGGTGAGGTCCTGCTTGGCAAAGTGATTTACACAAATGCACTGTTTTAGACTCGTTCAAAGTCTGCTACACCAGTAAATAAATGTGGTGGCAAGCCTTATAAAAACCGCAACATTATTCCAGTGTTTAAAACCTCTGTGTATCCAGGACTCAGCACATACAGAAATGGCTTTGTGATAGAACTCCAGTAATGTGCCCTGCTATGACTTTCATGATAGAACTCCAGTAATGCGCCCTGCTACAGCTTGGCTCCTCAAGATACCATTCATTAGCTCTGAAATTTATGTCTACTGTATACTGGCTTCGGGCAGAATAGGACAAACACTTTTAATGAAGGAGAGCTGGATTTTTCTCCTTGATCCATGTAAGGCAGAGTCTGATGTTGTCTTGGAGATAACTAGCAAACATCCAGTTTAAAATAGAACTGCAATGAGCTGTTTCCCCCTGCTCAGGAAGCCCTCGGGAGCTTCCCAGCGTGCTGCTCTTTGCCCAGTGGGGCTGCTCTTCAATGGGAATGTAAATATGTCCAGTAAATTGTAAAGAAGAGGAAGTTTAAATGTAAATAAAACAGTAAAAACAACACAGATAGCCCAGCAAGCTAACAGGAAATGATAGCATTTATAAAAAATGCTGAAAGAGGGAAGAGATGGGAAGGGGGCACACGAGTGCAGTGTGCTATCGGACACAGGTTCCCATGGGGAAAAGAGTGAGGGTGGGATGGGAGCCCTGGGTCTGCCTCTTCCTTCCTCACAACCCATCCTCGTGGTGAAGCTCTGAGCATGGAGCAGTCCTGGAAGTTTGCATCCCTGCAGGCTTGAGGGAAATCTTACATTTTAAAAGTACTTGGAATTAAACTCTTAATGCTGTCAAGCTTATAGAGGAAACCAGGCTCAAATGACAACTTAAAAATGGTTTCTGTTTCAGTATGCTGTGCTCCTTCATCTGGAGGCCTCTTTCAGATCAGTGAGTTGCTGTAGCTCAGCAGAGTCCCTGTGCAGCCTCTTTTTCCAAACCCAAAGTAAGATTCAACTATGATCATCTGGTAAGTGCTAGTTAACAAAGCCAAGGTAGCTTGCCATGATGTGAGCAGGCCCTCAGTAGTAAAAGCAATGCCAGGTAGAAAGCACGTACTGCACTTCTCAAGTGCTTTGCAGCGCTTAAATATTATTTTCAGCCTGAAATGAAATGGAAGTTTTTCTGTAAGAGGAGCCAGAAGAGGACAAGCAGTAGCTTAGAAGTTGCCTAGTGAGGAGGTCTTCTAGAGGCTCCTCACTTGGCAGATCCCAGCCTGGAATCCTTCCCTTTGCCGCAGCTTGTGACTTTACTTGGGTTAGACCAGAGTGCTGTAGATACCAGTGTATGTACTGCTGGGATTATGTATTTAAATCCTCTCAGCAACACAGTGTGTTGCTTTGGCTGAATGGCCACAGATCCTCACTGCATCCGGGACATCGAAGGAATTAAATACCAAGTATCACAGGATTCAAATTTAATGTAAGCATTTACATTTGTTAGACTATCTAGGTAATCATGAAGGAAGTCTTTTGTACCTCAGTTTATTTTGGAACATGGATTTAAATTATTCTTATATTAATTCATCATAACATCCTCTTTATTATAGCATCACTGCTATAATATATATATTATATATTATAATTATATATAATAATATAATATTATATTACAGCATCTCTATAGCATAGAGATGCATCACTGCAACTTAAAAAATCTGCACTTTCTGCATTCCCCAGCTATCGGTTCATCACTGCCTTCTAACCTGGACAATGAAACATTGCAGATTTAGACCTTTTTCTATAAAAAAATAATCTACTGCAGTGCAAGTAGTGAACATACATTACTGAATGTTTATTCAGAATGCATTACTGACTCTTTTCGGATGCAGTGTGCATTTATTTATTGACTTGGAAGTGGTCCTTTCAATGCTGCAAATACTGGACCATCACAGAGATATTCTTGCAATTTGCCAGCCCTTCTGCTGCTTGTGCCACCTTTCCTTAGGGCTGAGCCTGCTTCCCGGTGTTAGCCCAGGTTGTCACGCTCACCTCAGTGTTTAATTTCTGTCAGTGTGTGGGCTTGAAGCCCCTTGTGTGACTGAGCTCTGAGAGCTGAGAAGGGCCTCGATATGCAGCTCCTGTGTTAATCATGAATAAAAACACCAGTAAGAAAATCTCTGTGAATTTGAGAAAATGAACAGACTATTCATATGACAAAAGCCAAGGTCACTGCTGAAGAACAGATCTGGAAGTGAACTGATTAGATGGAGCCAGGACTATATTCATAGCTCAGGAGTCCTAAGTCAAGAGCCACCGGCTCCTCCCGCTCAGAGGATCCCTTGCGGAATTTGGCTCCGCACAGGTGTGTGCAGTGCAGTTACTAACAGCAGAGATGATTTGTTATAGAGAGCAGCTCCTACAGATTTCTGTTAATTTCCTGAGCAGCATTCCAGGCTTACATAAATATCTATAATCCATATCACTAGGTCAAACCTAGTAGATTATTTTCTGGAGTAAATAAATCAGATTAAGCTGCTGTGGAGATGACTTATCATACTGGAGCCACAGCCTGAAACGGATGCGACAGCGAAGGCCTCACGGAGTGTGTTGCAGTCTGCGCGGGATGTGCCATCTCCAGAGGCGTCCAGAGGTGTCCAGGGTCTCCAGAGGCCATCACTCCTTACTCTAGGTATTCCTTATCTGAGATGCCGTTACTCTGAAAACACACTTAATGCTTTTGGAAGTGCCGTGTCCATGTTCCGCTCACTTTGTTTCAGCGGAGGACAGAGGAGGTAGGTCCCTCCTGCTACACTTTGGACCCTGAAAGGTCCCCTGGGAAAGCAAGGAGTCAAACCTGAGGGGTAACAGAGATTTCATGAGCTTTTTGGCAGCTGTTTGTTTGATTTTCCCTTGAGCAAAAGTTTGCTTGGCTTGGGGTTTTAGTTATCTGCGACAAGCGAAATTCAGCTGCTGCATTAGCCTGCATTTCCTTGGCTGCTGTCACAGGCATGTTCGTGAGCTTGGCATAACTTTCCTATGAAATGAAGTGGAAAATCTCCAGCGTTGAGTCTGGTTTGGGATTTCATCACATAACTTGCAAGTACCATAATCTACAGTGAATTTGCACTAAAATAAGCTACATATTTCCTCAGCGTTGGCGGAGAGACTAATAAAATGTGGATTAGTTGCTAAAAACCCTTATGAACAGTTATTTTTGCTATGTGAAAAGCAAAGAAAATGCCTGCTTTCTGTCCATGATGAAATTGAGAGAAATAAGTAGGTATTCTTAAAAATAAGTCAATACTCTTCTCCATATTTCTAAAATCCAGGGTGCTGAAGACTTTTTGTGCACTTTGTACTAGAGTCACATGCAGAAAACCCATGAGTTCTATACCTGTGTGGACACAGTTGTGGCGGCTTCAACCCTACATGGCTGCCTGTGAAGGTTAGGTAAATAAAACAAGTCACTAGTCAGTATCTGGTTCTTAAATTCTTGATGAAAACCAAGATTTAACACCCTTTCAGTACTATAAACTGAATTTATTACAAGAGTGCTCCACAATGAAATCCCTCTAAACCTTCCTCTGAACTACAGAAATCGAGGACTTTTTCGGTTCCCCGTGTTCTGATAAAGGGCCTGTCTGCCCCCCGGGGCCTGAGGACATTGTGCAAGGTTCACTGCTGGTTTCTGTATTACACCCACTAGCTGTGCTGAGGGTTGCAGTGTGATATTAAAATAAAGGAGCATCCTGGATGCAGACTGTTCCCCCTTGGCAGGCCAGGTGGCAACCTGCAATGCACAGAGCAAGTGTTGAGGTGTCTTGATGGAATTCTTGCTTCTTTTCCTGATGTTACTCCTTTTTCTCCTGGAAACCTCTCCCGAAAGCCCCCAGTGCCACCACGGCTGTGTCATGTTAGGGCAAAGTGTCTGACCAGTTACAGAGGTCAGACTTCAGCATAACACATCAGCACTTTTTAGGGCCTCAGTGTAACACATCAGCACTTTTTAGGGCCTCTTTTACACTCGTTTTCTCATTCACCCGGCCAATAACTCCAAGTTTCCGAGCACTCCAATATTACAGGCCACTTTACAAGTTTGCTCTTTTCTGCAGGGTGTTTACCAGCCCTTCAGCTTTGTTTGCCCGCAGATGTGACCGTGGTTGAACTCATATCAAAGGAGCATTCAGCAGCGAAGTCCTCATTAGCTGCCTCCCTCAGCTCCCTCCTCGCGGGCTTTTTCCCTTTTCCTTTCCCAAGCCCTTTCCCATGCGTGGCAGAGGCCACAATGCTGCAGAGGAAGTAGCTGGGCGCCCCCCACCAGCTGCCTCCTCTTTTCACTGCACCTATTTTACCCAGGGAAGCTGCTTTGGGCACCGGGGGATGTTTTCTGCGGCAATTAGTTAATTTTTATTTTTCCTCTGCAACCAGGCCCAAGGTTGCAAGCCAAGCTGTTGGAGGCATCCTGGCCAACCCAGTAAACATACCCAATATACATATACAGTGCATTATATGTACAAATGAAGCCATGTAGCCAAAAAAATCTGCAAGTGAACTGCCATGGCACTCAGCTACATATGTCCTTACAAACATCATTGTGGTCCTGCTCCGGTCTCTGTGTTGACTCTTCATGGAGCAGAGAGTGCAGTGAAGGTCTCAGCTCCTGCTGTTGGAGAGCCATGGCTGGCCCTGCCACCTTGGAGATCTCTTCTCTTTCCTGACTAATATCTCCCAGGTAGCTGCTTTGCACAGGAGAGTGATACTGCCTCTAATGTGGGAAGTTCTTGACTGAAGGAAATAAATGTTTTTTTCCAGAAACCATTCAAGATGGTATCAGTCCTTCCCAGAATTAAAGGTCAAACTTGTTTCCTCAGTTCTAGCTTTGCATCAGCAATTTCTTCCCACATGTAAACTCTTCATGGGCTCCAAAATCACAACACCATTAGTTAGGTTGTGTCTCCTTTCAAATGAGAAGGCAAGGATAAATCAAATGGTATATTATTTATCTTTTTAGGGGCCCTGGCTTTGTGGGCTAGGTTGGTGCAGGGGCCTTCTGAAGCCCCAGTAAATGGTATTATAAAATAAATGTTCATGTGGAGCAGGACCTAAGGTGGAATAGGCTAGAAAGCACTGCTGTTGGGTGTTTGATCTGTGGATTCAGATCGATTCTGAATTGATTCTGATCAGTTCTGAATTCAACATGCCACCTGTCCATGAGCTGAAGGGCTGAAGGGCAGGGAGGTGCTCCAGGAGGGACTTTCTTGGCAGATATAAGAACACAACTGGGTAGCCGTCTCGAAAAACAGCGTTGGAGCCCATGAACAAAGCACGGGATGGTGGTGTCGGTGTTCTGGTGTTCATTTCTGGTTTGCTGTGTTAGAGCTCTGTATAATTCAGATCCAAGTGGAGGTGGTGAACACCTGGGCATGTGGAGAGGAGGAATCACCCGTGGGACTCAGGCTGTGGGCTGAGTCTGCGTGACGTGAACTATGTTGCGTTTGCTCTTGCTCTACCCGGTGATTTGAGGGGTTGGAAGGCTGATAGTCGGGAAAAATGATGCATCCTGGAATGACTGTTATGCTCTGAGTAGCGTGGAAGTTAGCTGGTGCTAATAAAGGCTGTGCTCTCCACCCGGGCGGCATTAACATGTATACAAAGTGAATAAAACACATATACAAAAATATAAAAATATAAAAACCAAGACCCTTATCTTCTTCCTGCTGTGCAGTCCCCCTAATGTGGTAGAACTCCTTTTGGTGTAAGGTAGGGTTGCATGGGATTCAAATGGAAGCATGTAATGAGTGTGCTTTATAACTAACATAATAAAATAAATGTTCATTGCTACTTTAGGACTCTAGTGTTAGCCACATATGTCTATAGGTCTTAATGGTATAGATACAGTACCTGAAAGGGGAGAACACGAGCATTTTTTGGCATGAATCACCTGATTATTGGAACTTTTTATTAGAATTTCCTGTAAAGCTCATTTATTGACATAATTAGAAACAAACTCCTCAGATCCACTTTGCCCAGCTAATCTTCTTTACAAATTGCCACTTTAAAGTAATTTCTAGCTCTCTATCCTGGGAAACTTTATCACAAGGAAGAAATACAATATTAGGTTTTAAAGTTAATACATGATAATCTGATGAGTGTTGGACAGTGCGTAATGAGCTTATGCTTTTGCAAGCAACTGAGGGAAAAAAGTATTGCTGAAATGGAGGAGGAGATTTAGTGCAAGTCTAAATTGTTTGGGATGATGTTTGTTACAAAAAAGGATATCGAGCACGCTAGTATCTCATTTGCAGCTGACTAAGGTAAATAATGTAGTGGCTCTTTGCAAGGGTATATTGAATTCTTAAGGAATTGAGGCTGAAAAGACATTTGAACTTAAAACAGTGTGAGAATGCTGAACATTGTGGCTCAGACTGAGGTATGTGTAGAGACCTAAGTGCAGCGTAAACTCTTTTGGCTGAACATCTCCAGAACTAGCGCTAATGGGAAATACCAGAGACTCAGGCATAGGTAGACTTCAAATTTTCTTAGTCTAGCCAGACATACAAAGAGCTGACCCGTCCCCTTTGCCTGGTAATCAGTGACTCAGTATGATGATGAGCTAATGCCAGTGCAGTAATGGCAGGCAAACTGTGCAGGGAAAATGCGGAGAATAGACAGCAAAATGCCCTATTTTCCAAAGACTCCATTAATCTGAGGCCATCAGTGTCTCTGTGAGGTGGAAGGAGCCCGAGGACTGCACTGTTTCCTTTCTGCTTCCTCTTCCTTATGCTCATTTCAGTGGCCTGTGCCCTTGCTCAGGTGCTCTCCTGGCTTTGCTCCAGCTGCCTCTTCTGCCGCTGCGTGACGAAGGGCACGAGGGACCTTCCCACACTGGCAATGACATTGTTACTGCTTGTCAGTCCCTTTGGAAGTGATTTGTTGTGTTGAAGCTGTTCAGAGAATGGCACAGATGATGTGAAGGAATTAAGTTGCACAGAAATATTTCTCGGAAAAATACTATAGTATTTATTCTCATAGATGAAAACCAGACAAATCTAACAAAATTACAGCTTTGTGTGTAACTAGACCAAGCATGATGTGTAACTTCTCAAGTTACTTCTACTTCAAGCTTCTACACAAGCTTTCTAGTGCTCATTGTCTTTACATAGCAGATTTACCTCACTTTTAGTTACATATTTTTATTATTTTTCCTTTAATAGTAAATGTATATATAAATTTACACCACTGGACACAGATGAGTTGCTAATGAGCAGTTTCTTATAATATGTTGTTTTCCTAAATGCATTTGCCTAACAGATAAATAAAGAATTAAACTTTGCTGCAGAGCTAAACAGAAGAGATCTGATATGCTTGTCATATGGGCGATAAGATTTGCTAACATAACTCCATATGCCACTGGGGCAGAGGAAAGGGGCAAACAGTGGCACTGCTCTGCACTTCGGAGAGAATACAAAGAATTCCAATGCAGATCCTAGATTCACGTCTGCTAGTAGCATCCCTACCAACTGCACTATGACTTAGCCCAAACAGAAGCTTTTAAAAGTCATCTGATTTGAGCTGCGCCACCTCAGGAAGTTCAGCACATTGCAGAACAGCACGTCCCTCTTACGTTCACTCGTCAAGTGTAGCTGTTGTAAATCTTGGACTGTTCAAAGTGTTCTTAGCCTAAGGGATGGTAAATTAAAGAAGTGAGTGCCATAGACAAGAATTTTCTCAAGAAAAAGTGCCCAAAGTTAATTGGGCGAAACACAAGTAACCTGCAAACATACTGCCCCATGAAAAGTGCTAGACAGAGGGCCCAATCCTCCAAAATTCCCTGATTCAGAGGTAAGATGCAAAGCTTAGGTTATGATTGTGCTATAAACGCCAGGATGATTGAAGGTGATGCTTGGGACTGCCTCAGTGATGACCCTTCCCATAAAGCCCACTTCATGCCAGAGCTGAGGTCAGGCCTGTAGTTTCTATCCATTAACTGCGGGGTCCATTTTAAAACAGCTTTAAGAACTATGCAGGTAAATGTTTCGCATATAGCAGATGAGCAAATGATAACCTGCCCCATTTTCACCTTCTCAGTCTGCAGGTTTCTGGTTAAGGTTTGCTGATTCGTATCCTAGTGATAACTGCCCTTCTCTCTTTACTATATGTGGATTAAACTTGGGTGCCCTGGTCTCGTGTAGGGTGAGAGTGTCCCTTTCAGTGCAACCTGAGGAGGACTGTGCTAAGTGACTTTCATAGGGAGACCAGTGATCAGCCAAATAAACCGTGTTTGTGAGAAGTGAGGTGGGCTGATACACTGTGCCCTTGCTGAAGCCAGTGGCAGCCTTGTCTTGGATGTGAGCAGGGGTCAGGCTTTCATCCCGGACGGTTCTTTCGTCAGTAGGTCAATTCCCAGGAATTCACAATTCCTGGCTACAGAAGTTGTGGAGCTGCAGCAAAAGTGAATTTGCTATGGCCAGTACCTGCAAAACACACTGAGTATTTTCTGCCCACAGATGTTGATGCAAAACAACATATTTTTCTCATTTGTCTGCTCTAGAGCCAGCCAAGACTTGGGCTTCATTATTTCTAAGGATTTGTAGGTATTTCTTGTTTCTGACTTTCATGACTTTGATTTCCTGCTCACAACTTAATAGTTTTAACTTTTTTAACCATCAAGTCATCAAGAATTATTTCTTGGAAATGCACCATTAGCATCTGCTCCTTAAGGAGATGTATAGGGGAATTTTAACTCCATAGCTTACTGAGGGTCTGGATGGGCCTGTTTCCCTATAGGCAGGTGCTAATGTGTCAAAATATTCTTCTAAATGTGCATATATATGTTGGTTCCCCTTTGATCCTTTCCTTTACATTTGGCCAAATATGAAGATTTTCTTCAAGAACTATTTTTCTTACTACAGAGACAATAATAGAATCTGAAACCTGGAAACAGGAGATTCTTCCAGCAGCCTCCAAGGGTTTCGTATCATTCATTATTCTCCACAGTTACTGATGTGCACGATGCCTCTGTGCTTCTCATCCGTTTCTTTCTTTAAGCCACTGGCTATTCTACAGCAAAGAGAGATTCACCATACAGTTCTACAATCAGAAAATACAGTTTTCTATTAAATTTTATTATTTTTTTTCTTGAGAGAGCTCATTTCTGAAAGAGGAGCAGACGGGATAAAAATGAATAGGGAAAAGGAGCATTGACATTTAGAAAATAAAACTTGGAAGGACCAAATACACATTAGTAAACCTTAAAATTGGCTTCATTATCTTATCTGAATTATGTAGTCATTAATAGGATTCTTACTGTTATTTCATGCAAGTGCTTATAATAGTCTTTTGATAGGGCTTTATTTATTTATTTGTTTGTTTGTGGTATTCAAGCGCTGCATTGATGGGACTCATTAAATGTAATGGAATTTGGCAATTCATCACACAGATTAACAGCTCTTTCCAGATCACCTCTCCTCACCCTGTTCTTTTGGGGAACGTCCTTGGCACGTATCATGGCTGGAGTGATTTCCAAAAGTTTCCTTACGAACGTCTGCCTCAGCATACAGGAACCATGAGGAAGGCAGTGCAGCTCCGGGTTTGATCTCCGTTCCTCCTCCTTCTCCTTTTGTTATTTGATAAGACCTTTAGTCAGACAGTTAGCTGTTAGTTCTCACAGCAAAAAATGTGTTTGAGGATTCATAGAGTAGTATAACAGCTTTGCTGGAGTCAATAATTGGCATTCTCTGACCATATTTTATCAAGTACCTTCAAAAGGTGCTGTAGAGGAGCTTTTCAAACACTAAAAAGCTCTATTATTCAACACAATTGTAACATTAGCAATATATAGAATAATGCATTCCCATCTGTGCATAATGAGGTCATAAATTCCTTCAAGGGTTCTGGCAACATTATAAACTACTGGAGCCATCTCTGGTTTTGTTTTGTTTTGTTTTGTTTTGTTTTCCCAATGTTTTTAATATCCCCAAAGTCACGCCAATGAATTCCTGGTGTTTTTGAAGCAGTTCAGCCCCTCAGAACATAGCAGGAGAGCAATCAAAGTACCGCAGGTAGCAGGCAGGCTGTGGGGGAAGCGTGTGGGGTACGCGATGGAAGGTACAAACCAATCATTCAGAATCCTGTTGCTTCTGAAGTTCGAATCACTGAATGAAGTGGGAACACAAGGATTTTCTTCAAAGACCTGGCTGTAATGCTTATATTTTTTATTGAAAGACAGGTTTTATTTAGGGAGTTTCCATTTCAGATGTGTGTCTGTGCTCCTAGTCAACAGGACTGAACAGTAGCTTAATATAAGATCATGTTGTGAAGACAGGCCTCTTCTACAGATCCCAACACCTCAGGGGGTGTTTGTCCCTGCCTAACAAGTTACATATTAATCATTCCATTATTGGTGATTTGAGAAACGTCTAGAGCAGCAAATGTTCATCACTCACTGCATTGCCCTCACTGCTCTGTAGGAGGGTGGTAGAAATGGTCACTCAAAAAAAGAGTCACTTATGAGACATGAAAGTGGTAGAAGATTCATGAACAGATTGAAGTGTTTGAAGATTATTTCATATATGGGTTCTCTTAATGGCAGGCCTACAATGATGAACTGGACTGTAGTTTTCCAAGTCCTTGTCTTTGAAGTTGTCACATGAGTAGGTTTTTTGAAAGTTGCTTGAATTGCATTTTCCTTATGCAAACCTTGTTCCTATGAGTACAGTTTTCTTCTCCTGAGCATTTTCTGTCCCCGTGCTCAGCCTCCTCTGCCTTCAGAATCCCTGGGAGCAAAATTGTCCCGGCTTCCTTGGTGGAAACGTTTGGCATGTTTCCGTGTTTCCCTGTCCAACCACTGTGCAAACACGTCCACTCTCTGAGCTTGTCCCTGCCTGAAGAAGGAGGGAAGGTGTTAGATGGGTGCGGACAGAGCAACCCGTGGCCTTGCTGAGAGTGGCACGTTCAGCTGCCGTAGGGCGGTCGGAATTGCTTGTGAGTGAGGAGCGGTATCAATCCTCAGCAATGACCCCACCAGCAATCCCGGCTCTGGAGCCTGCATCCTTCTGCCCGGGTGATTTCCAAGTTCTCTCCACGAAAGTCAAGGTGGTTTGAAGTTACTCTGCATCTTATCTTTTACACGTGAAATCATGTGCTCTGAAAAGGCTTTTTTACCAATGAAAAACATTAACTGTGCAGATGCTTTAAAACCACCTCATCAAAACCAGTGACATCTGTATTTTGTGAAACCATCGTCTTGCATCACGTGCATCGGTGAATGCGCTGTGCTCTGTGGAGAAGCGTATGCACAGAGCAAAAACTTTTCTGTTTGTGAAGTCTGCTTTGCTTGTAGCTGTTAACGTCTAGGCAGGTACTTTCTCCTAGTCCCCGGGGGATAAAGAAGAAGGCTCCCGTGTGCGCTGGTGTGCAGAATTATCTCCAGCACAATAGATTTTCCTCCTGACAAATCACACACAATCTCCATAGCAACCTCACATAATTATGCACAAGATTTCAATGTAGTAACAAAAATAAGCATGGCAGGAGTTGGGGCGAATAGCTACGGAGGCTGAGGCAGATGTGGGAGTAGAAGGTGCAGAGAAAGATTGAAAAACAACAGTTCTAAGATGTTAAAAAATGAACAAAAGAGGGAAAGATTGCCTGCGAGCGGCGATTAAGTCAGTGCATTATCTGAGAAGTGGAGACGAGGGGCTCAGCTATCCCTGATTAATACAGAGGTGCCCGTTCGTGCCACAACAGCTAGAGGAACGTGAGCAGCAGTGCCACCCTCCTTCCATGGGAGCAGAGTAGCTAGAAAAACGATCTCTGGGTTGCAACTTGGCATGCAAGATCTAAGCCCAGCAGACATGGAATTTTATTGTCCTCCTTTTATATCTATTTATTTTTCTTCAGCATTCGAAGAGTGCTGGTAACTTCCACACGAGCGGTTTGTGCCTGACAGGAGAGGGCTGCAGCTTTCTCGTGGAGGAAGAGCTGCACTGTTCTTACTGTGCTCATAGTGCTCTGCATAGCATCCTGGGTTAACAGCCGACCCTCCTGAGAAAGCAATCATTCTGTATCATTATCAAACACATCAGGAGTGTCCAGCAACACGTAGTTTAAATGGTACACATATATATTGCAGCACTGGTGAGCCCAGTTAGCTCGTTGTGATCCGCCCAAGATAAGGGCACACAGGAAGCCCTGTGAACTTTCAACTTCAATACCAGGTGAGGGTTCCTGGCAGCTTTGATAATTAAGAGTGCACTTCAAGAGCAGTAATCCTGTGTCAAGACATTTCCATGATTTATGTTATGATGACTGTTATGATGATCTGCTCTTAATTAGCATGGCCGGATCCAGAGCTCAGCTGGTAGAACTGGCTTTTCCAAACTCAGTCAGGAACTTTGACATTGGCTTCAGCTGCTTTTGATTAACAGCATATAAAAATGGTATAATCACTTTAATTAATGTTTTATTCTAATATATGGGAAAAGGTGGTAAACTAAACTGATCCATAAGGTTCCATTCAGCTAATTTCTTTCATTTGTGCAGTGTTAGGTGCTTTAGTTAAATTAAAATATTTATGGTCATGCAGGAAAAAAAAATAAGTAATGATAGCAATGGGTAACTCCTTTTGTATTTATATTTCATGCAACAATACAACTTCATTCCAAGCGTGGCTTCCTCTAATGGCAGCTTTTAGGGATGGCAGAGGTGGTTTTTGTTTGTCATCTTCATTAACACAATCACGTTGCTAATTTGTCTTACTGAAGACTCTCCATTTTGTTAATAGGAGATGAGAACAGGTAAATGAGGAATTAATCATGATTCCTAACTCCTCTTTTCTTTTCCCTGAGCAATTATTATCCCTTTGTGAATCATGAAACTCCAAGTGAGCCCCAGACTGAGCAGTTGCTCTGCCTTCACCCCTCGCAGTCCACTAGAGACGCCATCTCCCGCTCCTCAGGTCTCCGGAGCTCTCCCTGTTTAACAAGCAAAGGCCTCGTCTTCTGCAGACCTGGCAGATACTCTCCGCTCTCCCCTTGTGGCAGGTGATAGTCTGGGGCCTCAGATACATCTGAAAGAAAGATCGGGCTGTTTGAAATGGCAAAGCACCTTCCTGGCACCAGCAGCCTGCCCGGGACTCGTCTCCCGCAGGCAGCAGTTGGGGTGCTGAGCGCCCGGGATGCCCCTCGGCTGCCCAGCACGGCTCTGCCCTGAAGCCAGGGCAGCGCTCCCCGTTTTCAACACAGAGAAGAACCTCTCTCTGCTCTGAGCTGCAAATAAAGTAAATCCCATTTCTCACCATGTTACTTTTGTCTGCAATCTCTGCAGTTATCAGAAAACAACTGAGCTGTGTGAAAGTGATGAGTAGCAAGCTGACCAAATATTGTGGGTTGTTAAAAACAATATTATCCGAGCTATGGATGAATCTCGAGTGCAGATGGAAGCAAATGCTGTTTTTTGTTTTGTTTTGCCTTTTTTTTTTTTTTTTTTTTTTTACTTATTTGCACAGTGTTTAATATACCTGTAACTTACTGCCAAATGTTTGTTACCATGCAGTCATACAGTGAAGGTCAATGCCTAGAAACTACATCTAATATTAAGGATAAAATTCAAAGTTTATGCCCTGAGATTCCTTCTTCTCATGAATATCTGAACATTTGCACAAGCAGAGCGTGCTGGGCTGAAGTGAGTTGTATCATGATCAGCTACGCCAGTTTTCCTTAGGATTCTATGGCTTTTGGTTCTGTGGACTTGCATTAGTATGAACAAATTGTCTTGAACCGTCTTCCTGGAACCCAGTGACATGGTAGTGTCATCTATTTTTAATACATGTTATTCTGTTAAATAGGTTTACTGATATTGAGTATTAAAAGAGATTTAGATATATGTCATGCAGTGTGCAACTTTTTGAGCTATTCATTTGAAAATCATTCCACATGAAGCAAATGTAGCCAAGTAACATAAATGTAATGAAAATTTGGCTAAGATTATACAGAAACAAGGAGGCAAGTATTGCATCCTGTTGAAGTCCATTAATATTTCATACCACAAGATCTTCTGCCTGCTAATATAAAACATAATAAGATGATTTGTCAGTAGATATATGCTGAACTTTTTATTCCACTCTTGGTCCATTTTATTTGCATATAAAGTGGCATATTTGCACTCAACAATAACTAGCCCTGGAGGAATGATATTTAAGAGGAGAATATAATTAATCTATTCAGGTCATAAACGTTTTCTTTAGGGCAACAGGCAGGCAACCTCCATAATCATCCAAGTACATTAGTAAAAATTTTAGAATGAGCTAGAAAAGCAGAAGATAACCAGAGTGTTGTCATGTTAATCCAAGGGATGTTGAGGTTTGTCTTACAGAGCATTCTGAGAATTATCTTAGGAAAAAATTCCTCTGCCTCCTTTCTGTTTGGCTGTACGTTGATGCTGCCTTCCCTCTCGTGGTGGACTTCAATGACACTTACATTGCATTTTGTGCATTTTATGTCATTGCTTGAAAAGCATAAAGGAATTGTGCTATTTTTTCAAATATTATGACTGCCTTATATGGAAACTGGTTATGAAACGACTTAATAGTTCTAATTATGATAAAAGGTTTTCAGCAGGTCTGCCAAAAGAGAAAGCATTTTTGAAACACATTTCCATGCTTAGGAGCCTTGACACATTGTTTTATGAACTTTAATTGTGCCCATATTTTTCAGAAGTTAAATAGATTGAAGAGAAGGTGGAGAGGAGAGAGAAGCAGCACCTTGGTCAGCTGCAGAACTCTGCCCTCTTGTAGCACACAGAGTGCAAGCAGGGGACCTTCTGCTGGCAAATTCACAGTGCAGGGGAAATCAATTGTTTTTTAGACAAAGAAGAACCATGTTTGGTCATAAATGGAGATGCAAATCTGTTTATTTTTTCCCATCTCCATGTTTGCTCTGGAGGGCAGCATTTTGCACTGTGCTCCAATTTCAACCTGCCATCCCGTTTCCATAATGTCAGTACCATAGACTATTCCCAAATCCCTGTTCCAGGAGGAGCCAGCATGCCTGTGGTGCGCCCCGTGCGCCCATCCGCCCGGTGCTCCTCCTTACGGAACTGTAAGAAATACTTCTGAAATATTCACAATGCTTTGTTTAAAAAATATTTGAAAAATAGTCACTCTTTTTCCTTACTCAGTCACAAAAGGACCAGCTGATACTGTTTAAGCTCAGAAAGGGAGTAGACTCAGAGACATTGCTGAGGCTTTGTTATTACCCTTTGATAAATTGACTTAACCCCACATGGAGAATTCACAGACAAGAGTCACAGGAGTGAATCTGAAGGAGCTGGTAATTACCAGCTCAGAATACAAGGCTAACCTTTCATATGTTCATTAACCATAACTAATTATACAGCTCTGTCATCTTCATAACCTATTCTGGATGTTGGGTGGAAGTCACAGAAGACATTTCGCCCACCAGAAAGCACTCAGATGTTGCAGCTGCAGCAAGAGATCCCATCTGATTTTAAACTTCTGTGTGAAACCTACTGTTTTCTTGGGGGTCGCTTTTTTAATAATAGTCACACAGCTAATTGGCCAAAGAGAGGGCTGCACAGGTTGAAACAAGGTTTTAGAGAGAAAAATGTCTTTCTGAAAACCAGACATCTGCTGGTGACTTAGACCTTCTCTGGAAACATGTTTTGAATTTCAGTGCATCAGTGGGACAGAAATTCAGAGCTGAAGCTGCATTGAGAGGAATGTTATATATATGATGTATATGTACTCAACCATTCTGTGATTCTGTGATTCGGTGATATGTATGTTATAATATGTGTGTGCTGTACATTTGCTTTCCTTCTCATGAAGCCCCCTCTATGCTGTGATGGGAGCACAGTGGGGTGGATTGCAGGAAGCAAATGGCAATGCAAGTAGGAGGTAACTGGGTTTGCATTAGCCCCATCTGCAAGGTTTCCCTGGAATAAAGTGGGTTTCAGCAGCATTAAATTCACTGCTTCTTTACTGAGCCCTCAGAGGAGGCTTTCTCTGCGCAGTGTGACAGGAGAGGCATGGCCTGGAGAAAATCAATGATGAGGCAATTGAGGCCAGGGAGCTGCTTCTGTGAAGTGCCAACTTATCTCTGTCCCAGGCAGATAATAAGAATCATTCCATTTACACTGCAGCAACTTGGTCAAGGTGGCGGCGTAGGTGCAGTAATGGACTTTGCTTCTGCAATTGGCAGCAGGTTCCTGAGGTAATCCTCGGGCAAACACTGCTCCATGGACTTTTCCCCATCTTTTATGAGAACTCATATTTCCTCCCTGTAACCCAAAGCCCTTTTGGGCCTCTTGAAGTCTTGAGCCTTTAGCAAAAGGGTTGCATGAATGTGGGGTCCAGGAGTACTGGCCTGTGCACCTTCCACAAAAGGAGAAGGCTCAGGCACCGTGCACTGCTGTCAGGATTTTGTTTCTTTTTTTCTCCTTCTCTTTCATTATTCCATCCACTTCCCTGAGCTTCCTGTCCCCGTACTGGGATATCACGGGGAGCTTGGATTCTTCTCCCCACATCTCCGGGTGAGATCCTACCCCACATCATTACTCTTTCCTCACCCTTTGCTTCCTCGGTGCTTCCTACCTCTTGCTCACTCCTGTAGGAGAATATCTTTTCCATCCTGTCTTCTTGGGAACGATGTAACCCCAGAGATGGTGCAGCAGGGCGGGTGGTGAAGGCCATCACCCAGCACTGATCAACGCGGCATTGCACAAGGCACAAGGTTGGCACGGGTTCTGTCAAGAAAACCACGTGTGCCGAGGGATGCCAGTACTCATACTCTTGCTATAACATCATGGTATTTTAGAACATATGTTACTACTCACTGTGTTCTTGTTCTGGTGATCATCTGGTGCGTAATGTTTATGGGATATGGGAAGGTGGAAGTCTCTCATATTATTCCACGTGAAAGTCTGGGGACAGGGTGAGGTTGAGCTGTCCAGAAGGCAGATTTGAAGGTGTGTTCACTTGCAATGGGGGTCTCTTGAGTAATTTAAAGCTCCCTCTGTGATCTTAATGATCTCCCTTCAGTGTTTCCTTCCAAATGCGTTCACTTTGTGACCTCCTACGAAGCTCCCAGGGCTCCTCGTGAAATTTGTTCAAGTGCTTGCAATCACACCAGCCCAGCGCCCAGCCCCAGGAAGGCATGAACAACAATTCCACGATGTCAAATGTCACAGATATCTTTTTGTTACCTCTGGAATCCTGAATTCCTGTGCTAGCCTGCACCCAAGTCTTGTTTATGGTCTTGTTTATGGCTTGCAAGTAGAGCAACACAGTTGGTTTTTATCAAGCAAAAGCCCAGGAGCCCAGTTTTAAAACAGGATAGAAAACATACAGGAGCCTGAATATCTGCCTTTTCTGTAATGCACAGGAGTGTCCTGCAGGGTGTAATGTGACTGATAAGCTACTAATCAGGGCAAGCTGACTAAAATGGGCTATTAATTCATTTCTGTCCTTTCTCAGGTTCAGAGAATCTAATGCATTCACTTTAGTGACAATAATGACAAATTGTGCAATTATTAAAAAAAAAAGGTAACTGCTATTCATTAATCTTTTTTTTTGTTAGATTTTTTGAAGTGTTTATAGCCTAGCTAGATAATGTGACTGTTGCTACTGCTCTTCCCATTTCAACCCTGTTATACCATTAATAGAGTCAATGATCAGATTTTCCATCAAGCCAGAGAGAAAATATACCCTTGAATTGTTTCTTGTTAATTAAATTGTTATTATTTGTTTTAAACATGGGACTTTTATTGCATGTTAATATTCAAATAACACTAAGAAGCATTGGGATGAAATGCAGCCTTTGCAGGAGTCAGCTTTTGGCTGATGCATTTTAAAAACTCGCAGGATGACTTTCATCTCGTGAGATGTTGTGGCAATAAAACATGCTTAAAGCAAAGAAGAGCAGAAATCTATCCAAAACAAACAGTTCTAGTTTCCAGAGAACAAACACTCCTTTAAGAGACCATGCTGAGTCTCAATCCTGCAAATGATTGGACATGATTACACACACAGGTATTTCTGCATGTGCAGATTTCTGCCAGCCTGGGACAAGAATCTGCCTGCACAGACTGAAAATGGCCCAGAAATTGCAGGCACCTCCAGTTGCAGTCGTCCCCTGGCTCCTTCCTCCTTACACTCGCATTGCAATGACAGGAATGAGGTTTTAATCTCCTCAAGGAAGTGTCCAGGCCATAGTCCCAGGTTTAAGCAACTCACTGGAGATGTCTTTATGAACCCTGACTTCCATAGCACTCTGAGGAAGCAGAAAATGAGATTTATTAACGTGTTTCAGGTTGCAGTTTGCAACCTGGAGGCTTCAGCATCACTCATCGCTGATGCAAGCTTCCGTTCGTGGCTTTTTTTCCTGCCCAGTTCTGGAGGTGTTGTAGAGTAATAAATTATAAATGCATGTGAAGAACTTCCTTTATGGATGTACACAGGTTCATAGTTTTGCACACCCATCATAAAATAATTTTTATTATAATAATAAAAATTCCTGAAAAAAAAATAGAGGCATTGACCAGCTCGTTGCCCAGGTTTAAAAACCTGGCCACTGACTTGAATTATTTAATTGAATAGTATAAATGATCTCACACATGTTCCCAGAAGATACGTAGCAATTTGGCTATGGGGTTGGTTGTTTTTTATAGCAGTCTTCAGTAAGTACCCCAGCAAATTGGTCCTAAATAAACAGACCCGATGACATGTGGGGTATGAGGCTGCATTTTGCTGTGTGTCACTGGAGGCTTCTTGACTGCTGGACAGTTAGTGACACAAATTACACTGTGGTGACATTGCCATTTACAAGCTAGCAGTAGTGTTCCCAATAATACCCAACATCAAGGCATCATTTTGAAGTTGAGCATCTATTTATCTTAATAGGCTTCTTTATTTCATTCAAACCCCTAGAAGCTATTATAGACACTGGATCATGGCTTGGAAATGCTTCACTTACAAAGCATGTTTTGAAGCTTGCAATTGTTTTGATGATTGTTAAATTGCTGGTTGCATAATGAATATCAAAGAATGGCTTCTTTTTTGCGCTTTTTGAAATTTCAGCCCAGCAAATGCTTGCACAGTATTGAGCTGTCCCAGGGAAGGCACATTTTCATGCTCAGTTTTCTTAAGCAGTGCGGAGCTACAGGATACAGCAGAGTCACTGAACATTTAATGGGGCAGCAAGGAACACAGCTGCTCCGGATGAGATCTCAGTAGAGTTAGCAACATAAACCAGAGGTCCTTTGTGCCAAGAGAGGTATTGGCCAGGTTTGGGGGAGTTTATGGGTTTAATTCCTTGCAGTGTGACAGAAATGCTATGTTTCCCCCTTCCCACAGCATTTATGGAGATTCTATAAATTTCCTGCCTGTGGCTTAGCTCCCCTTTCCCGCGTGCTTAGAACTGATTCGAAGGAGAGTCCCCGACCGCGGCGCTGGCTGTGCGCTGCCCGCGCAAGAAAGTGCATTGTGTGCCTGTTCCCTTGGACTTCATTTTTGCCCTGATCAAAATCTGTATCTGTGGTTGCAAGGGCTCTCAAATCTTATTGACGTGCCCGGGTTTGGGAACGTGCTTGTTGGAGCCGCCGCTCTCGTGATCCAGGGTCATTGCAGCTTAAGCACCGAGTGTGAACAAAGAAAACGGGTCACAGGCGAAACTCGATAAACCAAAGCTGGTGCTGGGCCTTCATTTGTAAGACTGTTGCCCTGAATCTGCTAGCAAATATCTGCCAAGCCTCAGCAGTGAGCTCCTAGCGAGCGGCACGGAGAGCGCGGGATGCAGCTGTGTCCATGACAGGTCTGGAGGCAGCTGGCAGATGTGCCATAAAATCCTTCAGCAACTTCATCTTCAGTGGGATGCTACTTCCCTACTCTCTCTCTCTTTGCTTCTTGTCCCTTCTTGCTTCCACATAAGTAGGTGTTTTTTTACATGAGTAAAATTGATGGTGAGCCCAAAGGGCCAATCTTCTCAGTCCTGTCCACTCCTTTCTTCACGAACAGGTACCAAGTGTGGCACTGCCATGCTTGTCCCTTCAGTCAAATGTTCCCCTGAGAAGATGAGTTCTGCAAGAAATGTAAGGCTTTATGGTAAACCAAGATTTATAATGTAATTTAGAGATGTAAAGAACTATATAAATGCTAAGTGTTGTTATTCATGAGTAATCAGCTGAACAGCGGATGTGTAGATGGAATTTCTTGTACTTGCACTTTTGATATTAAATGAGAAGAGACCAATAATACCTAATGAATACAGAAAAAGAGCAATGAATTTCTGAATGTTGTTGTAGAGGAGAGTGTACAACCAATGGCCATCTGCCCGTGGAGGATTAGTGCTCTGCAACTATTTTTATCCGCTGCTGAGAAAAATATTTCTCTTCCAGAATTTCCAGCACAATTCTGCTGTAGGGATTTCTGTGATACTGTTTGTGACTCAGTGAAAGGTTGTAGGAAGTCAGAAAGCAGAGGATACAGAGCGGGATTTCAAGTGAACCTTGTCAACATCTCCCTGTGCTGAGATGGCTACAGCGCCCTGCTCAGAGCAGGCAAAGTGGCAATGAATCTGGAGGGAAAAGAATCAAGTATATAGATAATATGTTAATGGAAGAGATCAGAGGAGAAATAGAATAAAATAAAATATGATGAATGAAAAGACATAAGATAAAAATTTAAAAAAATTTAAAAAGCAATAAAAGAAAATGCATCCGTATACCTCACATTTCGGTAACTCTTATTTATAAAATGATTTGTAAAGGAATTACCCAACCTAGCTGTGTTTATGTTACCACTGAGCCTTTTGGCCTATCTCAACAGACCGTAGGCTATATTTATTTTCAAAGTCACGGCTTAAGAAAGATTTTATGGGTCAAGCTGCTAAATATGGTTTTATTTCATGAGCTGCAATGTTGAGTAGCTACCCAGGCGCATGCCAGGGTGGTTGAGTTTGGCAGAGTGCTAAAAGCCCTTATTTCCTAGCAGATTATGCAAAGGAAACATGATCTGGGATGTGTAGCCCTCTGCTTTTTGCTGATCTGTCTGGACTTCTGAGCAGAAATTTTCTAAGTAAGTAGATAAGGATGATTGAATTAGACTGGGGAGCAGAAGGTTGCACATCGGAATGGCAGCTTTCCACTGTCCTTCCCAATAATAAACTTTATTAAAGCCCAATATTTAATTTTACAATAGAAGAATTATTTCAAAATCGTGTTTTGCAATAGAGAGAGGGAAAAGCTGTGTCATACTGTATTTTCTCGTTTACACAATGTTCCTTCGTCACCTCAGCCTAATTCTTTAGCATCACACGGGCCACACGCTGCATACACACGGGATGAGCACGCGTTGGAGGCTGCTGCAGTGGGAAGGGAGCAGAAGAAAAATTGCAGATGAAATCCTCTTTTTGAGGGAAGGAAAAGTCCGGTGTATGATAAAGTTGTGACTGCTGGATACAGATGTCAGGTTCTAGTGCTCAAGGTGTGCGGAAAGCGAGGGCACTCAACGTCCCGCCGAGTCGTCCCCATTCCCGGGAAGGCTCCCAGTTTGACATCCTTCCCTATGCTCAATAGGTACCTATGGTGACATCCCGGCGCAGCCCAGTTGGGTCTCCAGAGCGTCTAACTGCTTCAGCTGGCGTCACGCGTGATGTTTATATATTTAAGCTCTAAAGCTTAACGCAAATAGGCCCAGGATGTAGCGAGGACACAATAATTGCTTTTCTTTCAACAGCAGGTGATACATTTCCCACTGAGAAAAATATAATCCTGCTGCTTTTAGTCATAACAGGAGCAACAGGAGGAAAATTGATGAGGAAGTGGGAAATGTCACTAGTGGTGTATTGGAAATCTCATCCGCAGGCATGATTTAGCGCTGTGTGTAAAATTAAAACATTAATTGGCGGGTCGAAATTATAGTTTATTGTCCATGAGCTGCAAGCCACCAAGCGATGATACTTAATCATTAATGTCAATTTGCAAGGCTTGGAGAGGAGTGTGAGCTCCATCCCGTTCCCCTTCGGCCCCGCTTTTGGCGCGGGGAGCCCAGCTGGGCAGAGCAGGGAGACGGGTGCTCCGAGCACAGTGTGGGCGCCGGCAGCCCCAGGGGACATGGGCATGGACAGGGCCCAGACACTGGTCCTAGCCTCAGCAAGGGGCCTGGCACGTGTTACTCTGCCATATAAAGCAGCTATATCATGCCAGTGCTATAACATAAAGCTAGTTGCGGAGCAAATCCTCAGATCTCTCAGCAGAACAGTGTATCTGAGCATTATCCCAACTCCCAAGCTAAGTTTATGAGGGAGCATGTCTTTCAAGGGTTAAATTCTGCTTTTTTAAAACATTTTTTTTCATTGTGTAGCACTAATTCATAGTTAAAAGAATAATTACCAATCAAAAGCAAAAAAATGCTACCCTGATGAATAACTTGGTATTAGATCTGAAAGAACAAGCTCTGATCAAGAGCATTTTAGGAGACAAATAATATGAAGGCCTTTTGCATCAAAATCTACAACATAAACCCGTGCAATCAGAGCTAAGGCCTGTGTGCTGATGGATCTGAGAGTACCCGGTATGGTGTGTCAGGGCAGAAAAATCACTTGTTCCTGGAGTGTCACTGGCGCTGACTGCATGAGTCTCTTCTGTAAAGGATCACTGCAATTTTCAAGACCATAAAATTAAATCATTTGGACCTTAGCTAAACACACACTTTCTAAATTGGCTTATTTTTCATATATATGTGTGTGGAGGGGGTATATATAATACACATACGTACTCAGCGTGTTTCTGGTGGCAGCTTAAGGCAATGAACGGGTTGGTAATGAATGTCTGGGAGGACTCTGGGGATGCTGATGCTACTTGTGGTCTTGCTGGGCTAATCCAGGGGTGTGACCTGCCCACCAGCACCTCAGTTTCCCCCCTTGGTGAGTGGAGCTGCAGCTTTCAGGATGTGTCGCGGGGATAAATCCCGCTGTCTCTGTGCAAGAGGCGTTTGCCTGCTGGGAGCGCACACCAGGCTGCCCCCGCATCGTCCTGGGCCCAAGCGATTTGGAAGGTTTACACCGAGGAGTAAACACCTGCATTTGCTCTTAACGCTTCTGTATGACTGATGAAAAGCATTCATATTACTCAAATGTATGAAAAGAAGCAAATAATCTTATAACACTGTGTGGCCAGTCAAAAGAAGGGTTAAATGGACCATACAAGTTTCTCTTAAAACATTAATTTCCTTGTGTTGTCTTTAATTTCCTTGATAATGACAAGTTCACAATAGCCACTGGATATTACTCTATAAAAGATAAATTAGATCATTCCCACTAGATGCAAATCCCTTCCTAGGCTTGTCATCAGGATAAGATTACTGTAAATTTCTCTATACATGTGAGATGCCAATCCCGGCAAACACTTCTTGCTGGAAAACAAGAGAATTTTCAGCATCTTTTCATTTAAGTACTGTCAAGTTGATGGCCGTTGAAGTGCTTTTTAAATGAATGATTAAAGACTGTATCTAAAGTTTGAGGACTGGTTTTCCTCCCCTGAATAAGTGTAACCCGGAGCTATCAAGGAGCCTTGCGGGTGCTCAGCACTTCTCAGAGAGCAGCAGTGCAGGGGCAGGGCTGGGCGGTCACAGGGCTCTGTTTTGTGACTGCCTCCATGTCCGTGGTGCCTTCACGTCGTGCGGGGGCGCTTGGCTTCTCTTTAAACGGCAGAGAAGATTGGACAAGTGCCTAAGGTGTCAACACCTGAAGGACCTTCCCCTTGGGCCGTTGTGCATATTGCCACCTAGAGGTCGCAGAATCGTAGAATCATCATCCTTGGAAGGACCTTCAAGACCATCGAGTCCAGCCATAAGCCCTTCAAGCACCATAAACCACAGTACTGAGCAGAGCCCTAAAGTCTGATCCGCCTAGTCCATAAAGTATGTATGAAATGCCTGCTCGTACAGGCTAACCCGACTGAAAGGGGAAAGCCTACCTAAATCCTCAGCACTTTCTGGGCTGGAGTCTGCCCTGTGGAGTTTCTCATGGCAGTTTTCCTCCCGTGCTGTAACGCACAGTCAATATTTTCAATATTTCACAACCATCTGGAGGTCAATTGATCTGAATGCTGGGACTTTGCAGGAGTTGTAGAGTGTATTGGGTGCGGTTCCTGCGTGGAGCACGCGCGAGGTCAGCGTGGTGCTTCCACCCTGCTGTGTGGATAAACTATTGCCACTGCTCTGGAACACTCAGACACACGAGGTGCTTGGCGAGTGCTGGGTGAAGCTGCATGGACAGAAGGCCAGTATCTGTCGGAGGGTTTATGCAGTATAATAGTCTGATTTTTGTATATAAGTGTTTTTACGCTTGTCACTTGTTGCCGTAGATACTCCCAGCTGATGATGGTAATGACCTTTAACATATAATTCAGTTAAATATTAAAAAAGACTTTTCCAGTAAGCCACAGCCAATTACAGGAATTAGATTAGTTGAAACATGAGGGTTTGTGCTTATGTTCTCACTGTTAATTCACATGAAGTTCTCTGGGGATTGAAAGATTCCTGTTCAAGGAACATGGGCAGGTAAGTATTATACTTGCTTTTCCACACATAAAAATCAGGGCATTTTTAAAGATACATCTTTTTAACTTGCAAGATAGGGTATAAAGCAGAAAGCTATCATATGATCTGAGCTGTCACTGTATGTCCCGTGTAGCAGCCAACAGTGACTATTTATCCAAACCTGCATTTTCAAGCCTTTCATGTGATAGTTAGTGTTTGTTTCTGGCTTACCTGAATAAAGAGAATGTTTTGCAAAACCTGTAACTAGTATCTCCAGGCACATAATGTTTGTAATAGACCTGCAATTCAGTACACTGATATGCAGCTGTAGAAAAATTATTGGTGTTACCAAGAGCTAAATTACAGCTTTGGTTTCACTGGTAATACACGTTACCTGTGAATTCAAAAATGCACAGCAAAATTAACGGTTTGCTTTAATTTTTTATGAAAAGAAGACAGATCATTTTTATATTAAGTAATGTCATTATATTTGTTCAGCATCTCCTGTACGAGGCAGACTGCAGTTGCAAGTGTTCAGAAGAGGCAATATTAATAATGGATCTGTTTTGTAATGTTATAAAAGCCCAAGATAATAATGCTTATTAGTACAATTTTTATATGCAAGAAGGGGAGGTTTTTGCTTTGTTTGGCATGAAAGCTGGGAGGAAAAACTACTGATTTCTTCTCTACCCAAAGCACTGTGTTATTCTCACCTCCTTCGTCACAGCAAACCCAACCGACCGCATCCCTGTGGAGCGCAGCGGCAACACTAGCATCAGGGTAGGCCAGGCGCTGGAGCAGCCACAACTTGGGCTTTCTGCTCCACTCCCCGAATTTACTACAGGGTAGAGGCTATAAGGAAAGGCACCGCCTGGGCTGAGGTATTTAGCAGGCACGCACAATGTAAATCCCTGTTTGTATCAGTTCTTATGCCACATCTAGGACCTTACTGCATTTGCTGCTTATAGCTTACCATTAAAACGAAACATTTTCCTTCCATTAAATCCACTTTGACTAAATCCCTGCTATGCTTGAAGTTTATCTGCCAGCTGCATCACATGATGCTGCCTGGACTAGGCACGACTTAGGAAATGCCAAACTTCTTAGGATTAGTCCTCTGAATCCCACGAGCCAGGCTGCACCTGAGCGTTTGCCTGTGCTGGGAACAGGAGCGCTGGGGCAGGTGGAAAGTGCAGGTGCTTATTGGGAACCTGCAGCAGCTGCAACTGCAGCTCTTTTGGGGAAAACTGCTTTGCAAAACTGTCCAGGAAGGTTGGCTTCCCCACACACACTGATTTTAATTGTCACCTACAAGAATTCAAGTGAATTTTAGCTAAGAGAGCTCCCTGCAAGTGAGGTAAATGCAGCTGTTACGGTGGCCCTTGGCTTCTGTCCTGCACTCCCATTAGAAAAAACAAGTTCTCCCAGGTGACTGGAGCACTTAAAATACAGAAATATAAAAAAAAAGCACAATGTGGTTTTTTGGGGATCAATCTGAAGATCCCCAAATGCTTCAGAGGAAAAAAAAAAGCAATAGTTTCTTTCACTTGCTCTAAGTGCTCTAAGTACATGGTTAAAAATATTAAAATATAGAAATATAAAAAAAAGCGCAATGTTTTAGGGACGTCAATCTGAAGATCCCCAAATGCTTCAGGGGAAAAAAACCCCAACAGTTTATTTCACTTGCTCTAATATTTTTACCATGCACTTTTAATAAGAGAGTGGCTAGGCTGATGAAAGCCTGCTGGTTTTTCGATTTAATCTGTTTTAAATAAAAATACAAATATACGCTTAATTTTCGCAGTGCACCTTGTAACTTGTCAGAGATTGTCAGAAGATATGTGAGGACAGGGATAGTGAGATAATGAAAGAAAATGGTAGAAAATGTCAAGTCCTTGATTTATGTGTTGCTAGGTTGGATGACAGCAGTTAGTCCGAATGAATACATGAATTAACAAGTCTACTACATATAGGAAATGAAGTTAGTCCTTATCTGTGAATACTAAACATCTGTAACAACCCTAGAATTAGATTTTCCCAGCTCTTCAGTAGATGCCATGGATGTTTCTCAATGCCTGTTATAACTCCTTGTCTTCATTAGGCAATGAGAGTCACATGCAAGTTGCAGATGTCTGCATAAGCCAAATGCCTCCAACCAGCAGTTATTTTGGGTGCTCTTGTTGATTTATATTCATAAAAATGACAAGAAATGATTCAGAAATTGTAATTACCTGGTAATGTCAGAAATTGCTTAATTAAATGCTCCAGTGTTTATGCTGCATCTTTATGACTTAACATTTCTGGGCATTTTCTTATAGCATCCATGTTTTTGCTGCGTGAAGTTTATTAATGTAAATTGGATTTGACATAAACAAGAATTCAGCTAATTACTGTGTTTGAATATTCACACGGTGGGGGAACACGCGCAGGAAGGGGGCAGAGCTCTTCTTGCGCTGCTCGGGGACCCGCGCTCTGCCTTGCCTCGCACCACAAATTCTCACTGCCCCGGCTGAGGTCGAGCCCTTTGCATTTGCGGGATTTCTGAGACACAAACATCTTGCTCGCCCTGGCACCTCCTTATTTGCACAGAGGCATTCGTGTCATCAAACCACCTGGGACAGCCACCTGTCTGCTGCACTAAGCTGCACCGCAGTCCTGGCAAAAAGAAGGGCAGATTTTCCGTGCTTTCCGCAGCCCGAGGGAAAGGTTCTCCTGATTTAACCCCAAATATAAATCTGGGGTGTCCTCTGGGCAGGACCCTGTTGGTGCCATCGCCCCGGCCCTGCTCCCTGCCCTGCCTGCCCTGTGAGACTCCTGCACCTCCTCACAGGTGGTAAAAGCTTCCCCAGTTAGAGGATTTCTAGTAAATTGAAACTTTCCTGGCGCCGCATCACCCTTTTCTGTTTCCAGGTAATTCTAGTAAACTCCAGTTAAAGCTGTGTATTTGCTTCTGCTGATTTATATGTCTTTCAGGAAGAGAAAATCAGCTAAAAATAGCACATATTTATCTGTTGGACAGAAACATCCCATTTCTTTTACTTGTGCAGATGGACAGAATAATTTGCGCAACATTTAGTAGGAAAGATGACATGTCCACAGCCTGTTATTTGCACAGAGGCTTGTAGCCAAAGGAATGCTAAATTCTTTGGAGTAAAGATACCTATAAAAAGAAAACCCTCATGTTCTACGCCCGTGCAAATATATTTTCTTTCTTGTTTTCCTTCTTTATGTTTTTTTTTTTCTTCTTTGTTATCCCTTCCCTCATATTTCAACCATCTTCTTGGATGGTAAATTAATTCCCAGTTATCATACTTTCTATCATACCTTTTTCTGAGCAATATTCCAGTCTGTCAGGTAAGGCCATGTTTTAAACAGAGTCCAGTTTGAAATTGTCTGTTCAGGTGCCTCTGATCTCGGAATCCCTGTTTGTTTGATGGGTCTGTTTGATGCCAGGGACTTGTCCTGACGCTCCTCTGCTTTGTGGCGGGCAAAGTCTCTGTGCCCTGAGCGAGGCTGGCTGCAGCAGTGATGGAAATTGGGATTTATCCCTCACTTAAATCATTAACTGCTTTGAAAGATAGAGGCCGCGATATGAAATTGTCCTGAGATCCAATCCAGTGGTTTGAGCACTGCTAGAGATCTAAGCCATGGAAAATATGTCTGCATTAGTTTTGCCTTGATCTTAGAGGCAGAGTCTAGGTGACCCTGCGAAGGTGACTGTGGCCTTTGCACAGCCGTGCAGACTGCGTGGGGAATCCAGCTAATCTGTGAGTGGAGCCCGTGCGCTCCTGCAAGGCTGCAGCAGCCATTCCTGGCTAGGGAGATGCAGTGTCTTATTAAGGTGAATTTTGCAGCATCCTTTAGGAGCAGAGCACTCACCAGTGTCATGCGAGTTAGGCTGGGTTCAGCAGGGCTCTGCTGATCCAGCTGAAACACAGCCCTTGGTCTTTCTGACGTCCCACCTTAGCACCTTGGAGCAGCCGCTGGGACACTCAGGAGATTCGTTCCTTCTTATTACTGTGATGCTTCACTGATTTAACAGAAATCTACTCTGAAGTAATTAACTTAAAGTAAGTTGGTTTCTTAGCTTTTCTTCTTCCAGAATTTAAGCCCAGCATCACTGCCATCCACCTGGCTGTTAGGGTCCACCCTGCAGGCCAAGGGCCACAAAACTGACCTGCAAAATCTCTTGTCGCCTTAGAAGCTGCGCAAAGCCTCCCGACCGAGCCAGCCCTTTGGGACGGGCGGGTGCTGGGGGTGACCCTGCCAAAGCTCCTGCTGGCCGTGCAGCTGTGGTCTCCTTGGGGCTTGAGGTGGGGAAAGACTCTCTTGAGTGCTGCCCTGTGCATCTCTGCTGCCCACGACTGCCTGAGCCACGAGTTCTGCTGCAGAAATTCCCTTACTGGGAAACACAGCTTTCCAAACTGGTGGAAAATAATTCAAAGGGATCTTCGTTAGGCTCTGCTCACCTCTGTGGACACTTAATAGGGTGCAAAACCCAAGCTAAGCAGCAGCAGGAAGAAAACCCAGATGACTTTTATGGAAACAACTGGCTCCCGATGAGTCAGTAAATCAGTTTTAATCAGAGCAGCTCAGATTTAATATGAACTGTTTGCTGAGGCTTAAGTAATTCTGAGCAATTAAGAAATGTGCTTAACATATTTGTTAAAATAATTATTCCTGTTTTTATCATCATGCTGTAATTCCCCGGTACGTGCTGAAGGGCTCCTGCCAGCTCCGTGCTCTGCTGCAGAAGCTCTAAAATGCACAGTTTAGTGTCAGCTGTTAATAAACCTGACAATTAAAACAACATGTTGAAATCAGGTAGGAAAATAATAAATTATCAATAGTGGCAGCTTGAACAGCTTTTCTTTTTTTTTAAGTCTCACAATTTAGCTTTTCCTGCTGTTGAACAGTGACAGTGAGGAGCCTAGCCAGGTGTGCTGCTGCAGAGGATGACAGACATATCTGCTGGGAAGACGTTTTGTATTTTTTAGATGTGATTTATTTTTAGTGAGCAGCTGAGTAATGTTGTGTAGCAGACAGCTCCCTCGGATCCCCAAGTATGACACTTCCCGAGGTGTGAAAAACGCGGTCCAGACAAGAGTGTGTGTGTGTGGGAGTGTGTGTGTCGGGCTGCGGGAGGGAAGCTGCTCTCTCAGAGGTTTAGGTGCCAGGTGACAACAAAAACAAGTAGTTCGCAAGTTTTATTATGTATTCAGGGGGCTCTCCCTGCCCCTAAGGACCGTGTGCCGGGATCCCGTGGGGGTGGCTGAGGTTGCTGCCCTCGCAGGAGCCGCTGCCGCAGCAGAATGGCCCGTGCCCAGCCCGGCCCCAGCGCCCACGCGCGCTCCTGGGCTCGGGCTTAACTTTTAGCACATGAGTAGCCCTATTGAATTAAGGATGTAATCAAGTGATTTGCTGGATCAAGGACTGTGTCCTTAATCCTTTTCACATATTGCTAAGCTCATTAAACTCTCTTTGATACCAAGCTGTGCAAGTTCTTTGGGAGAGGCAGAGAGTACATGTTCTTCCTTTGGTTTCAATGCAGCCCCCCAGCTCGGGTGCGCGGAGGGACTCGGGTGCAAGAAGGCCTGGCCTGCCCTGACGTTTGCCCTAAACAAAGGATGGGAGAACGGTCTGGGCACTCCCGAGGTTTTGATATCCCGCCCAGCACAACAGCACGGCTCAGCCAGAACAAATACCCCCTGAACCAACCCAAACACTGAGCGCTGGATCTCAGGCCTCGGTGGAGGCACTTCATTTCCTCCTTTTCCCCCTTTTTCCTGGCAGTCATTAGGAATAAAACGCAATGATAGCAAAACAATTATGCAGTGTGAAGCTGGACGTGCAGTTCTGTCAGAAGTGGCATGCTTGGGTGTAGGTGTAGGCCTGTGCTCAACACGGTGACCATTTCTGTAAAGCAAAGTCCTTAGCGCTCAGGCAAGCAGGTACGTGGTGTCTGTGTGTCTGATCCTCGCCTGCATCTCCAAATCTGGGCAGCTTTGGTAAAGGATTTCTGTTGCTGTTGTGCATATTGCAGAAGGATTGTTTCTCCTTACAGGAGTGTAGCTATGTGCTGTTGCATGAGCACAGATGGCGTGGTGCAATCCTGGCTGCAAACTACCCGGTCATGTTGTCACCAAAGAGGTGGAGGCCACATTTCGTCCATGGCTCCTGAAAGGACAAAACCCAAGTCACTTGGAAGCAGTGACTCCTAATGGCTTGCTTTGGACAGAATTAGCCCATTGAATACCACAGAAGCATGGAAGAAAGGAGGGACTTCTTCTAATCACAGTATTTCTATGTGACTGTGTTGATTTTTTGTGTCGCTTTTGTACACTGACAAGTTCCATACTGCAGCACTGCAGGTCCTCAAAGAGAAAGCCAATGATATTGCTGGTTTGCTACCGGAAAATCTGGGCATTAAGGCAGCAATCAGAGAGGGTAAACACAGTGCTGTCTTTCCTCCTTTGTGTTTGTTGGCCTCACCATGTTTTTAAGCAGATTGCTTCAGAATGCATTTTTCATAGGACCATGGGAAAATTATGCAGAATAAAACTGCTGATTCCATCCTCGCTGGTGGGGCAAAGTGCTTTGATGAATAAATCAGGAATATGGTTTAATATTACATTAAAAGGATATAAAGATATTAATACTAATTTATACCCAATTTGATGTAGCAAAAGAAATATTAAGTAAAAAAAAAGGCTTGTTTAAGGAACGTGGTGCTGCAACTCATCATTGTTATGTTAGTACAGCATAACTTCCCTGAATCATGGCATATATGTATTACAGAATGACTTTAAATGTATGGGTTTAGGAGAAACTTGCTGCCTCATTTACATGGTATGTGCCAAGCAGAATTGAAGTCGGGCCCTGAGAGGGAGAGCAGGGGCTCGTCCTGAAGCCGGTGGCTCTGCACAGCCTTGGCCTGAAAGCTGGGCTGGTGCCGCGGCCGTGCACGGAGCCGCTCAGGAGTTGCATGGTTTAATGTTTTCTCAAAGAACCATCTGCAAAATCTGTCTGTGTGTAACAGTTTGATGAAGATTTAAGTGTAGGGAAACCACAATGGGAATTGGGGAATTATGGGGAACTTTTACATTACTCAAAGGTTTCCAAGTGACGCAGAATTTTGACAAAATATGCTAGAAATCTCACTTGCACAGGCTTCCCAAGAACTGGTTCCTCACTTGGCCTTCAGAGCGTATTTTATGTATTTTGCTACTCTTCACCGAATATTAAACATTTCAAAGTATTATAAGCAATAATTCATGAGTGCCACATACCATTGCCCAATCACTTAGAACAATCTGGGTCCTGAAACTAAGGATATACATTTATATATAAAATGAGCCCATTAAAATCAGCTAACATTTATCTTCTCCTCGAGGAGACATGATGATGTACTGTCCTTATAGGAGCTATCTTATATTCCTGATTATAAAGATAAATGGCGAAGAAGAACCAACGACTTTGCAACAACACTGCATATCTGTAATGTGAAATGAATAATAATATTAGAGACACAACCCATAGCACAAACAAGATATAACAACACAAAGGGGTTTTCTGATGAGTCCATAAGCTATAAAAGTGAAACTATAAAACTGGAGCTTTTGTCTCCAGAAATTTGAAAGTGTTTTCCTTCTAATACACCAATACTTGTTGTTTTCTAAAGTATACAGTCTGAAAAATAGTTTTGTTTTTGGGAGATATTTCCAGAGAGTTACATTGTTACTGATAGGTTTTTAGAATTATAGTTATATGGCTGTACTGATACTCCTGTGCTGTGAATATATCATAGTATATCACATGGCATTCTGTGGGTTCATTCTGAAATATTATATGTAAATAACACTGAGGTTGCCTTTGGCCTGGAAATGAAGTAGAATATTTCTACTATTGAAGTATTTCTCCATTGAGAATAGAAACATCTTTTTGCACTGAGTTTAAAGACTAGCTTCAATAAGTAAAATATCAGTTGTTCATCTGATCACAGTTATATATCAGAAAGTCTGTCTAGAGACGAGGATAGCAGTTTTCACATAGCTGATATTGCAAGTTATAGCATCTGCAAAAGCTGAACTGGAAATGATCTAGGAGTGGAATTACAGCTTCATTTTCAAAGAGTACATGGTATAATATTCTTCAAACTAGGCACAAAATAGATATTTGAGACAAATATTCATTTCAAACTGGTTTATACCTGAAGTGAACAAAGTTTGCACCAAAATCTTGACTTCACCATACATACTCTGAGTTGAGCACCTCTCCTCCTCTCCTCATGCTCTCACATAGTCAGTGAAAGTGTCTTGGGTTACCACCTTAGTGATTTGCTATGAATCCAAATTTGGCTTTAATCTAGATTCTTACATCACAGTGACTTTTGTGTGCATGGAATAACATTCACTCCAAAATAAAAGCGGGCTTCACAAACTGATGATGATTGTCTCTTCAGTCAAAATTTTACAAATGCTTTAAACGTTCAAAAACTAACACTTGGATCCTTTTTCATTTAGGAATATATGGACTCAAACAAATATATAGAGCACTTAGTGACGCAGCTAGAAGAACAACGCTGGAATTTATGGAGGCAAGTATTATACACATAGACATTCACTTATGTTGTTATTTTGAAAGCAATACTGCATGCTCTGGCTTCTATTCTAGATTTCAAGTAAGTGGTTGGGTATTGAATCTTTGCACCTCTTAATGCTCTTCAGACTGTCCCTTTAGCAAACCTTACCTCAGCGAAATACTCGGTAAGGTCACACGGGCAAGGGGCGTCTTGCCTCTGCTGATCGGGGCAGTTTAATCTACCCCAGCTTTCCCTGGGTTCTATTTTGCAAACATTAGATGCTAACTCTGCTTCAGATTCTTTTAATTGAGCTAGATTTAATAAATGGTTTGGTATTCTTGAATATGCATGTTTTCCTCAAATGGCATAGAAGGCATAGCTGAAAAAACAACTCCAATGAATTCTGGTGTAAAGTTTTGCAGCGCTCTGATAGCCCCGAGAAGTCTGTTGCCTTTGAGTCTGTGTTGCTCAGTGCCGGCTGTGCAGGCCCAGCTGTGATTTGAGCAATGCAGTGACCTCGATGGCCAACGTGGGCATTTCTGGTCCACCGGGTAGTGAGGGTGGCAGCTGCCCGAGCGCCTCGCAGGCCTCCCCGACCCGTGTCTGCTGGCAGCGTGGACGTGGGACGGGCAGTGTCCACGCGCGCAGCACGTCGAGTAAGCGGCAGCTACGCACATCACTGGTTTGCCAGCTGGCTTGAAAAAAGGTACTTAGTTCCTTCCAGACGTCAGAGATTTGACTGGGTCGGAGAAGCTGGTGGGCATTTTTAGCATCTTTCCAAAATTTATCATTCATTACAATGACCTGATGACATCAGCGTTAAGGATTCTTTACTGTACTTCTCTGCTGTTCTCTGGAGGTTAACTCAGGCCTGTTCTGGTATGAAATGGTAAAGGTGCCCCAAAACCACCTGATCATCAAAAGCTTCAGTCCTTTTAGGAGTTAATTATTTCTTGATCATTTTTAAATTAATCTTCTAGAATTCTCATTTGCACAGAATTATTATCACAGATGATATAAAGAGACTACATCAATAATGCAGTATTTGCTTGCACTTTCTATTTTATAAGTATTCAGTATCTACTTATTAAGTACTCAGTATCTTTGTAGAGTTACCAGCTAAATTCAAGCCTAGAATAACTTGAATGCAGTGGAAATGGAATAATCCCAGTGATTAAATGTATTCAATATGCATAGTCCATATTTTTTGAAAGAGAATATTTGAATTAACTTCTTTTTTTGTGAAGGCATGTGAGTGGTGACAAACTCTATTAATATATAGTCAAATATAATTTGATCTTTAAAGAGTAAATGAATCCTCATAGATTAAAACCTAATTCACTGTAGTTCTGATCAAGAGAAGAAATAACTACCTTTCTGTGGTTTTCAGTACAAAGCCCCTCACGTACAGAGAGCAGCGTTGCACAGTACATGACAGTAGCAGTTTGCATCTCTCAAAGTTTGTGTCCTATAGCATAAAACACAGTATAACAGCATTGCAGCATACAGTATTTATGAGATGGGCTTACTCTTATTGACAGGTACAACTCAGAAAGTTTATGATTAATACCTGCATTTTTTTAAAAGAAGTAAAAATAATTAGCACAGAAAAATTAAGCTTATATTTAAGATCTCACTATTCAGGAGATTATATCTGTAAGAATGAAGGATGAGAGCATTATATATGGATGACACTGCAGTGGCTAATTGTAAAGGAGTAATAAAAATAAAAGATGAAATAGCCTTTGTAAAGTAGCAGGGGCAGAAACATTATTCTATTATGGACTTACGTTTAGAGTGTTTTGAAAATTCAGTGCTTTTGGAAAACTTAGGAGAGCAATTTCTTTTTAATAGCATTTATATTTACTTTTCAGACTATTTTAGGGAGCTATTGGCATAAAAACATAAGCCTGACAATGAGCACTACCAAACAAACCTTTCTGGGCTGGCCTCTCTTCTCCAAACTCTTTATTTCTGTCTCAAATCTCTCGTGTGTTTCCCGGTGAGGATCGCGCTGCGGCGGCGCTGGACCATGTGCAGCCGGACAGAGGCCCTAGTAAATCCCGCTGAGCTCTCCGCAGACTGCATCACGCTCTGAATTTGAGGCTAGTACCCATTTAACCGCCAGGTCCCTGGGTGCTGAACCTGCCATTCACCAATAGCCGCAGTGTTGCCCAGGGCTGGCTAATAAAGGAGACGGGGCCGATGCCGCACATTTTGCTCCTGCCCTGGTGCCTCGGATTTGTGGCACAGGACCAGGTGGACCAGGCAGTGTGGTGCCAGGCGCGCGCATCGACGCTGCGTTTCCCTTGCGCTGCTGCCTGCGCCACGGGACCCCCAAAGACATGTGGGCACAAGCCTTCCTTTTGGTTTTAGAGAGCTCGATCGAAACTGCTTTGACTACGTGGCGGGAGCATCTGCTGTGGGCCGTTCCCTGCTTTCACTGCTGCCCCCAGGGAGCCGGCCGGGCTCAGCTCACCTCAAAGGGAGCTCTGCGCCAGCCCTGGCCTTGGGCTTTCTCTTCTTAAAGACCTTTAGAGCAGCGAGTGAAGGGTCCTCACCAGCATGAGGGGATGTGTTTTCAATATAACTTGTCTTACATCAAAGATCTCACTGTTAATTATTTTTACATGAAGAATTATGATAATGAGAGCATAGCTGAGTCATTCCCCCATTTCTCTAGTGCGTTTGAACAAAATAAACTCACAGTGAGACAAACTCAGCTCCTGGGTAACCCGCTGATGTGTCGTTGGAGTTACAGCAGCAGCGAATGCATCTCTGGGCATCAGCGTGAACCACAGTGCCGGGTTGTCTGGCATTCCTTTCCCCATCCTGTCTGGAAATAACTTAAAATTGGACAGAATAGGGTTGTCTTTTCCTCCCTGCCTCAGTGGTGCTTTGTCACCTCCTCATTGACTGCTGTTTCTAGTTCAGCTATTGCTGTGTGTAATTCCTTGTGGCAGAACCACGCAAAGCAGCAACACGAAGACCAGAAATCTGCTGCTCTTTGCAAAGTCACCTCAACAGGACATCATAATTTTTAAATCTTGACACAATGGTCAGTAAAAGCAATTGGTAATTTCCTTAACAGAAAAAAATGAGTTAGTATTTTGGCATAGCGTGCTTGTCTAAGCACCCTGTGGCCAGATCCTGGCTCTTAGGCACTTTCCAGCGAATGTTGTTACTAGTGCTGCTAGATCCAAACCTCTGGCCCGTCAGGGTGAAAGTGCTGGGATATTTTGCATTTCTGAGGTGACAGTCACAAAATGAATGAGTGAAGCAACGACTGCACCTGCCACGTTAATATTACACTAATGAGAACTCCAGAGCGGGGAGATCAGATGGGCTCAAGCACCGCGTGACATTTCTCCCGCTTCACATTTTAAAAAGGGGGTGTCTTAAAAAGATTTGCTCTGTTTTTGTCGGCAGCCCTTGCATGTCTCTGTGCTCCTGGGTTCAATGCTTGTAAACTGAAGAGGTGCCAAGTATTAAACAGGTTGCTTCTGCTGTAATCATAAACTTCCATTGGGAGACCTTAATTGCTAACAAGCAAAATAGCTCTGCAAAAATTCTTAATGGTGAGCACAGATTAAAATAACAACCGTGATTAGCTTTAAACTGCTTGACTGGAAGAGGCCTAATCTTAGGGGAGTAAGTCGTATAGCAAGCAAATAACAAACAGTATGGATAATGTTACAGTAATAAAGGCAGGGGAAAAACCTAATGGGACCCCAGCTACATAAGCTCATGCTATGCACGAATTTCTTCTTCTTGTCATGGGTCTTAATAACCTGGCCAAGTGGAGTTAAGGTCAAAGCAGCCAGATCTTGGGAAATAAAGCACTGCAAGCCCATGTTAGCCTTTCTGGAAGTTCTGAACAACAAATGTGTCTCGGGTCCCCGGCACCAGTGCGTTAAGAGACACGACGCTTCATCTCCCTTGTTTCTTGTCATTCAGCCCACCTGTCTTGTTGCACTGAACCATCTTGCCAGGAAAAAAATGTGTTTTGTGCTATTGTCCATCCAAACGTGCATCTCACATTTTTCTTTCCTTTCTTTTTCCCCACATTCCTTGAACACTGCTGGATTTGGCATCATGTTAAACTTGCAAAATCCTCAAAATCAGAGGTGTCTTCCATTCAGAAAATTCTTAGTATTTGGAAGTGAAGCTGACAGAGGAAGGCCAGATCTGCGTTTGGCACTTGCAAGTCATGGCTGCAAGTCCTGTGCGTGCGGCTAACGCGACGATGCTCCATCTGCATCTCCAAGGCCAGGGGGGCCTGTGAATCTAGACACAGTATTAACTGTGAATAACTGAAGTTAGAGGGCTCGCTAGGTTTCTGGCAGGGCTCACATACACGCTTCTACCAAAGATTCATATCTGCGTGGATGAGGAAGCCAGTGATGGATAGGGAAGCAGCTTTTTGGCCAAATGTGCTTTTCTTTAGATCAGTGTAGAGCTGGACGGTTGGCTGCACATCGCATATGTAGTTAGTAGGTCACAGAAAGCACTGCCATTGTGTTAGCTGTGAATGAAAAAGTCTCTCTCTTTTTGAATGGCTGGGACAAAGCCCGTGTCGCACCACGGCTGTTAAAGATACCTTTTTGTGGCTGTGACCGAATGGCAGTGATGTGAATAACCAGCTACCAAAAAGGAGGCCATTTGCTGTTTGCTTTATAAATCATATGTTTCAAAAGATCACAAAAAATATAATAGGTTAAAGATCACAAATGACCGATATATCCTACCAGAGTCCATGATAAATATTAAGCTTCCAATAATAGAAGAAGATTAGCTAGACACTAGGACACTTGTTGCAAGTTGCAGTAAAACCAGTGCACACTTAAGTACGTATAATTCATCTCAGCATTCACATCAAGATCAGTTTTTTAAACAAGTTAAATATGGTATTTCACAAAAGTTTGCACCCGTTCAAAAGATTTTGTCAGTTATACAAAGCACACCTAAAAAAGTCATTTTATATGCAGCTGTTTACATGATCAACAAATAAATCTGCCTCAACAGGAAGGCATTCTGACACAGTTTGGGCATATTTTTGGTGGAGCAGTTACTAAACTGACTTCCAACTCAGCTTGGCAGGCTGCAGTGCATGAGGAATATGACAAACGCTGGGTGACTGTGTCATAACACATTCAGAACAAATATTAATTTTAAGGAATATGAATCGAAGCTTGGTTTCTCTGCTCAGGGAAGACTCCCATTAACACTGCCATCAGTTCTGCTTGAGTAAGGAGGGAAGTGTCAAGCCTCAGTTATTGAAGTCATTGCAGAAGGCATTGGGAACACTCTGAATATAAAATAATCTTGAAGCAAACATCTCCATACCTATCCTAAACAACCCAGACAGAAGGCAGAAAAATTTTCCTTAAGAAGTGACTTTACATGGCCGCTTTTAACCAAACTAAAATTTAAATTTTTAGTAACGCTGTGTGCTTAATTAGGGAGCGGGGTATTTCTGCACAGATGCATGCCCGTCTGAATAGCAGGAGTGCCTGAACCGTGAATTGATTTGCTTCTCTTAAATTAAAAAATGGAAGGCCTTGAGCAAAAGAGATTCTTCAGATTTATTTGGGGGGATAAGGTTCACAAATGTTCCCTACCAGGTTGAAAGGAAAAAGACTCCAGCAGGGAAGTATGTAGATGGTCTATTTGACATATGGATGTTAAAAGCAAAATGCATGAACAGCCCAGAGTAGATTAGCTCCTCATTTGTATGCTGAGAAATGAAATGGGTAATCTTGGTGTGGCGCTCTGTTTACTTTACATTTTTATAAAAATGAGTTCTTTAGGGCATATATATATACATATATATATATAACTTTATAGGGCTAGAAAAAAAAGATGGGGTTGATCTGGTTTTATCTGCAGGCATGTGTGGCCCCTGTCCTGCCACAAGCAACATGCCCCAAAGTCCCCGTGTGGGCTCAGCTCGCAGGACAGGGCTGTTTGCACGGGGAGACGGGGGGACACATTCTGGCCCTGCACTCCTAGGACAGTTTATTTTAAGGTATATTGATGCTACCGTGCTGATGTAAAGGTTTTACTAAAGACAAAAACAACAGATGTAGATATATGTCACATCTGGCTGGGCCTAGTAAATGACAAATGCTGCTTAAGATCAAAGTCAAACATCTGTGCAACAAAAACGCTGCCGGGACATTGGCCCTTCCTGCTCCTGGATGCAGGCGCGCACGCCTGTCCCCGCTCGCTGCCGTGGCAGTGGCACCTCCGCGCAGCCCTCGCGCCCCGCGGCTGCACATCCGCACGCGCTGCAGAACTGAAACGTCCTTCGGCTGCAGCCCAGAGACTCACCCGAGCGCTGCTTAGCTCTAGTGCTGGCTGCAGTCCGGCAGGACGAGCTCGGAGAGGCACTGGGAGCCTGCCCAAGGCTCCCTTCAGCTCTGCAGGATTTCCCCACTTCTGTCTGCACGTGCTGAGGTGCGGCGGGATGCAGGGGAGGCACCTGTGAATTGTGCCTGCTGTATAAAACCCATTTTACATTAACAAATCACACTTTTAATCAATATATTTGTTAGTAAAATATCTTAGTGTATACCTGTAGCATCTCATATTCTGGGGTATGGTCCATTTGCACATATTTTCTTTTTTTCTTTTTCTTTTTAGATCAGGAATAATTTCCAACATATTCTGCTGCAGGGAGAATATCCCTTCATTAATAGCCTAAGCCTGTGTAAACATTATTGTAATGGGCTCCACTAGGGACAAGGTTTCACATATAAGGCAGTATTCATCGGATATTAAAGACTTGAGCACATTTTTTTCCTACTCAAATCATGGTGGTTCAGAATTTGCAGACTCTTGCTTATGCAGATATTCCCCTGAGATTTTGGAAAATGCGTAGAAGTTTGCAAAATACAAACTTCTTGGTTTTATTACTTGATTAGTTAAATGGGATGTAGATGGTGTAATTTAAATAAGAGAAGACCAAAAGTGCTAGATTAATCTCCCCTGAATGTGAGCAGTGGGAAGTTACCAGCCTTTGCAGGGTTTTTAGTTACACTGTAATTTATGTGGCACCTCTAAAGATGGCAGGGATGACCCATCTGCTTCCAGGTGCTTCCAGAAGAGGCCCATGCTGTACTGCCCCAGGGCCTAGGTCAGATACTCCTTTGATGCTACCTCTCCAGTTCTTCACAATTCAGTTACTTATTCCTAAAAATGCCTTTAAAAAAAGGTAAATGTTATTTTTCTCTCACTTCAATGGAAGCAGATTCTTAGTCTACCCCTTGGCAGCTTGAGAACTTTTCAAGCCCTTTTGAGAGTGGGACATACACGCAGAGCTGTGGTTCCTGCTGGATTTCCTGCATTTTACCATCTTCCACTCTTCCTGGTCGGGGAAGAGAGATCAAATGCAGAGGAAGTCCCAATCTTCCGGTAAAACCCTATGAGAGACTGATCCAGGGATACAGACCAAAGCGGCAGGTGCTGTGAATCCCTCTCCCCGTTTTCTCTAATAACACCATTATAAACGCTTGAAAAACCGGCCAGATGCTGTTCTTCTCCTGGTGACAGGGACATCGGGAATGCCTTTTGCTCCTCTTCTGCAGCGTGGAGATGTGGAAATGGCAGCCCTTGAACCTTGAGTCAGACATTGCAAAATATCCTCCAAATTCCCACGTAGCATCTAAAGTCTCACCCATTGGTAGCAACAGAAAAACACATATGGAAAGTTATTTGGGTTGAACATAACACCTGTCAATACCACCCAACAAAGTGGTTATTCGGGATCGGTTTGTTCAGGAATTTCTCCCTGGCCAGGGGAAGGTGGGTTTTTATCTCATCCCAGAACATTCAACAAGTGTGCCAGGTGTTTGCTGTTGTGTAGCTTATTCTGCCATGGTTTTCCCAGGAAAACAGGTACTTGCCTCAATATTTGAACTGAAATCCCCCCAAGAGTTGTACTCCCTCAGGTTGCGCTGAGCAATGAAAGAGCAACTGTTGCATATTGCACAAATGACATCACTGTATGGGATTTCTACCTTACTCAGATTTAATAGAGTTTTGGAACACCAAGTATTAATTGCTAGTAACCTTTCAGCATAATATCTTAACATCCAGTATTACATCACCTCTATATACTTTCAGCCCTATGTAAATATATTAATCATTTATAAAAAAGCCAAGAAGTGATTTAATCCTAGTAACTGTAAGTTTCTGGAGGGTTTTTCTTTTCCCCCAGATTTCTTAGTGTCGAGTTTCTCCCTAGAGCACAACCCTCTTGCAGATGACACGATGACGGTGGCATCATGGCTTACAGGGCAAACGGGCCACTTCCAGCCTCGCAGGATCCCCGTCCTTTCCCATGTATCTCCGGTTGCAAGCGGTGGGGAATGTGCTGCCGAACGCGACAGTCGGCAGAAGGGAATCACCTTCCCTTCTGGAATGGGTCAGCTGAAGAAGTGTCCTATTCTTCACAGTTGCTAGAAAATTCCCCAAACGGGCAGTTACTGAATCTCTCCGTGCTAGCTGTTAAGTTTCTCCATTTAAAATCGTGGTTCCTGCTAATGTATGAGGCTAATGCCATCATGCACTCGGAGCGCAGCGTTTTGAGTATGAGCTTTGTGTTCCCAGGACCGCTCCGGCGCCGTGAGCTGTCGTTTGCAGACCGGTGTATTGCCTTGTAAATGCTGAGGATAGTTAAACTGCTCGAGCCTAAGGACAAGGAATAATTGATGATTTGGAATATGTACTTACTGCTGTATAGGCAACCGAGATACTATTTATCTCAGGGAAGAATATTCTCTCAGCTATCAGAATATTATCTCAGTTTGTTATGCATAAAAATATTTCCATGCTTTAATTATGGCTTTATATTGTAGATCAATACTGGTTCTTTTTAATCCTATATCATTTTAGCTATAGCGTAGGAGCCTAATTCCACTGCTCTTGATTTCACTGGAGGCAAACTAGGACCTGAAAATAATGAACGGGGCCATAAATTGTCTCATCCCAGCAGTGCTGGTTAACCCAGCACACCTGGCAAAGCACCGCAGACCTCGCTAGGAACCGGAGCAAAGCCGAGCTGTGCAAAGCCAGATGTGATCTTTAAACTAAAGCTTTGTAACTAACAATTTATGGACTGGGAGGAAGATCCATCAGCCGGACTAGAACAGTAATTCAAGGCCGGCAGTATCCCACATAGGGAAGGACCGGGATCACGCCACAGCTCGACCTGCGGCTTTGCTACCGGTTGCAGCTCAGGTCTCAGGAAAGATGTTAGTGCTAGAAGAGTTCAGAGCAGGGCAAAAAGGGGGAAGCAGAAGCACAGGACCTGCCAGGACAATTCAGTCCAAAACAGCGGTCGCTTGGGAAGGGGAACAACAGCTCCGTAAAACACGGGCAGTGGGGAGAAGGGCAGATGGCCTGCCACGTCTCCCAGGACCAGGATCAGATGAAACTAAACAGGTTGCCCATCACAAATCAGCAGAAGAGCATTTTCCATAAATACGTAACTAAGCTTTGGAGCACCTGCAGCGGGACTCTGCAGCCTTGAAAAGTGCCCGTGGCTTCAGCGGGAGGCTGAGCACATCCGTGATGGAGATGCAGTGGGATCTGCCAAGGGAAGACACATTCGCTTTGTGCCATTGGGCCATGGCGATGTCCCACAGCGCCGCTGCCCTCCGGGCCACAGAATGGGTTAGTGTGAGGCACTAACCACGGAGCAAGCCCGACTGGTTATTTAGATGGACTGGGAAAGCAGCAGGCGTTATGGTAGGGCTGCATTTTATTGGAATGTTATTATTTCAGTTTAAAGAGAAGCATAACTTTATTTTAAACCCAATAATTACCCTCGTAAGGGAGCAGCTTAGCACACTGCCCTGCACCACAGGGCGGTTCAGGGTGCCCGGTGGAGCTGCCCGCAGGCCGGTCCCGTCCCGGCGGCTGCTCAGGCAGCAGCGCTGGGGGCAGCTCCGCGGCGCTCCTGGGAGCATCGCGCCTTTCCCGGGAAACCGCCACGCTCCGCCACGGGGAGAGCTCCCGATTCCTTCACGTTC
>JAWLRI010000857.1:2273862-2331519 GCA_034781795.1 Crypturellus tataupa | reverse complement strand
GTGTGTGCGTCTGTGTGTGTGTGTGTGTGTGTATGTGTGTGTATATGTGTGTGTATATATGTGTGTATATATGTGTATCTGGGTGTGTGTACGTGTGCGTGCGCGCGTGTGCTCGCCCCAGTGCAAGGTGTGAAGCCACGCGGGGCTCCGCGAGCGCCTGCCCAGCCCTGTTGCTTCTGATGCAGCGGGTTTCTTTCTCTACTGCATTTTTGTTTCTTTCTATTTTTTTCTATTTTTCATTTCTTATTCATATCTTCCCCATTAATTATTTTATGTATGTTTGTTTGTTCTCTCGGGGGCAGGAGCATCCTCCTGCTGCCGTTTTGCTGGCCACGATGCTGCCTCCTCCTCCTCCCTTGGGAGACCGAGGGAGCAGGAAGGGCAGGGTGACCCGAAGGGGCTCGGATGGTGACGCGTGGGGGCCTGGGATGGGAAGCGAACGGAGAGCGCGAGGTTTGGTTGGGTGTCAGGTCCCTTATTCCTCATGGGAAGGGGCTTTGCCCCACAAGTAACCCAGAGGCAGTGGGTTTCGCACATCGCGCGTTGCAGCTTCCCCCGAGGCGAACCCCAGGGCCACGCGGATGTGCTAACACGCTGTTGCTAACTTTATTTCCCATAGTTCAGGTCCTTCTCTGCATCACATGGAATAAATCCGTCTCCCGAAGCGCTACGCGTTGCAAACTACCCCTGTGCATTCCTACTTCCCAAAAATTGCTCGTGCGGATAAAACCCGTGTTTATTGCCAGAAAGCTACCCCAGTTTTTAACAAGGGAGGCAGCTCTCCATAGGCAAGTGATTTACATCTGCGAGATTGACTGTATACATTACTGGATTGCAGATAAGCTGTGTAAGTAAACAGCAGGGCACTGCTCTGTTATTGTGCATGGCTATGGAGATATCATGGGACTTTTTTGCTAGTTAATAGCATCAGGCTTCGTGGGAACTGTTTGATCTGCGGGACTTTTGCTTGGCAGTAGTTTACTTAAGGTTATTACACTCTGTTTGGAGACTTGTATTTGCTGGCCATTATTGCATTCTTAGCTCCGGGCTTCCCGGCGCTGCAGGTTAGTAGGTCAATAAAAATTACCCTGAAATGCTGGATGTGACAAGCTCAGCTTTTAAATGTAATGTGACGTAACATTGAGGGTTTTGTCCTAGGAATTTTGATGCAGGTGACGATCCAAAAATACTTATTTTGTCTCAGATCTCAGATACTGAGGTTTTTTTTTTTTTTTTTTTTTTCCTTTTCCACTTCTTAAAAGAGGAAACAAATTGAGTAAATTAATTGCGGCGCTTTCTTTCAGGATAAAGCAAACAGTGCTCCGCTTGAATTTAGCAAGGCCTGCTTCCCCGTGCCAGTGAGCGCTGGGAATAAGGCCATGGGCATTAGCATGCCGGTAGCAAGAATCAAAATGTCATCTGGTCCCTGCTACTGCGGATTTGCACGTTCCTTTTAAACTCGAGAATCTCCACGCTGTGCAGCGAAATGGTATGAGAAAATACAGCCCTAGGTTGGCGTTGCTTTAAAAATGATCTAACCACAGTTTGAATCTTGCAGGTTACAGCCCTTCAGGAGCTTGTTTGTGAGGCAGCAAGTTTCAGAGGGACTTTGCAGGAGGCTGAGTGTGGCTTTAGGTGCCACTGCAGATCTGCTTGGACCTGGACTAAGTGCAGCGTGTGCTATAGCCCCTCTGTGCTGAATACTCGAAACTTGTGAGTTAGGGCACGCGCGGAGCGGTTCCATCCAGGTCAGCCAGCACAATTTATTCCATAGAGTGAACCATATGATCCCCCCTGTGCCCAGCTCCGTGGTGTGCTCATCACTGAGGATAAGTTGGATGAGCAGGGCATGCCATTGAGGCTCTGCCAGAAAACTGGAAAAAAACCCCCAAATTTACAATAATCTCAGAATCTGTCATGTAGTTTCCTTTCTCTGGATGCTGCTGAAGTGTCCTTGTAGCAGTGCTGAGTCCTTTAACACAGGTGTCCTTGACTTTTTCCATCCACTGCGTTTGTACTTAGGTGTTTCAAACCTTTCCTGAGGAGGTGGCTGCCACTCGAGCCCCTTCTCGCCTGCCTCCTCGCTGCTCGTTCCATGCAGCACTCAGTCCCCGGCGGTGTCTTTGCTTCTGCGCTGCGTTAGGCTAATTACAATTTGGGGGAGCTTTACAGCACTGCCACGGCTTGGCCCCATGCAGATAAGAGAAGGCAAATGTACCAGGTGTTGTGTGTAAATCCCCTTCTGACTGGATAACTTTCGGTTTAGGACGCTGGTTTCTCAGCCCTTAGCCACCTGCTTACGCGTAGATTTATGTCTGTGAAATGGGTGGGCTGCTCTGCTGTGAAGTGCAGCATGTGTGTGATTTGTCTGCAGGGTTACCAAGACCAAAATCACCCAAGCCCCTGACCATTTGTGCTTCCTTCGTGTCCTCAAGAATTAGGATGGATAGCTGCTATTAACTAGGGTAGTTAGTCAAAATGTCATCGCCTGCTGTGATGGAGCTGCCTCAGGACGGGTGTTTAGGCAGCAGGACTTGTGTTTCTGCTCCTGACAGGGGTGTCCATGGAGGTTTGAGGGCACTTTTCCATATGAGGCTGCACTGGGGCGAAGCTGAGGCCGTCAGAGGGCTGGTGCTGGAGTGCCCCTGCGTGGGAAACGTGCGGTTATAGGCAGCTTTCACACTGCCAAGTGACAACAGCAGCCAGACGCCCGGTGCTTTTCTCTGTCCTGTTCTCTGTTCGAAGCAGGTCTGGAAGGGTTGCTAAAGCAAAATTGTCCTTATTGTTTTTAACTCTGTGGTGTTTCATGCTCTTTAATAGAAAATCTGAGAAATGACCAAGAATTTATAGAATTGAGATATTATAGACGTAACATATACAGACTCAAGCTGTTGTAAACAGGATTTTAAAGAAAAACAGGCTTCTTTTTATTGTTTTTGTTGTTTAAAAATATAATCAAATGATTCAAAACATTAAGGAAAAGACTGGATGTTCTGCCAGCAGTACTCATGATATGCAAAATTCTTCTATAAGACCCTGGAGTTTTCTAGTTCTTTGAGAATTGCTTTTTCTTCTATACGGTCTTTTTTCAACAGGAGAGATGCTTTAAATTACAGAAACTAATGGCTCATAAAGGAGAGTCAAGTACTTTGGTACCTCTGCCCCTTTTCCTGTGGAGTGTGCCCTGGGAGTTCACATTTGAAACAAAATGTTCGCTCAAACTACTGAGAATGCAGGGAAGATCAGGAAGGGAAAACCAAAGCACAGAAAGGAATAAATTTTGTTAAACTTGCAAGAGAGATTTTCCAAAAGTGTTCTGTGTTGTGAAAGGAAAAAAAAAAGAATTTTTTTCTTCCCTTGTTTGTTGTAAGAATTCTCTTAAATCTCTACAGCTCTGAGTATCGAGCAAAACACTTCCAGTTGCTTGCCCTGTACATTCTTGTTTCATCTTCCAATAGCTTCCCCTGCCTTGTGCATAAGCCCCTTTAAGCAGACTCTTGGCTCCCGGTGGCCTGTGTTGTTCTGCGTGGACAATGCAGCTGTTCTCTCATTATGTGCACTTGAATCCTTAAGATTCTCAGTAAAATCGGTGCCAAGATTTTACCCGTGTTGCTCTTCTGAGCCGCAACAGGAAAAATAAATTCTCCAGCCATCTGTATATTTGTTAATAAGAAAGTTATTGTGGCTGAGTGCACAGCTTCTTTATTCTGAGAGGATTTTTTCCCCTGAAGAGGAGCCTTGTGCTTTAAGACTCTCGGTGGTAATTCTCAATTTTTATCACATCATTTGGGTGGAAATGGGCCTTTACGGAGCTCTTCTGCTCTTTCTCTACCTCTCTGCCCCCGTGGTTTGCTTCTGCACCTCTGCTCTGAGTTGGCTAGCCCAAGACCTAAAAGATGAGTTGTATTTTGTAGAGTGATGACCCCTGCACTGACTTAGTGCAACCCGAGGGGTTGGTGCAGCCTCCGTAAGCAGAGAGCAGGGTGTTTAGCCTGATAACAGGGAAACCAGGCCAGGCCTGGGGCAATAAACTTAAAGTGCTGTTGACTTCGGAGGAGCCCAGAGCTACCAGCTGCGCCCTACTCAACATGTGGTTCTTCTTGCCTGTTTATACCTGTAATAAAGTGATTCCCAGTGGCTACTGAAAATGGAATTGACTCCAGACCGCTCCTGCTCGTGGAAATGGGACCCATGGCACCTTAAACAAACTGTTACACAAAAAGCCATTTTTCCCGTGTGAATAGCACACGTATGAGTGCAGGGGCTGCCGGGAATGCCTCAGGGAGCTGCTCCTGCGGTGAGCGTTCGTGGTTCCTGAAGTGGCAGCGATGCGCCGGGGGGTTTCTGCACAGTCCTCCCCTGCGTGACGTCGGCTTTGCTGTTGCTGCTGTAGCTTGTCCTTTGCAGCTGAGCATGTGGGTGTCAGCGTCCAGCCCTCGCTACCAGACTGACCTATGGAAAAGGAAGAATGACAGTCCTGTGGTACGCTGCTACGGCTTGATTTACAAACTCTTGCTAAAACAAGTATGTTTGCAGTACTTACATATTTACACTGCATCCGCATTGCACGTGGGGTGCTCTGCTTGTCACCTGGGTACCCAACTTCTCCCTGGTTCCTCCGGGCAGGAGGCAGCTGGAAGCTCCTCGCTGGTGCTCTGCAGCCTGTGAAGTAGGTGCAAGACAAACTGGCAACTAAATGGGACCCCTCTGGCACTGCTGTGGCAGGGGGTTCTGCTCGTTTTGAGAAGCAGTGTTAGTGTCAGGGCTAAAGGAATCCAAATATTGCAGAGGAAGAGTCTGTCAGGGCTTGACAGTCGTCATACAGATGCCAAGAAGTGTAAAAACCAGAGTGTAATTTCGGATCTACTGGAGCAGACATTTCAGTGGAAGAGAAAAATGAGGTAAAAATAGAGGAGGGCAAATGTGTTCAAAATAATAGAAACTTTTATTTTGCTAGGACTCGTTTTTGGCGGGAGGGCTACCCCCAAAGAAGGGGTCATGCTTTTCATAGCCAGTTTTAGAATATTTTTGATGAAAGCTAATGCTGTCACTCACCACTGCCTTGTGAATGAGATTAACATAAAATACATGAAGGCAGCGGTCCCTGGTGGACTGGCTTCCCGGAGTAGTGAAAATGTAGGGGATTGATTGTGCCTCTGCTTGCTGATGTCAGGTTATGTGCTGAGGTGGAAGTCGGGATGTCTCAACATGTGGACTTATCTCTTGTCACGGAAAGACTTTTCTAAGAGAGATATTTATAGGAATACTTAGATAAATGTTATCGGAGCTGGATTAACGTCCTTTACCTCCTGACTCAGCAGGGGAATAGCTGTGACGGGCATAAGGGCAGTATAAGCAGGCACGGGTTTGCAGTCATGGGTGCCTCTTACTAGATTAACAGAGAAAAAGAAGTCGAGCTTTTGGCACATGAGCCCTATTGTGCCCAGAAGCTTGTTGGTCCTTTCAATTTAATTAATATCCTCTCCCTTTAAGATGGCAACTTGGCCCAATTTGGATTTTTTTTTTTTTTTTGAGTCAAATCCAAGTCAGTTGAAACGTGGCTGATTTGGCCAGCAGTGGCTGGATAAAACCTCAGCATGAAGCGCGGAATAAATAGCTCTGACACGTTCTGGGGAGAGCTCAGACCAAGAAATTCCAAGGTGTTTCAAGGTAAGTTAACAGTCGCTCCCGCGAGCTCCCCGCTCCCGGCGGGAAGGGGTTTGTTGGTGGTGCCCTCGCACGGGGCTGGCTCTGCAGCTGCTCCCACCTGCAATTCCCATCAGTCCCTTCTGCTCTTCCCAGGAAACTCCTTGGAAAGCATTTTTTTCTGAAAACTCAAGCCCGTTTCATTCTTTTCAAATTGATTTAGGAATTGTCCTGTCAGTGATGGGAATTCTGAAGCAACTTCGCAGTGTAGTGAGACCAGCAGTGAACTGATGAGGTGATTTGGATTAAAACTACATTTAAAATATTAAGTTAGTCCTTGGAATTTCTAATAATCAGTACAACTGTGTGCACTTTCTTGAGAGACCTCAGCCACTGTGCAGGGAAAGCTGCTCGACTCAGTCTTAATTTGTTAAGGAAACATTTTTTGTGCACTACTGGAGCCTGGTTAAAGGCAGCTCCGAGATCTTCCTTCCTTTCAGAAGATAAAGAAACTTTTAACATTGGAAAAGGTCGCCAGAAGGAAAACTTCCTTCTGGAAGGGAAAGGTGTTTCCTCAAAGCTGAAGAGCCTCCTCAGGCTCTGCAGGAGCTTCCCTGGGCTGAAGGTGCTGCTGTGGTCGTGGGTGCCTCGGCGTCCGAGGGGACAGGGAGACCTTTCATCATCTATCAGTGTCCGTAAAAGTGCTGGTTGTGTCGGGCTGGGTTAGAACCGCAGCCTTTGTTCAGGCTGTCTGCGTGAGGTGAAACTCCTTCGAAGGGAAAGGTGTGTTAGTTCACGAACTGTGACACAGAATGAGATTACAGATACCCTCTGACTGCAAGTATCTGTCTAAGGGTAAGACCAGACTATTTCTATGGTAATATTCAACAACATATTTTCTATTATGAAACTGAAAAATCTACACTTTGGTATTTTAGATGATGCCCATCTAGTGCCATAGGTCCTTTGCGTGAGGCTAGCACAATAACTGTGAGCATTTGCTGGATGCTGTCAGCACTCGAGCAGTGCTCTAGTGCCAATCAGATTGGCTTCCCATATTTTTTTTCCCTTTTGCTTTAACAAACATCCAGCAGAATTGTAAAGGCTGCAAATGAAGTCTGGTTCCACTGACTAACCGAGTGGAAGTAGCGTTTTGATTTTTCTTTTTTTAATGGGGCACTGGGATGATGGCCAGTTGGCCTCTAAAGATAGTTTCCATAGCTACTGTCCTACGCGGAGGGAAAATGCTGCCGCAGCATTTTGCCTTTGTACCTTTATGGTTTTTATGCAAGCTGTCAAGACAATTAATTTTCATCAGATGTATTGGTTATTAGGCTGTTGAAAGCAGGGGGCATGGGTGGGTTCATATGATGAAAAAAGGCGTTAAAAAAGGCATTAAACTAATTTTAAAGTAAAGCATCAAAAGCTTTATTTATGTGTGCAATATGAATGTTCCAGATTTACAAAACCCTGTGACCGCCGCATCTGATACGCAGGGACACAATCTCTGCTCCCAAGAAACTGTCCTGAAATTGCTCGACTTCATTTTTAAGAATAAGCGAGTCTGGGACTTGCGCTGTTGCTTCGCGTTGGATTGTGCGGCTTAGGTTTTAGAACAGAAATGAAAAAAGCTTAGCTCTCAGATCAGAAACTTTGCCTGGTTTAAAACAAAAAATACGTATCCTTTTTGTGCTCCGTAAACACAGAAGAGCGGAGGTGAGCTGAGTACTTTGCACTGCCCAAAACCGCTGCCGTAAGGGGCAGACTCTGCCCCCTTCAGAATCATCCCTGCTGCGCGTATATTGAAGCTTGGAAAAAGTCATTAATTTCAGCTGTGAAGAAAAACTAGTGAAAAAGCAGCGTGCTTAGGGATTATTTTGTTACATATTTTGGGATCGATGTGGTAAAAGGCATCTCTTTGGGAAACTTTTTGTAGAGAGTGATCTGCATATGCGGGAAAATGGATATTACTCCGTACCTATCTAGAAGATAAGTATTTTTTTTTTCTGTCTGTCATTGACCATAACGAGTGGTTGGAAGGGTTGGCTCTTTAGTTCTCAGTATGAACTAAATCTCTAGTCCGTACAGATGAGTGTGGCACGATGAGGGTTTTCATGCCGTCCTCCCGAGGCCATCCCGGAGGAGGGAGGTACCCGTGGACAGCTAAAACAGGACCTGCTGCGTTTTAAGAGTCCTCCTTCACTTTCCAATCAGAGATTGGAAAAAGCACGACTAAGCCAAGTGAAATAACTGTAAATCAGACAAGTGGCTGTATCTGACACCGGTGTAATCACCTCATTCAGCCTTGGCAACATTATTTTGATGTAGGGCGAGAACTTTATGGAAAGGGAACAGCATAAGTGATGCTCATGTGAAGCCTTAATTTCATTAACGCAACCCGCAGGGCAGAGCAAGCCAAGCGAGAGCTGCGGCGTGTGGGTCGTGCAGCCTCGCAGACCGTGTTTCTGTCGGGATGAATACGTGGAGATGCCTTGTGCAGGAGGAACACGGGTGTTTCCTTTCCACGTGAGGTTAGATTGCGTCGACTTTCAGCGTGAGCTGTGAACGCTGGTTTTATGGGATGGGCAGTAATCAACTGGTTCTGCAGTGAGGATTAATGTGCAAGCTAAAAACATATGTGTTTTTTCTGCTTCACTGAAACCAATCCTTAGCTTGTCTTTTAGATAACCTCCTAATGAGAGACAAACCGCATTTAGACATTATCTTGTTAAGAAGAATGTGTCAACATGGAAATACCTCAGAGTATCAAAATATGAGCATTTTTACAGCTTGATTAGAAACGTAGCCGGTCCATTCTGCTCTGGAGACTTCAAGAAAGGAAGGCAGACGCTGTGACCTCTTGGATAGTGATCTCCTGAGTTTGGAAAAACTCCAAAATCCTGTATAGGAACTTAGTAATAGCAGGTTTTCTGTATTTGAGAGTATTTTAATTCTCTTTGCATTCTTGAAAAGCTCTGCAAGAGTGCCATGTTCCTTTTACTTCCCACTCAAAGCAATTCGTCTGGCTGGTGCTGTGACTCCAGGAGCTGATTTCAAAACATAGTTTATTAGCCAGCATCATGGGTGGAAATACTGAGGTCTTTCTGCTGAGAAAAAATGACAAGGAATCTTATTTCAATATCTAATAGGTTTCAAAACACATCACGTGAAGTGGAGTCTGCAGAAATGTGGATTTGTTCAAGTGCCTGGGTGACATCTGAACTTCTGAAAATCTTTCCATTTTAACACTTGAGGCAGTTACTATTTTAAGCCATTTTAATATGCATTTCAGATTTGTTTGGAAATGCCTGAATGCTGACATACTTTAGCCATGATTCACCCATCTCTTTTAAATTATTTATTTTGTGCACTAGCCTGAAGTGTCCATTCAAAGGTGATGGCTTTGAGAAGCCAGCGTCCTTCGCAGAGCTGATCTTTGCTCATATCTTTGGAGAAGATAATTCCAAATGCTCTGAGCAGGGTTTCCTCTTAGATATTTGTTTCCCATTGCTTGGGAATCCACATCAGTACAAACGACGCCCTTTGAGGAGCTCTCCTAAGGCTGCACTAGGGTCCCTGTAGATCCTGGCCTTGCAAACAGAGGATTTGCTCCTCCTTAGGTCTGCAGAGATGAAGCAGCTTGACTCGGAGGTTCAAGTTAATCATTTAATTTGCCAAAACACGTAATCAGCCAGAGGCCACAGGCTTTGACTTTATCTCGTGTCTTTTAGAGACTGAGTGATAGAAGAAACAATTATATCATTAGTATGTAAGTGATTTTATTGCTGTAAGGCAGCATGAATATGAATTTGCGAGTTAGGTTCCTGAAGGGTACTTCAAAGAGACTTTGGACGTGCTGTACTTTGTCTTTCTGAAGTTTAGAGAACACTGTGGTTTAGACGACGCTCTCTTGGTGGAGTATCCTGAAGCCCGGGCCCAACCGTGGGGAGAAACTGAGGGAATTGCTTGCGAAGGAAGTTTGTTGCGGTGTTTTTTGTTCATGTTTTTATTTTGAGAATATCTTTCTTACTTTTTTCTTCCCTGCTCTTTCCCAAACCAGCAGGCACTCTGGTTGTTGGGGGACTTTATAGCAAAATTTGAGTTTGCTTCCCTCTGCAGCTCTTTCAAGACAGTAAACAGCATCAAATTGCTGAAATCTAACATTTCGGTGGCAACTATTATCTATTAGGAACATGCAAAATATCCTGTACTCGCAGCTGAGAAATGCCTTCAGATGAGAATTATTTTGTTGGTTTTCTCTGTTGCTGTAAGGAACCCTTGCGAATCCTCCTGCTGGGAGCCCTTTGCAAGGGACCTGAGGATGGCTTTTGGGTGTCGTTAGGTGACCCATTGCTCTTAAAGTGCAAATCATCATCCTGAAGCTTTACTGAAAGCAGATAGTTTTACAGGGAAGGTCTTGACAGTGTCCTTTAGCTACTAGAGATGCTTTTTCCTTTCAGAATTGCCAAAAATAGCTCGTGATGGTCATCTGAAATTACTATTTTTTTTTTCTCGTTATGACTGCAACATAAGTAAAACACATTACATAGTTGCACTGAAGTTTCTGATAATAGAGATGCTGGATGTACGCAAACAAAACGGAAGGGCTGATTTTATAGCAACATTGTAAACATTGTGTGTCTTTCAGTATGTATAATGAGCAGTGATCAATTAGTAAATTGATTTTATGCTGCAGACCATGTTTCTATCATTTTAGCAGCCCTTTTTTTTCCCCTTTTTCCTCCTACCAGCCACTCTTTTAAGGTGTATTTCAGTGATTTAACTTATTGCCTTGAATGCATTAATTTAGCTTTTAACTTCCCACCTTTTGCTGCTTCCTCTTTTTAGACACAGGGATGAGTGCTGCTGGTGCTCTGTGATGTATTTGACATACCCGTTATGTGACTTCTCATAAAAATGATATGAGAAAAAAAACATTCTCCCATCTCCCAGCTGAACTGGGAGAGGAACCCAAAGAATGGGTCAAACCTACCCCTGGAGCCTAATGCAAGTTTAAGTCTCACCTTAAAACAGGTGTTTCCCAGCAGAAAAATGGGTCTGCGTGCCTGAGCACTATGCCTGTCTGAAGAATACTGATATTCCTGATGGTGAAAAAAGAAAGAGCAAGAAATAAAAGATGACACTTGCAATACTGATGAAAGGAAATCTTTCTGAACAGTTTTGATTCACTTCTGTATTTTCTCTTTATTGAGTGAGGGATAGTGCTTGTTGCCCATTTGCAGCATGGTCCTTAAGGTTATTGAGCTGTTCTAAAAAGCAGAAAAAAAAATAAAGAGCACGAGGGAAGTCCAGTGGCTGAAACAGAGAAAAATCACTTTTATTTTGTTCCCTGACCACCGGAGAACAAAATATATAAAGATTTTTCCAATGCATTTTAGTGTTCAAACAAAACAGGACATGAATGACAATGGGAAAGTTACAGAATTTGCGATAAATGCAATTCAGAGGGAGGGAAAAACATGGAACTGTAAGCGTGGCCTTGTAAGAAAAACAGAAGTCCCAGTGCTGTGTTCCTTCTGGATGGATAACAGCAGAGCACACTGTGTAATGTCCTGGAAAGAGATGACAAAGGCTATCAGGAATGTGTTGTGATGATCTAGGAACAAAAGAGTTTGAAATGGAGATAAGAGGTCAGCCAGTAATGAAGCAAGATCAGATATTTTCTTCGAATTGTAAGGGCAGAGCAGATAAACTTTATAGAGCTTTGGGAGGAAGATCTTTCTAAACACTCTCCCAAACAGGCAGAGATGAATGTATCGCTCACAGCTAGAAAGCAGAAGGAAAACAAGATACAAAGAAAGTAGGATCTAAGAGTTTGGCTGAATGTAGGGCTTATTGTCCAAAACAGTGTTTTGGGGGTTGTGCCTTACAGCCCATTTTTCTTCAGTTTTGTTTTTGACCCCTTTTCTGAAGAAATGTGTGCACTTGTCTTGTGTTTCCAGAGACATAGAAGAGGTGGCTAATGGCGTTCCTAGGATCTCGGATTTAGAGGGCCGGTTGCCTGCAGCTTTCGTCAGTCTTCTGCAGGTTTGGCGAGAACACCCCCTTCAGAAGCTGGTGACATTGCCAGTACGGGAGCCAGCATTTTGGTTGAATTATGAACACAGGATTTAAGGATGAATGAGGATTAGAATTGAGGAATCGCTTATCTCCTGATGTTGATGAGAGGTTTGCATGGAAAGAGGAAAGGACACTCGAAGGAGTCACCACTCGTTGCTCTTAGTTTATGTCTGAGTAACATGGGTTTTGGTGAAGTGTTTCTATGAGCTTCAACTTTATTTGGTGTCCCTGGGACAAATCTCTAGACAAAAGGCCTAGGTGATCTGAAGTGGACTTCTTAGTTCAATTTGCAAGTATTTTGCGAAGAGAAATTCTTATTTCTTTGCCCCATCCTTTTTCATTTTTTCAAAACTCTTCTTGAGACCAGACTTAGATAGGACAGACTTCTGTTTCCCTGAATATTGGCTGGACCGCCCCAGGATTGACTAATTCTGATTCTGCATGGGTCGCAAGCCTGGAGCATCTGGCTTCCAAATGTGTAATGAAAGAAGTAATAATTCAAAAAGAAGTTCAGCGTAAATCTGTATACTACATATCTAATGTAATGATCTAATACTTCAAACTGCACACAGAAACCAAGCAGCGCCACGAGAGGGTCTTGTTAGGCCGGGTCTGTGTGCAGGCAGCCTGGCTGGCCCTCCAGGAGGGAAAGGTGGTGGTGGAAAGGGTGTTCCCGCAACGGGATGTGTTGGAGAAGGCCGGGAGAAGGGTGCAGTGGCTTGGGATGCTGCCAAAACGCACGAGGTGATGATCGCTGCTATTCCATTTACGTGAGACCCGCAGTTACCACTTTCTTATTCAGTAAAAGGATTCTCGAAAGGAAATTTGGGACAATTATTATCATTAAACAGATGCTCTCATTTGTATAAAATATTTTAAACAAGGACCTGAAGTGAAGAGCAGGGAGTCATTCTCGCTCTGTAGCAGAAGGGCATGTGGCTGTGAGCTACAGCTGCCTGTAGCATAATTTAAAGCTTCCTTTGATAAATTAATATTCCAAAATGACTTCCAATAGCCCTTTCTTTTCTTCTTTTTTTTTGCCTATTTGAATACTGAGGTTTTCCATGATGATAAGTCTTTCAGAACTTGGCAGTTTGCCTAATCATACAAATTCCCTCTATATGCTTCTTGGATTGCAACCTATTGGCAGGAGTAATACAGCATTAGATGCAAATATTACTGTTAATGCAACATTAAAATTGATAAATCAATTGCTTATGTCAAGAAATCCAAAGTTTCTGCCACATTATTGAATTTTGACAAATTACTTTTGCTATGCATTTTGTAAGAATAAAAAATACTACATATCCTTCTTACATATTACTTTTAATATATAAAAAAAAGTGAAGCAGATTTTATGCTTTTTTATTTTCACTGTGCTTTAGTAGTTAATGGAATGTATTAAATTAATGGGCATAAGCAGGGAATAAATCCAGGCTGAACTTGGCCCATGCTATTTAACCATGCTACTTGATAAATACAGGCTTTGCCTCCTGTGGGTGGCTTTCCCCTCCGGCTGTGAGGTGTAATGCCGCTCTGTTCCGGGGCCCAGGACTGCCGTGCAGATAACTCACTCTTTCCTCACGTTTAGCTACGTGAAGTTTGGAGCTGGACGTTGTACTAGTGTTACCAGCTAGGTGCAATTTCCGTGTTTTTCGCAGGCTGCTGTTCTGTGTCTGGGTCTATTTTTAAAATAAACTTATAAATATTGCTCATTACCATCCCAAGGTTTTAGAAATGACTGTTTTTTTTTTCCTGCCACATTTTTGTGTTTCCTAAATAAATTCTGCTTCTTTTCCTCTCTCTTTAGCCCAGCATCCAAACCCCAGACAAAGCTGGGCTCAGCCTATCTGCTAGAAGGGCGGCTGAGCGGCCGTGCCGGCTCTGCGGTCGTGAGCGCGAGTGAGGCGCCCAGCCGAGCTGTGAATTGATTGCTGGCCATAACTCATAATTACCCCTGTGATTTGGCCCTGTGCCATGTAGGCATTAATCCTGCAGTCACCGCTGCGTGCGCGTCCTGAGGACAGAGGCACTTTTTTGCACCCCCCCCCCTTTTTTTCTATTTCCCCCTTAGACGAGGAACCACTTTGGTTGTGGTGGTTGGTGCTGCCTGCATTTCTTATATACAGGGGTCTATTGATTGACTTTCTCATAGCAGGCTACTCATGACCCTCATTTAAAGGTCTCTGTTTAAAAAGCTTTTACTTATTACTTCTCTGTATTACCAAGGCTAAAAACTATCCTCAAAGCTCAAGAGAAGAAAATCCCTCAGCATCTGGAGCTCCGTGACTAGATCTAATGCAATTTACTGACCCAGGTGTGGGCAGTGTTTGGAGGTGGGTTGGGTGGTGGAAGCAATGTTAATAGTGGAGGGAGTTTCACAGGTTTTATTTGTAACCTTTTTAAAAAAATCCCAATGCTGACTAGAAGAGCCGTGAATCATTAGGAGAAGCAATCCTGCACCCAGGAGTCCAGGGCTGAAGGCAGCAAACTGCAATGAAGTGGTGAAAATGGTCAGGTTCAGGAAGGATGCTGCTGTTGAAAGTATGGTGCTGTCGGTGCCACGATAGAAGCCAAGAGCAAGAGACGGGATCGCACTCAGGTGCGGGTGAAGGAAGGATTCGTCATGGAAATAATCCTGATCTTATCTGACCCTGCTCGCTTGCTCCATTTTACTTTGACCCTTGGTCTGATCCCAGCACAGCCTTTTTGCTCTTGTAAATCAGGGTCCTCCTCGGCTGTGTTTATCTGTCTTTTATGACGCTCTTCCCCTTCAACAATTGTACGTGATTAAACAACATGTGCTGCCCGTGATAACCTTCCCCGGGGTGTGTTAGGGAGTTGGTGTCCCGCTCTAGATGACTAGCTGGTCATCTTTGAAATTTGGGTGCAGTTTTCATGTGTGTTAAAGTCTACTGGAAATTGCTTGGTGAGGTGCCTCTGGGGGTCACTGACATACAGTTCAGGTGATAGTTAAAATTCTTGTTTTTTTTTTTTCTTTTTTCTCCTCTACTGTTAGTGTCATCCCAAAGAAAATGTGGTCTGAATAAGTTACTACTTGCTTTGCATGTCTGGACTGGGAATATTGTGGAGAAGACAGGTGCAATGGAAATGATGCTAACTGAATACTTAACCTTTATTCACAAACAAATACAAAATAAATTGGGAATAAATAGGAGCTTACGCCTTTGTGATGGCTTATGGTAGCTGTGACACCAATAATACTTCTCCTATTGTAACTGCAGCCTTTGCAATTATTGTAAGATAATTAAAACCTTGTGCTTTACTCAGCATTATGTTTTGACTACTATTTCTTTGCAAGATGACTTTTTTAATTTTATTGCCAAACCTAGTTAAACTCTTGTCCTTCTGAAACAGCAGTTGCAAAGTGAGCCGGAAGGTGGAGTGGCCAGTTTAGTGCATTTTAGTGGTGTTTCTTTTTTTTCTGGTTGGTTTGAAAAACCACGTGGTGGCTGCGTGGCTCAGTCTGAATTTCCCTGCTCCAGAGCAGTGCGTAAGGCGCAGAAATGCTGGCGTCTAGGCTGGCCAAGGTGACTTGGTGCGATCACTAAAAATAGACCAAATGCTAAAAGCACATTTGCTCAGCTTGCTTTTTTTCCCAGTTTTTTAGCATCTTTAAAATTGGTGAAAATTATAAATATTTCAAATGACGAAGGGAGGAGCTAGACTGTGTTTTGTGGTGCAGAACTGACTGCCTCAGAAGAAATCACTTCAAAGTGGAAGTTCCCAAGGAAGGATGAGACGTAAAGAAAACACTGTTCTGCATGTGGAAAAAAATGGGGAACAGAGAAACAGTTGAATTAGTAACTTGGAAGGGGTCATGGCTGTTAGCTTTTGTCCTCATTTATTCCCTGTGGAGGAGTGCCCTATGTATTCCCTGCCCCGGAATGGCAAGAAGGGACGGGGTCAGGGGTAGCTACAGCTCTAGGGTTGTCCGTGGCTCCTGGGCATTAACAGTCACTGAAGCATTAGCTCAGGTTTCAGGTGATGTTACTAAGATACAGTCTTTTTGACTTGTGATTATGTCCTTTTTCTTCGTTAAAATTGTATTTTTTTTTATTTGAAATCTAATACTATTATTTATCACTGACAATATACTCTGACTCTTTCTGCAGCAAAAAAAAAAAAAAGGATATAATTCAGCTCATTATAAGGGAATCCAAGTTTCACAGATCTATTAAGAAGCTGTGCTGAATGGAGAGGTAAATCTGTATCTAAGAGGTTCTGAACCTGAGTCCCAAAATACAAATGAAAATCCTAATATAAAATGTGGACAAGTAGAATTCATTGCTAGAGGTTTTTTTTGTCTTGTTGTAAGAACGTAAAATACTAGTTTAAAGAAGTAAAATGAAGGAAAATAACATGTTCAGGGAGTCCTGCATTCACCCACCATCGCTTCTGTTGTGTGGTGTGGTCTGGGAGTGTGTGTTACCAGACTGGGAACCCTATCAGTGTTGTTCAAAGCTCGGTGATAGCTGGAGGTTTGTGACCTGCATCTATCTTCTTGTCCCGCTTTCTCTCCGTGGATTGTGTAAAGTTAAAATAACTGGTAATTTGTAGGGAAAATGTTGAGCTGTGGCAGTTAGCTGCGATGAATTCTGTGATGCAGGTTTTGTCTCGTAGATGAACGAGTCAAAGTGATGTGAAAGAAGATTGAAGGAGAAATGTTCTTTTAAGGATAGTTTAGTATGCTGCAGGATCACTTTGAACATTGTGTTTTTTGCTGCACAAGATGGGCTGAAGTCTTTGCCTTGTTCAGGCAAACTATTATACTAGCGACAAGGAGGCTTGAAACACCCCTTTCCCTTGGGAGCTCCGTTCCGCCTGAGAAGGTACCACCGAGTCCTGGTTTGCCTCCTCTGATTATCTCTTTGCAGAGTCCCAAGATGGGAATTTTTAGCATGAATTTGCCAACTTAAGTGCATAAACTGCCCTTTCAAAGCACATTTTTGTAAACCTCTTATCGTTTGGTAATTTTTCAAAAGTGAACATAGGAACTTCTCAATGAACGTGTGTTATTTTTTTTCAAATCCTCAGAGAAGATTTTGTTTTCTTGTAGGTTGGCTGTAGTCACTAATTAACTTTGTTAATTAATCATGCTATAGGGATGAAACACGCTTGATTAAAAATAAATGAAACCATAGAGCAACAAAGTAATGCTACTGATTTTTTTCCCATTTAAAAGCAAAGATTAAAAAAACAAGATTAACTTTGAAGCTGCATGTCAAATGTTCTTTGCATTTGAAACATCTGAAAGGCTAAAGCAGCTAAAAGCTTATTATTTTTACAGCTCAGTCATAGTGAAAGTGCTTATCCAATTGTAACACCGTGTTTAAAGAAAAATCCGGGCTAAGAATAGTTGCTGAATGTTGTGTCTTAATCATAACTGCCTGAGATGGTGGGGAATAGCGAATAGGTTTATTTAGTCACACTCAGGCACGAAGGTCCTTGTTCTCTCTTGTCATCTACCTTTTAAGAAAGCTTCCAACATTGCAAATGGGTGTTAAATGCTCTTGGCTCCTAACGGGATTTTGACCACATTTCTCACTGATTACATTGGCATATACTTATACAGAGGTAGTGGGAAATGGCTTCCTGAGGGCAGTGGGCCAAATGCCCCACAAATGAAATTCGATGGAATTATCTGCAGGATTAATTTGGTCCAGAGGCACCCTGAGCCCCTACCATGTGTCCTACTTAACTGAAGGTAACCATCTGCTCAGGGCTGGCCCTACGTGCACAGTTTCTCCGTTTGCAGAACGGCGGAGGGAGAGAGCAAATGCTCTGGGATCTACCCGAAATGGGAGCACAGAATTTGTTTGCCTCCAAGTTAACTTATTTTTAGAACACTGTTGCAACAGATGGCTTTTCTGAATCCCCTCCTAAAAGGTTTTTCTCATACATGATAATCCAGTTTCTTTTTTGCTTTATACTATTGAAAAATAGTTCTGTTCCTACTACCAGGAAGGTTATAAATACTTGCAAGGCAGTACCAGAATGCCTATTTTTACCCTGTTTCGTAAGGAAAAAATGTTAAATTCTTTTGGGATCTCATCTAGTATTCTCGCTCAGAATGAGGAAAAGATTATTTTGCTCGGAAGAGACCTCTTCACTGATGGAGCTTGAATGGAATTTAGTTTCATAAAAGTTACAGAATTCCAGAAATGCTAACTAATTCCATGCTAGGGATAAATATAGAGAGAAAAGTAGTCCATTTTCCTTCCTATAGAAGGAATAAATATATATCTGCATGTATGTATATGCAGATCGCTTGCAGGAAGTGTAAGGAGGAGTGGCTTGTGCCATCTTTTTCTCTTCCTGGCATCTGCTCTCACAAAATATCTTCAGGCATTTGTTTTGCAATTAAAAAGTCATCCCCCCATCAAAGGGTACACTAGGTTTTTCCACTAAAACATATCAGGGCCGCGAAGCGGTGCGAAAACGCAACTGGCTGTTTCCAGCACATGAACTAAATCCTTAAAACAGGATTAAACAATTTTGTAATTTGTCTGTACTAGTACCCAAGCAAGGGTGAGGGAGGGCTGTATGTGCATTTTATAAACTGGGTTTGGGGATATTTGAATCAAAGGTGTTAATGTTGTGCTAATGCTATTTCTCAATTTTCAGTAATATCTCAGGTGCCCAAAGGGGATCTTGAGCTCGTGTTGGCGTGACACAGACACACTGTCCGACAGGGTTTGCCTGTACTGTATTTGGATTTCACCAGTATTCAGTGCTTTCACTATAGTATATATTCTCAAATCAGAATATTTGTTAGACCTGGTATTCATCTGATAATAATGCCAGAATACATGGAAATTGTTTCAGCTAAATAGAGAAAGAGAGAATAATTTTTTAGAAGTTGGAACAAGAGCCTCCTTCCCCCAAGTTTTGCAGTTGGATCTCAGTAAGGCAGAAATAATCTGATAACTTCCTCCAGGAGGTCTAATTTTTTTTTTTTGGGGGGAGGGGGGGAGTGAGTTCCTTGATACCTAGAGCTCTGTGCGGAAGAGAATTTCTGTTCTGCTCTAAATTCTCCTTTTTTAATTTCACAGAATGTGGACAGAAGTCCTATCTTTATTTTGGGCTTTATTTTGGTGCCCTGATTACCTGCTAGCTAAGTAAAACTTAGGTCTACTGTGAAATGTTTTTGTTTCGGTGAAATTGAATCTCTGAATTAAAAATAATTCTGTGGAGGTTGTCGTGGGTGGCTTTGCTCAAAACCTACATTTTGTTCCCTGACTCCTGTGGGCTTTGCCCTGAGTCCTGGAGTTTGAGGGAAGCAGAGTGTTGGAGTTGGGCTGAAGGACCCGTCTGTGTCCCCGTTCTCCTGCTAGTCCGAACGCTCGTTCCTAGTCCTGTTCGTTCTTCCTGATGCTGCTCAAGTGCAGAGCGATGGCTCTGGCCCTGCACTTGGGAAATGTACCAGGGATCCGGGTTAGTTTTGGCCGGGAATGTACACCTGTGTGCATGGTTTCCCCACATCGCTTGGCACCCTGCAAAGCAAAACTGGCTTTTATTCTCACGGCGTTGGCCTGGCAGTGCAGTGTTTTTTGCCTGTACCCCAAAGGATGTGACCAACTAGGAGATCAGGACATGAAGATGCGTCTTGCCTGGCAAAAGTGGTGCCTGATAGTTGGGTTCATGGGATTAGGTTAAAGGCTGCATTTATTGCACGAGGAGAAATAAAATATAGCATATATTATTTAGGGGGGTTTGATGGCGAAAGTGAGCTAGTTGGTGGCAGGAATCGTTACAGAAGAGGTGCTGGGTGTCCCAGGGGCCTTCACCTCACCAAGGCTCAGCAGCATTGGAACGTTTTGTGGCTTGAGCAACCGTGTTCTTTACCGCAGCAGCAGAACTACAGAAGTCTGAAAATGTTCCCTGTGCTTTTCCAAGACTTCAAGGTTCGTTGCAATGCCCAACCGTAAGCTGTGGGTCTCCTGGTTTTATTTGCCCCTTGGTTTTCAGGAAGGTTGGTTAGTTAGGGTGACTCGCGGCCCTCGGGCTGTGGAGCGCAAGTCAAATGAGCAGCCGGTCACAGCCTGCCCTGTGCCTTGGCCCAAAGGCTCGGACCGCTGGACACGTTAACACTTGAATTGAAACCTCTGCCACAGTTACTGTGCTGTAGTATCCCGGGTAAGTGCTGTAGGACACTCAGGTGGTTCGCATCCTTCTAACCAGTTATTTGTTCGTCTGCAGAGTTTGTATTTCACTGTGTGTTGGTGAATTTTTCCAACTCTTCTGCAGATTGCTTTTCTTTTAAAAGTAGGTGGTATTCTTTAAGAAAAAAAAAAAAGATTTGGAAAAAAATGCCTTTATATTTTTCTCAAATCCACTTTCAATGATGCCAGATTGCTTCAGGTATCCTCTGAGCTCTTGTTTTGTGTCCTGCTCAGCTGCCAGGGCAAGTTCCCCTCCTGCTTTGCCTCACTGGCCCAGCGGCTCCCTGTGCCCAGGCTGGGCTGAGGACCGGCTTGTGGTGGGTGCTGCCCCGTCCCGGTCCATGCGTTCACTGCCTCTTTCCTCTTCCACGGTCACTAAACCCGTATTTTTCTTACCTTGCTCGGAACTTTACAGGAGAGTGGGTGTTGCGACCACCAGACCCTTAATTAAGCAAACTAGTTGCTGTGTAGTATGAGGGGGTATAAAAAAACAAGTTGATTTAATAAAAAAAAAAAAAAAATAGAAGTCTAATAGTTCAGTAGCTACAAAATGGCAAATAGATTGGTTTCTTAAACCACATTTTTATGGATCTGCCTATGGAAACCTCTCAGCCGGCCGGGGCCTCAGGCAGTAGCTGGCGCAAGGTGGTTTCCTCTGTGGCCAGAACCAGGAGACGGTGCGGGTGAGTGGCCCTGGGTTTATGCTGTCCAGCCACCCCAAACAGGCGGTGAAAGGCCTGTGAGACGCCGCAGAGTTGCGGGTCCTGGCGCGGCGCGCGGGCCGGGGCGGGCAGAGGCGAGCGGCTCCTCACGCGCTTTTCTCTCTGCAGGGAGAAGCTGTCCGTGGCGCGGCTGCAGCGGGAGGTCGCGCACAGCGAGCGGCAAGGAGCCATGGTAAGAAGCCCCCGTCGCGTCCTCAGCCCTGGAGAGCTTCCCTCCGGGAGAGGCGGCCGTGGGGAGCAGCGCGTTGCCGTTCCCTGCCCGCTGGCACAGGGGCGGGGGGCCCGTGGGCAAGGCCGCAGGTGCGGGAGGGCAATTCCACCTGGAAATACAGTAAACTCCATTGCCTGATAGATCTTTCCACTGTGGAAAAGTGGAAGAATGGAAATGCGGAGGCTTAGGAAAAAAAGTCACCTCGATAATACTGAAAATCATGTAATGCTCTTTATATCTGCATTTTTCATGTAGCAATTGATGAGATTAGGCCGGGGAGTGAAAATTGAAAGGGCCGACTCCGGGGCTAACCACGGCTGCCCATTTGCAGAGCGCCCCATCGCTCCGCTGTGACATTCCCAGGGAGGTGGTGTGTGCTGTGGGTACCTGCGCGGCTGAGGCAGCTTCGTTGGGCCCTGCCTGCGTTTAAGGGCCTTGGGATTCCCTGGCATCAAGCAGGCGAGTTCAGAAAGCTTCCAAACCAGCCCCTTGGTGTTAGGGACAGCCACTCCATAGGGGGTTGCAGATTTGCCCCCAACCCCTGGTACCCCAGGACAACCCTGTCCGCTGCCCTCCCCCTGCTCTGGTCCTAAGGGGGTTTCGCTCTGTGCCCGAAGGCATCGGGGAGATGGGGCACGTGGAGACGCAGTGTGTGCGGAGCAGGGGCTCTGCAGGGACCATGGAACTACATTGTGTCAAGCTGAAATCCTGCAACGAGATGAAACTCCTGCCAACTGCAGAGGGAATTTTGCCTGAGCAAGAAAATGGCAAAGACCAGGCATTAGTTTTGCAATTGCATTTTTAGTTTTAAGGGTAAATATTTTTTCAAAGTCTGGGGAGGATGTTTACTATATTTGAAGTGTTTCCTTTAATTTCTTAAACTAGCTTTCCCTCAAAGGCATAGAACTAATGCCATATATTGAGTGTAAATATATTGAGTCCCACACTTAGTGGGATAATTTCAGATTTTATGAAATATCCAATATTGATTAACCTTCTATACCTGAGAGTCTTATTGGCATACGTGATTCCAGAGAACCTATGTCTTAGGTAAAAATCCTATAAATTTGTGGTTTGTTGTCCTGAAATAATTCGTAGTGGAAGATGAGCAGTAACGAGTGATCTGCTGAAAGACATTACTCTCTCAGAAATGGCATGATAGATTAAAATGATTTCCTTAGTGTTAATGCTTATTTAGTTAAAATAACTAGAAGTTATTTTGTTCAAGAACCTTTTTCATATGTCTTTTTTGGACCTGAGGGACTACATGGAATCATGTTTCCTCTGGTAAGTTTTCAGGAGTTTTGATATCATAGTATGACTTTGAAGAGAAAACCCATGGGAATACCTGCCATGTAGCTATAAAGAGTAAGACTAAAGTGAAAACCCCAGGTATCTGCTTCAGGTTTCTGAGACGAGAAGCCAGGTTTTAAGCATAGATTAAAGGTTTGTTGGGAGATGTCTGTTTTCACCCAATGGTGTGAAGGTTTTCGAGGGGCTCGTGTCTTCTGTGGGGCAGAGCACAGGTGAAAGCCTGTGTCACCTTTAGTGCTTTGCCCGATCTCTTGGAGAACATTTTTATCTGTAAGGATGACTTGGGAGGAGCGAACAAAGCCCAAGACGCCTGCTCTGGATTTACAGACCCACATCTGCAGAAGCGAGCAAGGAGTCATGCAGACATTCGCAGGATGACTTATCATTAGCACAGAATACAGTGCTAGCGTTTTTTATTAAAAAAAAACCCACAGCTAAAAAAAAACGTTAGCTTGGATTTTAGCCTCTCCTGCCTACTTTCAATTTGGTACCCATTTATCACAGTGCGAGAAAGTTGTGGCTACTTCTCACGACTACCCTCCCGCAGGAAACACGTGGAGAATATGTGGTTTAAGCCCTGCTGCCCTGCACAGGGCATTGCTGGTTAATTCTCACCGTAATTTTCAACTGGCTATTGCCTTTTTTGAGTGCAACTCCTTGAAGTTATAGGCAGTCTTGGTCACCCACCATTACAGGAATTGCTGCAATGAGGCTTATTCATGCATTAAAACGATAATGAAAAATAAGTATTAAGCAAATGTTGTTGATACTACTTAGGCTGTGACATCTTTGTTCAGAAATGGTTTTGCATATCTGCAGAAATAACGTGTTGAGTATGATAAAATGTGTTTTTTTGAGATCTCTTTTTAAAGCCTTGTGCGCACTATATGGCAGCAATGTGTGTCCCACATCAGCCCTCTAGGAAATGTGTGGTTTCTTTTTTTTTTAGTATGTCCCAGTGCCACATTTTACATGGCTGATTTATTACTAAAAGTAGATAGGTACTGGAAGGTACTATAAAAAAAGAGATTAAGACTTTTTCTAAAAAAAAAAAACAAAATTCATATTTACTCCTCCAAATATATGAACAATCTCTAATGGTTATTCTGTGTGAGACTATTGCAAATGGGCATACCTCATACATAGGAATGAATTATAGTAGGGAATAAATTGTTCACAATGGGAGAACTGGATAGGTTTAGACCGTGAATTGTTGGTGACTTACTGGGGTTGCTTTACTCTATGAACCACCGTTAGAAAATGTTGATGATTCCTCGTTAGCAAGGTGTACAACTGGTTTACCAACCAGCCTACGAAGAGTGTGAACAGCATCAGCCCGCATGGTGGGGAGGCTCCTTCTGTAGCTCTAAAGCCCTTTCAGCTGCGAGTTCAACTTTCTTAGTCATGCTGCTTCTGACTCAGTGGAGATATTTTACCTGTTTGTAAAAGAAAAGCAAATGATCCCTTCGTAGGCATGTGGTTCTGATTGATTGAACCATATGAAGACTGAGGACTGAAGGTGTCTGTGTTGACAGAGATTGTATTATTAAAATTAACAGCTTTCAGACTAGGTGAAGAGTTTATTTCAGAACATGGTAAAAACTGGAGACAAGTTTTTCTCATCAAACTCCTTGGGTTTTGCACTCATTTAATCAAAAAAAAATCCATAAAACTTTTAAGTCAGACTTTCAATCTTTCGGACACAGAGTGGGGCCTGAATAAGTGCTCGTTTTCTGTGAAGTTTCATTAGGGGTGAAGGGCACCTGATTAGGAAAAATGAGAAAAATGCTCCCATGCTTCTTACACAGCAGGGTTCTCAAGATAGAGTAAGTGAAACCTAGAAAAAGCCAAAAGTCTACGCAATTACATCATGTTTTATTAACATGGATCCAATTCATAATTTCCAAGAAAAAAAAATGTTCAAATTCTCATTTATTCAATACCTCAATATGTGCGTGTCCACAGTTCTTTCATCAGTTTGTACTTCTGTATCCAGGTACTTTAATTCTACTCTATTTTCCATTAGTTCACTGGCCTGTAACCTACACAAAAGAAATGAAACCACTCGGGCAGGAGGTTAAAGTGCTGTGGTGCTGCCTTTAATGCCTACATGGGTTTCACTTAGGGTGGGCCCTAGGCTCTGATTTACCATGTGTCCTGCTGTGGATTTAAGTGATGCAAAGTGATTATCGGGGGCTCTTCCCTGTATCCATCTATTTCACACCTGCACCCTTTTGTTAAAAACACACCATGTTAACTGAGTGTGAGGTCCCCGCTGAATAGGTTTCCACCCTCTGGTAATCCTTCTGCATTAGATTGATTTATGAATGTATCAGATTCTTTGTTAGCATGTAAACCACTAATTAATTTAAAGCTCTCTGTGGAAAAATTAAAGCCCTGGTTAAGGCTTTCAACAGGCTCAGATGGTGCTAATAATGGAAAAACAAGTTATATTAATGGGTTTTGATGTGATCAGCACAATTCTTGCTTTACAAACAGTTTTTGGTATAAAATAGTGGAGGCTGCAAGTTTCTGAGTAAAGAGTGGGAAAGGTAAAAAGGAAAGGCAGAAAAAAAATCACGCTACCAGTAAGATGGGCCATTTTTCCTAGAAATAGAGTCACCTTTGCTTGTTACAGCCTTCTTAAGTGTAAGATGCACGTAACAGCCTCGTGCGAAGCCAGTGGGATTGAAATGCAAACCAGGCTTTTTCCCAGGCTGAAAATGGACCTCTAACACAATCAGCTTTGAAAAGATCTGTCTTCTGCTCCCTCTTCGCATCACCGCGTGCTCCTGAACTGGGCTGTTCACATGGAGATAGACGTGTGAAAGTGCAGAAATGGTCCTGATGGAAGCCTTATTAAAGTCGCTAGGAAGCCTCACTATATTCTCTGCTTCTTCAAGCTCCAGGGTGTTTTGAATGTAATTTTAGATGTTTTCTCTTTCACTCAAATCTAGACCCTGAATTTAGGTGCTAGTTTGTGGTGAGGAGGGGGAAGCGGTAGAAGGCCTTTGTGTGATGAACCCCAGTGGAATGGAGCTGAAAATAGAAAGCCAAATCCCCCATCTTTCTTCTCAGGAAACCAGAGAAGCTGCCTTCTTCCCACCCCGGCCCCTCTCCTGCTGCACTCACACTCCGAGGCTGCACGGGCTGAGCCCGGTCCCCGGGGCACTCTGGAGCCGGCGCCGTGCAGAGGCCCCACACGGACGCGCTCATCGTCGGGGCCATGGAGAGTGGGGCAGTGGCCTCGAGCAGCTGGGAAGGCTGTTGGTGCAGAAGCACCGGGGTCACTCAGAAACAGATGATATTTAGCAATAAATGAAGTGTTAAGGATGAGATACACAAGGCTAAATTATCTCTCCTAACTTATGTGTCCTTGCCTCTGTGGAATCATCTATCTGTGCTTTAATTAGAAAGTAGCAGACAGAGAGCCAAAGTCGCTGCTTTAAAATGTCTCTTGGAATATTAAACATCCTAAGTGGAAAGGGGCAGTCTGACCCCGTTCTTCTCCTCTGTGAAGCTCTGTATTTACTCAGCTTTCTCATAGGAGCTTTATCATATGCCCCCCACAGAAAGCCAGTGGCATTAGCAGTAGTTACCATCAATAATGATTATTGAAATCCTTTATGAGTCTAGTTTAATGCTCCTGGACTTCATTAATTGTTCGTACCTCATTAGGCCAAATGTCCTCATTCACAACTTTGCAGCTTTATCTTCCATGGGTTTAAAATTTGTCATGCAGGAAAAGGGGTGAGAATTCGTTTGTCTTGTGTCATAAATGTTTCCTTCTTTTGTTTACTTCACATTTGCATTTATGTAGCTATTTTCTTTGGCTCCTTATTTTAAGGACTGGGAATCTAAGGATTAGTAATGATTTAAAGCAAAATACTCAAGACCTTTAAACAGTCATTTTACAATGAAAGTCATAAGCACATTTGCTCACTTTTTTGGGAGTGAAATGCTGAAAGCCTGATAATGTCTGCTCAGAGTCATTCTACTTTTCAAAATGGGTATTACCCTGAGAATCTGGTCTCTTCACTGAATTCCTCAACCAGATATAAGTCAAATGCTTACTAAAAATCGATTTACTTTTATTCCATTGTCGTTCTAGGTGTGAAATTTTCTGAGTGCATAGAGGAATAAAATAAAAAGCTTCTTGACAATTCCCCCCGCCCGTGTTAGTGGACTTGAAGTTAGTGGCATTCTACCAGGAGAGGGAGCTACATTCATTTAAAATAACACCCATGGCTAAAGCTTGGTTAAAAAAAGCAGAGTTCTGCAGGACATGTAAAGTACAGAAACGTTAACAGAATTCCAACATCGAGAACAAATCGGAGCCCTGTCTGCTTCACTGTAATTTAGATTTTTAATTTTTGGAGTTGGAAGATGTTAGCCACCGTATTTCAGAGTATCCTAAACTTTGAGGGGCTCTTGGTACTTGCTGTTGTAAAGGCAACGTACTCTGTCCTTTGCTTTGGTGTTTTCTTGCTTCATTTGCCTAGAAATTTGTTACAGGTCTCACCACTGTAAGGAAGACTGTTCCTAAATGCAGAGGAGCAGGAAGGAATCGTATCCCTGCTGCTGGAGTTCACCTTCGTGGTCTCCCTCTTCAGCGAGTTTCTGCGAGTACTTAGTCAACCTGAAGAATCAAATAGAATTATATAATTTTTGCAGCACCATGAAAAAAAGAAAACTATATTAAAACACATTTTTATAAGGCCTGAAATAAAATGGAGGCCACTGTAGAAAGTATGCCCTGTACTCAAAATTGCCCGCAAGTAGAAATTGCCATTTATCCATTAGATGACAAAGGCTGGAGACATGCAAGGCAGTAGAGAGGAGGTGCATGCACTCTCCTAGTATCCATTGAGTATATTTAATACCAGAGCAGCAGTGGACTTCAATGTGAAGCAAATCCCACTTTATGACTCGAAGCAGCTGTATCCCGCCCAAGGCGATGCCTGCGTGCCTGAGAGGAGTGATGCACACATGCACTAATAACACTGAATTGTAGGCATTTTAATATCAAAAGGTTAAGCCCTGCAATCCAGAGCACCTCCAGGCAACGGGATGAGCTGACTGCAGGAAGCTGAACCCTCCCTGGATTAATATTTTTGCAAGGATGACCTGAATAGAGCTGCCGTCGGAGCGTCTGCGGAGCGGGAGCACTCGCAGGCAGGTTTGGTGTGGTGCGAGGGAGCAGCCTCAGCGGGAACGGTCACAGCCGCAGCGCTGGGGAGTCTAGGGAGAGACACGGGTAGAGGAGCTGCGCCAACAGTCTGAATTTGGGGTGAACTAGGCAGGTAAACCTGTAGCGCCTAATAGTGGGGAATATACTCAATGTTGCAACTTTTTTTGAAGTATCTAGGGAAATCAGCATTACCAAAAGTTAAAAGAAATCTTTTTTCTTTTCTTCCCTTTTTTTTTTTATTTTTTTTTGGTGGCCACTAGTTAAACTGTTGCTGTGGGATTTATAGTACTTAGCAGCAATCTAGCTTCTACCTAAAAGGTGTATTTACTACTTTAGTTCTGTGAGCTTGGAAAGTTCAGGTTAGTTTATCTTGTTAAGATTTTCCTCAGGTTTGTTCTAAGAAAAACAAACCTCTTTGATGGTATTTTCAGTTCTCATTCGTGCATCATGTAGACCCTCCTGCAAGACCAAATTAAAACTGTTGTCTTGTCAGTTCAGGTCTGTCAGTTCCAATCTGGCCGCAATATCTGTCTAACCAAATGAAACTTCCCTGCGTTATTGCCATATTTGTCTCAACTTACCTGGCGGTCACGAGCGCCATGTTACAGTCACTCTCGCTGTGGTTTGAGCTCATTTATGTGATAGTGTGGCCAAGGCAGAGGGCAGAGAAGCCCCCCTGTCCCGAATTTGCTTCAGTCTCAGCACGGCAGTGAATTCAGGAGAGCGTTTTGGCCGCAGGATGAGGACTGCGCTCTTTAATTTCCTTGCCATCCTTGTCATCTAAAGGTGAATTTAGATGCCGCTTTAGTGTATGTTTATTTTTCTTGTGAAGCGTGTGACGCTAATCCATGTCCAAACCAAGGAGCATGGGCCCTTTGGTCTTCTGTTTGTTTGTTTTATTTCTTATTTATTTATTTCTTATTTATTTCTTTATTATTTTATTTCTTTATTATTTATTTATTTATTTTTTATTATTTTGGCACCGAGACAGCATCCCAAGGTGCTATCATCTTGCCCAATAACCCTGAGCAGTATATAAATATATAGGTACACTCTGTACATGTGTATATATATATACACACAGAGAAGTTAGTCTACCAGAGGCTAAAGAGAGAAGAGAGAGAAGAGAAACTGGAGAAAAACTACTGACTTATTTCAGACCACTGAGCGCTTTGCAGGGAGTTGTGATAATGGCAGCTCAGCTGAGCTGGCTCTGAGCTTGGGAATATTCTCTGTGCCATTAACCTGGATGAGCTTTGGTTCCTGCCCGCCTTGGCATGGCACAGTCACCTTGCTCTGCAACTTAAAGGCTTAAAAGAAACATTGAATCATAGCACAGAATTTTTGCCCTCTTATTCTCTTTTAGCCCTACAGAGCTTGAGTTAGCAACCATGAGTCTTTCTTTCCCTCCCTCCTTCTGTCTCATAACCTTTATTCGATTTTTGCTTTGTCAGTGACTTGCTTTTCATACTTCCCATTTATTTTGGCTCCGAGTGCCGTGCGTTGTGATAAGGCAGCACCTGGTATTCTCCAGGATCTTTCATAAGGGAGATCTCATGACACAGTTTCCCAAGTCCGGAATTGGTGGCCAGACTTCCATGTCCTGCCAGGGGAGGCTGTCTAGACTGTGGGAATGACTGTGGTGTTTGGACTGTTATTTCCATACCGCCTGGCATGGGGCAGCCTGCAGTTATTCTGGAAACTAATGAAAACAGAAGTACGAGGCGTGATAGAGGAGCTTCACCTGGCTGTGCAGTATCTTTACTTGTTCTCCCAAATGTAACGGTAAGTCGTCCCCTATATGATATTCTACTGTGTGACTTTCAATAGCAAAGTGGTTAAAACCCCTATTCGTTATCTTCGTTAAGGGCCATATCCTTCAGATTTGGTGTCCTACAAGCCTTGCACTTGCCAAACAAATGAAATTTGCTTGTTTGGGGAAATTAGGAGGGTTTGGGGTTATTCCTGAGCGCGTGCGTGCATGCCTGCCCCTGGAGCCTGAGCGCAGGAATGCGCGTTGTGTAACAGCAGTGCAAAAAAGAGGCTCCTGAGGGCCGTGGCCTTGGGGGAAACCTGGCATGTGTGGGATGTTGGTACTGCTGAGCCTCTGCAAAACAGCTTCTGTCTTCTGGGCTGCTTTTTCCTAAGATATGTAGCGGGTGCAGCCAAGTTGTGGTTCGTTTTTGTTGTTTGACACTTCATTATGGATTCTGTCTTTGCCGCCTAGTTCCTGTCTGATCTTGAAGCCTATTTAATTTCAGTGCCCAAATTGCTTGTGTTTAAAAGATTTTGTTAGGGCTTTTCTGCTTTTACATGATTGTCTCTCCGGATTGTAAATCTTTGGGGAAGAGGCAGGGTCTCAGTAGGTTTGTAAATAGTGATGCCCGGAGTGATTCGGAGCCTGACAGTGCTCCAAAAATAAATACTAATAAGTAAACAATAATAATAAATAAGCTGAGCTGGCTCCTCGGGCTGCATGCTGAAGGGGAGCCTGGCTCGGGATGCACCCTCCCTGCAATGGGCTCCCTGTAGCGACCTCCTTCCACCTTGGTGACACTGCTGCTGCCAAGACCCTTCCGGAGGGGGCCAGGAAAATTGCTGTTATCTCTTGGGAACATCCTGCTTCGGGTATCATCTATTAACAGGTGCCTGAAGCAGCAGCTGGCAGAGCTCCCCAAGTAAGAAACTTTTTCCCTGTGTGCTGCTGGACAAACAGGTCGCAATTCCCTGGAATTCCCAATCCTAATTTGCAATTACCGCTCCTGGAAGTCAGGTGTTATGGGACGCTGCCCTGCTCTGCGGAGAACAGATGCTTCATATTGATACGTAGGTAGCAGCGACGCTGGGTGAGGCAGGAAAGGAACTTTTCCTCATCCGGTCTCTTTTCATGGAGCTACTGACCAACCTGGAGCACCCAGGGAAGGCGCGAGGTCCCCCACCTGGTGGTCCCTCCATGGGCATCGATGCTCCTGGCTCCTGCTTGTTGTTAATCATGCTAATCACAGGATTATGTGGTTTATTGCCCTGCAGCAGAGCTGCTCGCCCGCCTGGTAGCTGCAGCCACCTCCACCTCGTGTTACAAGCGAAAGAGGCAGAAACGAGGGGATTTGCATGCACTTTGATTTGAGTAGTTGAGACTTTCTGTAGGGAAAGACGTCTTCTTTTTTTCCTCTAAGAAAATCAAAGTAACTCTTGTAATTGTCATCACTTGCTCTTAACTGGAAAAAACAGATTTTTTTGTAGCCATCTCACATCAGGTAAGTCTGCGTGATTACATGCAATTAATAGATAAGAATAATAGATTAGAAATAAGGGTTGATACAATAAAACAGTCATCTTATGTAAACAGATGAACTTGGGAAAGGAAACTGGATGGCTTGGCACTGGACATTAGCTGCCTGGTAGACGTCAGCTGAGCTTGGTCCCTGGCAATTTGCAAAGCCTTTCAAGGAAAAGTCCAATAAAGATTTTGTGGTGGCAGCTCTCTTCAAAAATGCCATTGAAGATGTGCCAGCTTGCCAGTAACCTACCACACACCCCTGTTGCCTATAGCTGCCTCTGCAATGCAAGGAGTGAAGGAATCTCAGGGGTACAGTTGTCAGGAACCTCAGCACTAGGACTCTGGAATAAGTGCAAGGAACCAGCAAGTAAATAGGATACTTTTTCTTTTACAGTTACTTTTTGACCATAAATGGACTCTGCAAGTGAACACACAAGGAACTGTAATGAGATCTGACATGTGCATGAGCAATGTTGTGCAGAGCCTGAGCAAAAGTAAAGCTCTGTGGGAAGGTGGCTGGCAGCGCCGCGGCGATGCTGCCGGTGCAGGCAGGTTAGAGGAGAACGGCAAACGGGAGCTTGTGTGGGAAAGCTGAAATACCAGAGCTTCCCAGACCCTGGGGGTTCAGTGGCACCACAGACCGCTCCGAGCTGCTGCCTCTGTTTGGCGTCACTCATGTCCTACTCTCCCAGCTGCTGTTCATTGTAGCCCTGCCTCTATTTCGCTCAACCTCTTGATAATCCTGGCTGTTGGTGGGGAATGGCATCCATGGAAAGCCCTGCAGGTGAAGCAGGCCAACCTTTCCCGCACACGTTTGCTCTCCTGGCACGGGAGCTAACGCTAACTTTCCCCAGAGACATGAAACAAGGCTCTGGGGACCTCTCCTCAGACAAGAGGGACCTCTCCTTTTAAGCCAAATGCAGCTCTTAGAGGTGCTTCTCTTGTGCTTATCCTATGTGTGTCCTGCAGCCGAGCTCCTGTGTCACTAGCAAGTCGAAGAGGGAAATGCTGGATTGAACTGCATGCCCATTTATTCTATGAGCACTCAGTCATTTAGAAAAGAAAGCATTTATATCATCTAAAGAACACGTTGGCCAGTTAAAGGGGAAAAATAAATCCCCTTGGATGTAGCCGCGCCGTCATTTGAGATAAGTGATGGTGATGACGATGTCGCGGTGTCCCTGCCGGGGCTGATGCTGGTGCTCCATCCCCTCTGCCTCGTTGCACAGCCAGCAGGGGAGCTCGGAGCGTGTCCAGCACCGGGCCCCGTCCGACGGGCTGGCTCGGAGCCCAGCCGGAGCAGCAGCAGTTCCCTGCAGACCTGAGAGCGGCCAGGAGCGACAGCCGGGGCAGGGACCTGTTCTGATGGAGCAGAGAAGATGGAGCATTCCTCCCCACGTGGAGAAGGACGTGTGTCTGCGCCCTTCTGCCCCTGTGCTCAGGCTTTGGAAAGCAGAGCCAGCCTTGCAAACTGTGCCGTCCGTTGCAGGCTTGCAAAGCGCAGGAGTAAATATTGCTAGTGCTGTGGTGCTTTGTGTGAATTTCCATGGGTCAGACCAGAGCTCGGCTGTTTTCATAGGTTAGAATCGATACCGCGTATAAATAGCTCAGCTTGACTGAAATGTCATCTCGTGTTGTCTCTTCACCCCTTCCTTGTCTTCTAACCTTTCGCAGTCTCGGCTGCCGCTGCGGTGCAGCGCGGCTCAGCGCAGCGAGGGGACGGGCAGCACCGTGTCACAAACCAAGGGCCACCGGGACTGCGAAATCAGGGCCTCTTCCTCCCTTCTGCGCAGGCCGCCCAGCTGTGCTGAACTGCTGTTCTGCTGCAAGGTTTATGTAGTGCCTTACTTAAAGGTTTCTTACCTGGTTGTAATGAACATGAATAAACCTTCTGCTCCTGAACTGACCGCAGGCTGCCACCATTCATAGGATTTAAAAGCAAAGATCTGGGCACTCTTTTACAACCTCCTTAAAAGGGTTTCTTAAGTGTCAAAAGAAAATAAAGAGCTGTGGTGCCAGCCCTCTGCCCAGAGCTTGAGAACTGTCTTCCCTTCGCTTTCCCCTTGCCCTCTCATAACATGTTACTTTCAGCCAGTCTTTCGGATTTGATATATTCCAGCAGCATGAGTAAAAGCAGCACCGGATTCGTAATCATACCTTGTATTTTAAATAACACTGTGTGTCAGTACAGGCACCGTTTGGTTCTGAGAACTAAGCTTGGGTACCTGTATTAGCAGTTGCAGGAGTGCTCTGTAACCACAGGGACTGACAAAACTTAGTTATAAAACCCATGCCATATTAAAAAATATATATATAATCTTGAGATTTTGTTGGTCTTAGTAGGTTTTGCCTCTGGTTGGAGAAAGACAGCGGTAAAAAAACATAACAATTTTGATTCACAGCTCCGCTGCCTTAATGGCTTTCTTGCCAAAACACTTTTCCACTTTCTTTATTTACAAGCTTTTCAACTGTTTTTCCAGACGGTTTTGTTGAAAGTGCTGCTGCAGGTGATGAAGCGTGATGTCCCTGCCAGAACTGCACGCACGTCGCCTGGCCGCTCGCTGCAGGCTGAGAGCAGGGGATGCAGAGCTGAAGCGGGTCCGTCTCAGCTACGGGTTAGACACGGTGCAGACATTTAGGTAGAGAACATCATGAAAGATGTCCTGATATTTTGCTTTTACCACCAATATGGAGAAAAGTTTATCTATCTGCAGCAGATTTCTTCTGCGAAATGCCGTGTTGTTGAGGTGCCGTTTTCTATGCACGTATTAGTCATTTTTTTTCGCGTTGTGTGCTTTTTCTCCCTTGTATTTTGGTTTTCTTTGCCCAGAATGGTTGACTTGCTTCAGCTTTATCACCTTTCTCTAGAAAGACAAGTTCTTGAGAATGTTGCTCAGATCCAGGGTAGAATTTCTCATTAAATATGAGGTTGAAAAGCGGGAAAGGACTAAGTAGAGACACTATCCCGTGGGATAAGCCATTGGCTTCAGCCGGGTCTTCCTCTGCATGTCCCGAGTTACAGCCTGGCTCTCTCTGCTCCTTGTCCCGTGGTGGGAATTCAGTCCCACGGCTTATTTATTTAAAGGGAAGCAGCTGCAGTCACGAGTGACACCAGGACACAGGAGCTACTGCTCCTGACGTGGCTTTTTTATTGCAAGATTATTTTATTGAAAGATTTTTCTGGGATCAAACCAGTAGGAAATACAAACTGGCATGCATAGGGGTTTTGTTTGTTTGTTTGCAAGTGGATTAATAAAGTCTCATTGTAAACAAGATACATTGGTTAGAGAGCTTACTTCCTAATAGGGAAGCACTTTATATACATAGTATAAAAATAACAAACACCTTTATGTTTGCTTAGACATCTTAATGCAACACAAGTCACCTTTAGAAAAAAAAAACCCTCTGTAGCAAAAGACTTGGAATTGTAATCAGCCATTAAAAGCTAACGGCTTTCAGGGAAGAAACATTTCTACTTTGCATTACTTGGTATTTCTACTGTTTCTCATTTTGATTTTGACAGAGGTTTATTCTGCACAGTTCTGAATACCAGATACTCATACAAATGATCAGTCTTAATATTGTTTCCAAGTTTTTATTTGATCTTGAAAAACATTTCATTATGTTTAATTTAGGGAAATGAGATTTCTTTAATTACTGTCTGTAGAAGCTATTAAAAGCTCAATTACATTTGCAAATTCATTTTTGAAAAGCTTTATCATTTTAAGATTAATAATAATAAAAAAAAATCCATGATCTGGCTGCGTGGGACTTTCCCATACACTGAGGAGTATTCTCCTTCCCCTCTTCCCACTATCAGGAAATAATATGTTTAAAATGGAAAAATTAATTATGCAGAGAACTAAGATCAATGCGAGCCTTTGAAATCGGGCTGTGAGTTGGGAATTTGAATGAAGAGCAATTGTTTTTTAGTGAGACGGGATTATCCAAATGCTTATTGCCTCCCTTCACTCCCTGCTGAGGACCCGAGGAGGAGGGGATCTCCCTGGACTTCTCAAACCTCAGTCCGCCCTGGACCTCCCAGATCTCACTAGACTTCCCGGATCTTTCCAGGAGCGATGGCTGCTGGGGATGCCGCCGTTCATCCGCACGGATGATCCCTTGGAGCAGAGACCGCCATAGCGCGGGTCAGCTCACATGTCTCTGGGCTGCTTCCCACGGAAGAATTTGGATTTTGAATTCAGATTATTCTCTGGAAGACGATGCCTTGGTGGCTTTTTAATAATTTATTATTTATTTTATGTTATCGATACCTTCGGCGTTTTCTACAGTGCTGCATATTTCACGTAGCAGAGGGCGGAGGGAGATGGCCAGGCCGTCTAGCACCATCCCAACAGGCTCTGCTGAGTTAGTGGAAGCTTCCCCAGTAAAACTGCTGCTGCCCTGTCCCCAGCTGTACCTGCAGTCGCGCGTGCACAACAGCCGCATGCGGGTTCATGGGGCACTCGTGATGAGGGGGCTGCAGCCCTGCCGTTACTCGGCCAAACAGCGGCAATTAAAACCCTATCACTGCAGTATAAATACAGCGAAATTAAGTTGTTGTCCTGCCACATGGTGGCAATTTTGACTTGCTGCATAATCAAGGCCTGTGTCATATTTTATTCAGAAGTAGTGACTCTACCAGGAAAATGTTTTTAATTTACTCAGAGCAGTGTTATCGGCAATGAATATAAAGTGTATAAACTCTGTCTTATTGTCACTAAAATATCAATAGTAGTAATAAATGTTTGCTCGGGCTCTATTCATCACGGAGCTAAGCAAAGCTTGAAGTTTACATCTGGAAGACACTGAATATAGTCCGATATGATGAGAGACATGCATTAGCATATTCAGATTTAGTACAGGGAAACAAATTGCTTGCTTCAAATTATTCAAATTAACTCTTTTCAAGGCCGTTCTCTAAAACGCTAAGAGAAATTATTTAGTCCCAGCAATTAGGTTCTCCCAGTTTATTGTGGCCACCTGTTGTTTTGGGGGCCAAAAGCTGCTCTGAGCAGCCTTCCCTCCTTCTTGCAATGAAGGGGCCCAAAGTCAGCCTAAAATCAAAAGGCTACTTGGTATGCTGTTTGTTCTGGGGTGTTGTAGGACTTTGAGGAGGGTAAATTCATGAAACGGGATTATATCATGAAATAATGGGTTAGGAAAAAATCAGAGGATTAATAAAATCAAGGAACTTCTTCCGCCCCGTAGTACAAACTACAAAACTACCATGCACATTGAACCTAAACATTTTCATTTTCAAAAAAGAAATAGCATAAAGTACGATACTGCCTCTCCTTCTGCGAACCTTCCGAGGACTTAAGTTATTGCTGTTTATCTCTGTGCTTCACAGTTCTTTAAAAACACCTGTACCTGCCTCCCTGCAGTGTTGGGGTGTAGTTAGCGCCCGTGCAGCGGGCGGCAGGGATGAGGGCGCGTTGAGCAAGCTCTGGTTTCAGCAGCTGGCTAATTTAATCAAGTCTTGTTACAGCAAAATGATTCAACTGTAAGCAGCCTGTAAAAACTGTAATAAGCACAGTAAGAAATGCACCGTTTTTTTTTCCACTTTGCGGTTTTTCATGCTGTCAAAGCCCACTACCAGGAAAGCCGCAACGTGCCGCAAAGCTGTTTGTCAGCGCCCGGGTTTATTTTTGCCGGGAAGTATTGATTATGGAATGAGAAACATTTAGTTGGACAGCGGTCGATGAGGAGCAGGCAAAGGACGCTCTGAAGTTTGACCTGTTTTAATTTGCACAAAAACCCAGACCCTGGGGCAGTTTAGGAGCACAAGGAAAAACAGGAGGCGCTGGGAGAAATCGCCTCTCCCGGGACTGAAATCTTCCTTATGTCGGAAAAAGGGAGACCCTGTTAGTTAAAGAAACCAATTGGGAGAGAAAGACCCAAAACACCAATTTCTGGTTCAGTTAATATATCATAATTAATCCTAGAAAAATGTATCTTTTTGCGTTATTTTCTTCCCCTCATTTAGACCCAATACAAAGTATCTGTTGGAAATCAATATTAATTACACAGAAATCGTGGCCTGCCTTAGCAAATGCTTAAAAATAGTTGTTAAAAAATTAATGTGAAGGTTAATAGCCTGATTTCAAGCAACGTTTAACCTGTGAAAAATATTCTTATGTAGACTTTTGCTAACAAAATAGCTCTCCCATATTAGTGTAATTAGTAATTTGAGTAAACCTGTTGAACCTACTGGGACAAACAAATTCCAGGGAAAAGAAGAATCTTAGTTACATTTAAGCAACAGAGATAAAAAAAAAAAGAAGAAATATCTGGGGCATGTTCTAAGTTAGGCTCCCCTCTATCTCCTGAGACTTCATTTGGACTTTTTTTGTTTGAATAAAAATGGGCCCTGCTTGTGTAGATGGGATCGCTGCTGCTGCGAGCTGCTTTGTGCATAGTGGGCATGAATGTCTGGTGTCGTGGAGCCTGAAAACTGCTCAGGGGTGGGTGCCCTCCTGCTCCCTTTTCCCCTCCTAGACTAGTGAATCTGTGATGTGGCTGCAGATAGCTCTGCTTTCTGCAAGGAAGGCATCGAGGCTGCCAGTGCTGTCCTCAGCCTGCAGGGAATTCCTGGTCGCTGGGAAGAGGCAGGATTCCAGGGCCGTGCACTGATGCTTCCGTTTGGGTTCCTGCAGCCTCGGGGCTTGCTGGCCATCCCATTCCCTGCAAGGAGCCTCGGCTGGTCCCACAGCTGCCTCCTGCAGCGGGATGAGCCACACGGGATGTGTATCTTGGCGCAGCAGTTTGCACTGCTTCGATTTCTTAACTTTGCCCAGTTTTCTTTCTCTCAATGTCACCTAATTTCCCAAATCTTACTGCTCTCATAGCTGAATTGGTTGTGTGTTTTGCTTGGTTGTTTTAAGGTGACTCCTAGGTCCTCTCCTCGTCGGGGTCGGTCGCTGTGTGTAGAGCAGCAGCACAGACTTACCGCGTGAGCGTGAGGCGTGAACAGTAGCTTCAAGGTTCGTGATCCACCTGCAGGAGGTCACCGAAGCCTAGAAATGACCTGTGCATTTTGTGCCTTAAACACAGGCTAATCGCTGCGTGTTTCTTTTCGTGGCATTTTCATTACTGCCCTCTGAAAGCCCCTATAGGAAAAGATCACCTATAAGAGAAGATGCCAGGGACAGTGCGTGACAGGGAGCACCAAAAAGTATAATTTTAAAGGTGGCTTTGGTGGGCGCAAAGCTGGAGAGATGCCGAGGGCTCTGAAAGTCCCTCCTGGGCCGAGTCACGCGGGGTCTCCTCGTGCTCGGCTCCCGGAGCGGGCCAGAAGCAAGCAGGACCTCCCAACACCTCGCGTGTTCGGCATTAAGGACGTAACTTGGGTAATTTAACTAGAGCAATGCATTTATTTCCAAATAATTTGTTTTTTGTTTTGAAATTTTCCCTTTTCCCGATATTTTGACTAGCCAAACAGAAGCCCTCCTCTCTGCATAGCCACTGTGTCTTCTCACAAACTAACAGATATTTCATTTACTCCTTTGCCACCTCCCGCTGTGACATCTGCTTATTTATCATTGTTTTTAAGGTCCCTTTTCTGCTTGGTAATGTTCATATTTTTGGTCCTGTGGTTACTGCTATTATAAATTATTATCCAGTAAGATTTATAGCTGTGGGACTTGTACAAATAGTCTTATCTCCCCCATTTAATGGCTTAACACTAAGAAACCTCTGCTATTTTCTAATGAAATGGTATGCAGAATTTCTAGATACATTTTTGCAGATATGCCATAAAAATTTAGGTCTGCAACGAAACTACATCCGACAGCCTACAAATCGCATGTGCACTGAGATTTTTCAGAGTATCTGGATGCCTTATCTGGAGTAATTTTACAATGTCAACAGTCACTAGAAGCCCCTTCACTAGGGAAGCATATTGTTAATTACCAAATAATGTTTATTATTTGTTTGTTACCTCATATAAATGCACAAGGAAAAAAAATAATTTAATTTTGGTGTGCGAGTTGCATGGAAAAGGCCATATTATTTTATTCCAGTAGCACATTTCATAAATTTTCACTTCTTTCTCTTACTCCTCCTAAATCACACGTGGCTACTTTAGAATAGGGTTTTGCTGTCATTAGTTTTGCTTTTATATGACATTTTAGTGTCCGGAACTAACATAAAAGGACCACTAAAGATCAGCTCCTGGCATGGTTGATGTATCTAGGTTGCACACGATGTCGTGGTGGGGTGTTGTGGCCCAGGGTTTCAAGAATTAACAACAGCCATAGCCCTTGAAAGTTGATAGGAAAATTACTGACATTTTAATTTCCTTGCCTGGGTACCCCATTTTTATAAAGCATATTCTTTCACGTAGCATTTTAGCAGACAGACGCTGTCCTCCCGATGGGAATCCTACTCCCAAACCTAGGGATCTGAGGGAGTCAGGGCCCTATCTGCCCCTGAGGCTGAGCCGGGCAGCGATGTGTGATGAGTTGTCCTCTGGAATAACAAGAATTGGCTCGTTTCAGGCTTCTAGGGAATTACCAGGAAAGATTAAAGTGGCTTACATCTCAACTGTGACTTCTGGAAGTTATTTTGAGTAGAGATGAAGGAAAAAGAGTTTATGAAGGAGAGCAGTGGTTATTTCTAAATAACCACTGTTTTGCTGGGTTTTGGTCGGTCTGAGCCAAATAAGAGTCAAATTAATGGGGATATTTTATAGCAATCTGCCATCCTGCAGGTTGAGACTCCAGCAAATCAAAACATGATGGGTTCTTTATTTGTTTGTTTGTTTGTTTTGCAATAGCAGTAGAGGAAAAATGAGAGAGGAAAAAGCAGGGTTTTTTCACTGTGGTTTTGTTTTTTCACTGTGTTATGTTATGTTGAATTATTAAACTGTAGGAAATGTTGAGGTTCTTTGGCTTGGAATAAACATTATGTCTACCGTAGCGAATAACTCTCTGCTGTCAGGTGACAAAACTGAAAGACCTTCCATCTCTACTCAGTTAATCTGTGTCGTGTTGCCATATAAAAATTTTGGAATTGTATAGTTGGTGTAATAATTTTGGTTGCTTATTGATCTTTCCCAAACTTAATAAAACTTTATCCTAAAAAGATGTTTTACATCTGCAATTAATAACCTTTATACTTTTCCAGCGTGAGAAGCTGATACATGAGTTGGAGGAAGAAAGACATTTAAGACTTGAGAGTGAGAAGAGATTGCGGGAGGTGACGCTGGAGTCGGAGCGAAGCAGAGCTCAGATGCGCGGACTGCAGGAACAGTTTTCCAGGTATGTTGTATGAGTAAACTCTCTTCAACACAGGGCAAGAACAGGCTTTGATACAAGAAGACTGATGAAACTCTGGTAACTTGGGTGGCATCTAAGGCCAAAAGCGGCACCTCTGAAATTCTATAAACACAGTAAGCATTTGACTAAGTGGCTGGTATCACTCTCTAAAACAGAAGGGACTTATACCATTATTCTACATAAAGATGTAAACATTTCATTTTTAGAGAGTCTTATATTGGAATTCCCATTATTTTTCCACAGAAGGTACAGGACTCGAGCACTGCATTGAGGAATTTGTTTGCTTGTTTTTAATTATTTGAAGTGCTAGGAGAAAAGCTGTTGTCTTTACAATTGAAAGTAATGTCCTATTAACTGTTAAGAATGGATTTGATCAGTGTAAATAATTGAAAAAAATACAGTGCCTTTTACCTGCTAGGTCACCATCCAGCTTGGACATGTTTAGGATCTCTTTCGGCATTGACTTGAACAGAGTTTTGTGCTGGAACATTGCTCCACTTACCAGAAAGCCACCTCAGACTTGGGGATTTAAGACAAACTATTCAAATAACCACAATAGGGGTGGCAGTTCTTCATTATTTTTATGATACACAATGAGATCATCAAATCCAATGTTTTTTATTGCGTTATCATGTGAGCAGAAAATAAAACAATCAGGACAGAATCAAAAAAAAAGGTGATGGAATTTTATGTTGTATATTTTCCATCAACATTAGGTATTAATTCCTTTTGCCTCCTCAAAATGTTTGAAAAGCTCAGGTTCAGTTTAAAATGATGAAAACAGGCTGTGGGACAGGTATTTTTCTTTGATTGCTTGTGTGTGTATGTGAGGGAGGATTAGGGTTTTCTGTGTTTCGTTTTTTCTTTTGCTCGGTGTCTGCCGTGATGCACCTCTGATGCATGACTGGGTTTCTAGGCAACACGGAAAAAGCATTTAATAATAATAACAAAATTTGATCTTTTTTTTTTAAATTCCATTAATGCTTTTAAGATTTTTTTTTAAAGACAGCTTTTAGAGGTAGCTGAAATTCTTTCCTCTAAAAATGCTAAAGCTCAAGATTTTCTTCCTTTTTTTTTTTCTTCTTGTTTTATCATCTTTGAATTAAAATTTTAGTTATTCTGATGAGGCCCCCTGAATGGTACCCACAGGCATGTGCACGTGCACATGCGCACACACACACACCTAAAACCACTGTGTGAGTATTCTTTGTTATTTTGCTCTGTTGCATATTAGTCTTTATTTGTGGAAGAAGTTCTTGAGGTCCTTGTTTTAGAAAAGTGGTTCTTGTTGCAATAACTAGAAACCTTTGTGCTGTTTAAGTTGATGTGGCCCTGGTTTAACGAAGAAAGAGTGTGAGGGGAAAGCAAACATTTTCTGCAGTAATGTATCTAGTAACTTGATAAAATTTAAGGGCCACACGTGCAGAGCTTTATAGCATAACCTTTTCTTTTTGCTGTAAAATTGTGGCAGTCTGATTCAGTTCACCAGTGTTTCCAGAAAGAGTGACTGTGTTATTAGGTAGCATCCCTGAAGTCCACTCTCTGCAAATGAATCCAGTTTTTCCTCCGTTATCACTTACAACCTAGATCTCTCTAAAATAATTCTGGCAAGAAGCAGAGAGATGCAAATTGTTTGGTTTAAAGCTGTTTGTCTTCTTATTCTTGTGCTTGTGATTTACATAAAGGCAAAACAACCTATATCAGTATTATGTGCCTCTCATGAGTGTCTATGTATTAACTAGAGTGAGAAAAGACAGACTTAAATATCACTTTTCACTAATGGCACCTGAATTTGGTCCTGTTGTTGCCAATGGCACAAACTCCCATTGACTTCATTACCACTTAGAGCAGATGCTCTAAGGAAGAGAATGCGGCTCTTAGGCGGTGTAAAAGCAAATGAAGGATTAGCTCTGTCATGATGGATATTAGAGATTCTTCTTTTCTTATGCTTAGTAGAATATTACAACATTATTGTGCAAAACCAGATTTTTTTCCCCCTAAACAAGTGTGTTTTCCTCACTGTGTGAAATAGCAGATTATGAAACTGGCAATGGACAATCGGTGCTGCGGAGGGGTTGTGTTCTTGAAGGGCTGGAGCCTTTAATTTTTTTCCAATTTGCCGTACAATTAAATGGGACAGGAGAGGTGCTGATGGGAGGAGATGGTAAAATGGAAAGGGCTGGGGAAGAGGATGCCTAGGAAATAATCAACCGCATCCAAATTCTCTGCCTTTTGGAAGTATGAAATAGGTAGAAGACTGAAGTAAGGGCATAATCTTTTAAATCTGTGAAATTCCTGAACAGAGTATGTGCATTTTTTCCTGCACTTGCATGCAGCACAGTAGGGTAAACAGTGATTTGAAGCATGTTTTTTTTTCCATCTCAGACTAATTTTCTCCACATCTTTGAAAGAGCGAAACATAATAGTATGTGGAAAGCTCTAAACTGACCTTTTATAATGGGGGAGGAAAGCTGTCTGTTCCCATCTGAAGTTGTGTGAAAACTTTATTATGTAAGCATGTAGTTTGAGTTTGAAGACGTCAGAAGGCAGGCTTTTCTTTCTAATGTTTATTTTTTATTGATGTTTCTGTTCTTAGCAAGTAAGCAATATTTCGGGCTAAGCCTCTGAAGTAAATCGAAGTCCTCTGTCTTAACATCTGTATAAATCTGTCAGAGCCTTAAAATGACACAGTGGCTAGTTTGATAAATACGTGACGGTTACTGCAGAAGGAGAAGGAACTTGTAAACCCAAACCTTTTCCTGAACTGCATCATGATGAATGCATGTAGATGAAAGTTTGTTTTTTATCTTTATTGGAGTAATTGCGTTTCAGGTGTGGAGGGTCCTTCAGGGAAACGATTTAGTGCTGAAGCCGGGATTTTGCACTGTAGTCAGAAGCAGTTAGGCTTGCATTGCCTTAGTGTAATCTCACCTTAGGGTGAAATCCTTTATGTTGCCTCTCTCAAAACCGCTGAGATCTGTTGCTTTTCGGCAGCTGCTCTGCAAGGCTCTTCTGGCACAAGAATGTGCAGTACATAAAGACTAACCCTCTAAACACCTTTCAGCCCCACTTTTTCAAAGACAGTGTCACACAGTCCATCTTCCTTGCTTTGAAGGTCACCATTTAGATCAGTGCTGATATCTCTGGCTAGCTATGGAAAAAAAAAAAAAACATGGGCTAACACCTGCTGCATTTTGTTTTGTTTTATTTTTATTAATTATTTGTCTTTTTTCTTTGTCCATTGGACGACTTCTTTGGGGACATTAGAGAAGAACAGGCAACCTCTGTATTTCATGTGTATTCTTGTTCTTGATTTCAGCTGTGCTTCCTCTAGGAAATTCAGCATCTCCTACAGCAATATGTACAGAAATGCAACAACACCCCTGAAGCAGTGGGTGTGATTTATGTTATCACTCTGAAAAGCACACTAAATATACAGCATAAATTGATTATATTTCTGCACATCAGTAAGCAATACAAATTGTTGCTTGTTGAGTAAATACAGTGCACATGACTCCAAACTGGCATTAGATGTTAAAGGAGTAATGGAAATAGCTTTGGCTTAAGTTGTTTTGATTACTGTTTTTGGTCGAATTGAAACAAACTCAATAAAACACACTTGTAAGGTATGTCTGTAAGTGGTAATTGAAGGTGCTAGTATCAAGTCTTTAAAATCTCCTTTGTGTAGATATCAAAAATTCTTCAGTTAAGATGACTTTTTATAGGTATTTGTGTCTATACCTGGAAAACAGTCTTGGGCTTTCCAGAATGCGAGTTATCAGAAAAACAGGAAGTGGTTCTCATTTGATCCGTCAGGGTCCTGCAGGTTGGATAGCTGCGTTTCCCCTCAGATGGTATTTTAGCATTGCCCTCTCATCATGGTTGACAATAGGGCATCACTTCCACCAAAGGGAAACGTGACTGCTACATAACAGAGAACGTCTTACACGCAGTGACTGTGTCTCCCTTGGTCTAAGGAGGTGCTCCTTGGTTTTCTCCAAGAACCGTTAGTTCCTTCTGCTGTCTTCTGCCTTGTCTGCAAGTGGGTGGAATTGAGGGCTGTTTTCTTAGCAGCTGTGATAAAGCTGGTATTAAAGTCACCCTATATTGTAGATACTTCCTGATTTTATTACGTGTGGTTGTGCTGTGTGCACATCTCAATAGTCTGCTGCCCTCTTGCTCTGCTTCCAACTGCAAGAAATTGTTGAAAGGTGTTGAATACCTGGATATAAGGGTCCTGAGAGTCCTTGCCGAATGGGAGGTGGAGTTGGTGTCTGGTTTTGCAGGCCCCATGCTGAGGTTGGGTTTTTTAGTACATGGGCAGAGTGCCTTCTCCTGACCTTGCTTCCCACCCCTGGTCAGACTTGCTGAGCCTTGGGAGGTGGCATGAGCACCAAGGATGTCGCTCTTCACCATGGATTAGATTTGCAGGAGTAGAGGACAAAGCTTCATATCTCTTTGAAAGGTGAATAGTCCTGTTTTTAAATAACACATTGTTTGAAGATAGTTGTTCTGTATGTACCCTTGGCTTCTTTCAAAAGCTCACATTCTGATTCTGATGTTGGAGAGCAACTGATTGAAACGCAGGTATTTTTATATCAAAGTTGAGCAGGAACAAAAGCAATGAGGCCAAGGGGACTGCAGAGGGCTGGAGAACGAGCGTAAACTCAAAGCACAGAAGTCATGCAAAGAACAGAAGTTCTGACATGCTGGTGTGTGTGACGTGTATTGACTTATGTAACCCTTCTAAAGAGCAGTAGATTGCTTCAAGCCATATTTGAGATGCCCAGAAAGGAGCATGCAGTTCTTGAAGTCCTCTGGACTCTTCAGGCACCCGAAGCTGCCGTAGGAGCCTGCCCTATTTCAGTGCCCTGACGTACTAGTGAATCATGTGGAAGCCTTTCATGGCATCTCTTAGTTGCTCTGAAAGCTTCCTTTGTATCTGCCACAGACAAAAGCACAGTTTTCTGTTTACTTGGAAAATGCCAGGTTGGGTTTTTATGTGTGTACACACTGGCAGTATGCATCATACTCGTGTTTCTGGGAGGTGGCACCTGCTGCTGGTTTATCAGAGCACGCAGTGGTGCTGTGCTCCCTCTTCTCTTTCAGCTAGCACTAAATTGTAATAGAAGATAGTGGTGATTGTGAGTTGTTTGGTTTTGGTTTCCGTTTGCACAGCACCGTGTAATTCTCTAGTTCCCCTTTCCTTTAGCACACACAAGACAATGCCAAAGCCAAAAACAATGTGGCAAAACTTGAACCCCAATTCCACAGCAGATCACTAGTGCCCGTACAACGGCCCAAAGCCAGCATACAAACCCCTCCATGTGTTACTGCCTTGGAATAGCAGGGAAGCTGACGGAGGCATCTCTGAGTCACAGATAGTGCTCAAGACTAAGGGCAAGGATTGCTGTGGCTGGGTTCCTTGTCAGGAAACAAGGCTCTGTGCTTTTTTATTTTGCATAGTAACATATATATTGTTATACATACCAACAACATAATAAATTGTTGCCGGCATTTCTAGCTACAGCCCATTCTCCCGTGTAAAACATGCTTATATTTATGAAAGAGAAGTGTGGATGTAGGAGCCAAGTACTGTCACTGTGAGCTGTTGCCACCTACCTAACTGCTGTGATGGTAAGATGTTTTCAAGGTAAATAGTGCTGGTAGTTGTCAAGAGAACTTCTGTTACGTATCACCGGTCTGCAGTTCTTATTGATGTATTTTTAAACTTGCGCTGTAACGGGCAAAGTACAAACACTGACTGTTTCTTTCCTGTGGCACTTTTCATAGTTGGGTTTCTTTGAACTGGTGAGAGCAGGCGAGTCATGTGCGTGACAGATGCAGTTCTGCAGTTCCTTGATGCCATATAAAGTAAAGGGACTATTCAAACTCACCACATTCCTTTACATCTTTAATAAAAAGATCCCTTTGCTAGACATGATAGGTCCCTTAATCCCAAGGACTTCAATAGGATGAGCACAAAATGATCTGTTTCCCTTGGGTTAACTTTTTCCCTTAAGTCAAGTCATTTGATATTGATTAGATGTGGTTTCAGTGAATAACATTTTAAAATGTTTTATTTTAACGTTATATTCTAAATTCTGAGCCACTAGTCAGAAAAAAAATTCTCATGATTGCACTGGAAGATCACCATCACTTTACTTTTTATTCATCATTCGTCTTGATGTCCCTGTGTATTGGTACCCTGTATATGAAAGACCAAATTGCTTGCATTATTCTTCTTATTTGGAAAAAGCCTGATGCGTACTGATATATACACACATAAAAATAAGGCACTGCTGTGGAGATATTGGGAAAGGTGAAAAATCATTCTAAACAGAGAAGCATGTAGGGGCATGTAGTAGATGAGAAAGCAGGAATGCTTAGCAGTTGCTCTGTCTTTGTCTTCCCTAGAGGAAAACAACAAGGTTTGTACAATAAAAGTTGCCAAGGACAATTTGAGGCCCCAAGAAAGAAAAGTGGAAGCAAGCTGGTTAAAGAATTAAGATGACTTAAATAGATACAGGTGAGTCGTGTTTTTCCTGACGGTCCTCAAAGGCACCAACTGAAGCAGTGAAGCCACCACTGACTGTTATAGATACAGGCAGTTTAGAGAAAGAGTGTTATCCCAAAAGATAACAAAAGGAATTTGGGCACAGAGGTCACAGATCAATTCGATCTCCTGAAAAAATAAGATGAGGTTCCACAATGTTCTTCATAGAGAACACAAGCATGATCCCAAAGCCCTAAGCCACTGTCTGACAGATACATCAAAGGTATCTGTTATTGTGCAGATATGCTGTTACTCAGAGTAGCTACTCAGACCAAGATGGAATTTTTGGCATGATTTCTGCAGAATAATTCAGTAGGGGTTTAAAACTTTAAATTTGTGCCCTAAATATCATTCTGAAAGGAGCCTGGAAGATAAGCTAAGGAAGATAACCTTATGAACATTTGAGAAAGAGCTCTCTATGTTTTTCTGAAAGGTAAGAAATGATGGATTCCTTTTAAAATGGATGATGGGTTTAAAGTCAAATAAGTGATTCTTGTTGAAGATAATAATTTGATCTGTTTAGGTCAGCTAGTGTTGTAATATGTTGTTGTAGCTTAGACAGAAAATACACCCATCATTCCCTCTAGGCTCGGTGGTGGGGACATGGGACGGGCCATTTCAAGCTCCATGACATGAAACCACACATGGGCTAAGGCCAGCTCAGACCACAGCGTGCTGCAGTGTGATTTCAGTTATCTACAGGATATTGTGCTTCCATCTGTGTGTCTCATAAAACGTCTTGGACCCGCTCTTGTTGAGGCATAAAGACAAGTTGTCATTGCTGAAAAATCTCTACTGCTGTCTAGACTTTTATTATTTTTTTACTGCAAATGTTTTAGAAGCAACTTGTTTTTTTTTTAGATTATGATTAAGAAAAAAAGTATGAAATAACAGTGAAAATTACATAGATAACTGGAAATAAGACCCAGGAGGAGAGCTAGAAGGAGTGAATATGAAGCTGAAGATGACAAAAGAGCCACAGTTATGTGTAAACATATATTAAAGGATGTTATAGATAGTAATTCTAAATATTAAAAGAATAAAAGATTGTAGCTAGTGGGATTAATCTTAGCCTCAATTAACTGCTAATTATAGTTGTAGAAAGAATAAACAGTTGTGGGAGTGACTTGAATTTCAATATAAAACCATATGCACATACTGCAAGGGAAATTGTGTTCAAATAAGTAGGTTATGAGAAACTCTTCCAGGAAGGCTTTTTCATTAAGTATGATGTGCTTGGGGAAGAGCTGCCACATTGAGCAGTGCTCTGTGGTGAATCTCATGGAGAACTTCTGAATTTAGGGCATGGCTAGAATGAGATGCTGCATCCTTTGTGGCAACTTCGTGTGATTTGCTTTTGGGAAACTTTTTCTTGATGAAAAATCAATGATACTGCAATGTCCTGAGATATGAGGATTTCCCTTTCTCAACCCAGCAGAGATTTATTCCAATCCAAAGAGCTTGAATAATTTTATAATAATGTTTTGCAGAAAAGATAGTAATAGACAGTATCTTCAAAAGTGACAAGCTTCTGTCTAGATTGCAGTCGTAAAACTGGAAATCACTTTTGCATGTTTTAAAAGTTCTTATTAGATGGAAAAAAGCCTTCATTTATGAGACCATTAGATTATGCAAACTATTTGCTTGTTAATGGCCTTTACTATTGCCATGCTTTGAAGGACCCTTTGATATAGAAATGGCTCTAAATAATCTGAAAATGCTTTAATTTCTAGAGAAGAAGACTTCTCATATAACTAAGTACTTAAAAAAAAATCAAAATATCAATAATTCTTTCTGTCATCTTTCCTACCCAAGTAAATAAGAATGAGTTTTCTTTTTTATGTGGGGGAACTCTACAATGGATTCAATCTCCCGCTATTTACATTATTCAGCGTGCAGGAGCCAGATCCATCCTTCTGTCAAAGCTGAACATAAGGAAAGTTCCTGCTTCAGATTTAACTGTGTACCTCTGTCCTTTTAAAAATTATCTTCATTTCCTAACATCTGTATAACAAAGGACTATTAAGAAGGAAATGGGAGGAAGGCGTCTGAGAGAAGACAATGTGCAGATAGAGATCTGGAATCCTTGCAGAGGAGCGTATTGCTGCGAGACACATTGTCTCCTACAGTTTGAATCCAGCAACATAAAGAGATCTGTCTAAAGGGAAATTTTGTCCAGTAAAATGATTAGAGAAATTAAACACAGATAAGGAGAACAGAGGAGGAAAAAGGTGGTGGAGAATAGACGTTACTTCAGGGGCTGTCGCTGGTGATTTATGATAAGTTTAAAGGGCATCTTTTCCAAAGCATCAATCTGCTTTAAGCTACCGGCCTGTCTCCCAGGGATGTTTTCTGCACCAACACAATGACTTGGCCTGGCTTTAAAGTCTTTGCTTATCCCAGTAGTCTTCTGCAATGGTAACTTTTACTAATTTGCCTCCATCTTAGAAGGGGGAAGGTAGGAAATGGAGGTACCAGGCAAGTCTGGAAACCTCCCTGGCAATCAGACTTGCCCTCGTGCCAGCCAGTCCTTGGGCTCTCTGTGCTCCAGGGCTCTCTCCTCAAAAGCGAACGGTTCCCTTGGCAGGTAAAGAGACATACGTCTTAACTATCATTATACGTATTGATTTTTAAGACTGACCCTCTAATTGTGTGGTTAGATTGCAGTTCACTACCCAGATAATGTGGATTTATCCTGTTTTAATGTCGTATCACCACAGTCGTATCATGCTTGTGGTTCCTTGTGTCAGATAATTATAAACCTATACTTCACTGCTGTGCAATTTTCAGGTTTTAGACTGTGTCTTTTTACGAATGGGGCAGATGGAAACATGTAAGTTTATGAGCAGAATTTTTGTTGGTGGGTTTTGTTAGAGGTGACAAGAGATAGCCTGAAGTAATAATTTTCCTGTCCTGTGAAACTTGTGTTATAGACTATATGTGTATCATTAATGACCAGTAGGATATATTCAGATTGATGGTTGTAGATACAGAGCAAATTAAATTATGAGGGAATATTATGATTAAAAAACTGACATAGAGCTAAATGAACTTGATAGTGATACTTCTTTTATGAACATGATTGGAATCTTCAAAGACGTTAGTCAGCTCAGCCTAAATTTTACATTGACGGTTTTACAACAAATTAAAACAGGGGCTCCTGTGCTCACTATCTAATTGGAGGCAGATAAAAATTTAGTCCAGAAAAGTGCTGAACCTTTTTAAGGTCCTGGTATGCCTTCTGCTCTCATTAAAGTCAAAAGGAAGGGAGCACTTAAAGAAGGCTGGTGCCCTGAGGAGCACAAATATGCAGATTGGAGGGTCAGAGGAAAAGAACATGAAACCCAGGATGTTTCCTGTCTGCACAGAATAACTGGGAAATTCTTGTCTTGTCTACGCCTTGGAACAAGGTTGCCTGTTACTCATGTGTGTATTAGGGGTGAGTAAGCAGTACTCTAACAAACTCTGAAAGGGCTCAAGCAACAGAAAATAGCACGGAAACATGACCAGGGATGGGTCTGGATTGGTGTTGCTTATTCCATCCTAAAGTGGGCAGTGTAGGTTGGGAATTTTGCTCTTAAAGCCAACTTGGAATCACTGTAGAATTGTATCTTTACTCACATTTTGCATAGCTGACTTTGTAATGGGGGTATGTAAGTAAAGAGTGATCTTTAAATGTGGCCAACGCGTAATTTATGAATATAATCAGTTTATCATCTTGCTCGGTGTAACCTCTTAAGTTGATACAATACTAAAGGAAATAGAATAATTTATCTGCCTGACTTGAGGTGGCAATATATTTTTTCAGCCTACCAGCAATTTGTAGCCTGCATAGATTGGATTGTTTCACAGGAGAATTATTATGGTAATTTTAATTTTATCTTTGAACTTGCAATTATTCCACTGTATTGTTCCAATTAACGGGCTGTGCAGCCACTCACTTGTTTTCAGTGCTCAGAATTGGACAGTGCAACTTAAAAATTTAGCTTTAATCTTTTTCTTCTATCAAAATGTTTTGGGTATGTAGCACATTTCAAATATCATTATTCAAAGCTGCAGCAAGTACATATAAAACTGAAAAGCTATTAGGTGCAAAAGTTCTTCTAACTAGTTATCTCTTACACTGATATTCCATCTGGCCAGATGCCCGTAGATATCCCCTTCAGGGATTTATGCCCTGAAAGGGTAAAAAGTTTCTTTCAGCTCCTTGTCTGGGTGGTTCATTTTCCTGCCACAGATGTGGCTTGGAGGAAAAATGGGTTTAAAAAATATATATTTTTTTTATTTTAGGCCATCAGCAGCAGGATGGATGGAGAGCTCTGTGGCTTTTTAGTCCTGTCTGAGGAAAGGTCTCAAGATGCTTGCTCAGTTTTGATGTAGGTCTAGCTGAAGGGTGTCTTCCCCTGCTAAAGGCATGGGCATTACCCTTCTTAAAGATGAGAGAAACATCAGAGGGCAAATGCTGCTCTTTCAAATCATCTGACATGCTTCAAACTATTCAACTAGGTAGGGAAAACTGGTGGCCAGATGAGATGGCCGACTGGTGATCTGAGGATCACCAGCTTCCAGAGTTGCCAGCTGACTGGACTAAGCAATGGGATGATGTTTAATTTTAACCAGCTGCAGGTTGCACCAGTACTTACTGTACTTTACCAGGCTTTGCCACTGAATTTGGTGATAAAGAGTGCTGTGGTAAAGAATACGTGTCTTAACTCGATGTGGTTTTTTTGTTCAAGTCCCCTTGATATTTTTGGCAGTGCCATTAATCACTCAGCCATTGGTTGCAACGTGGTTGAAATACCTAACTCTGTAGGCATTCTGCTACCATTCCGTAACCATCCCTGGCTGCTGTTGCAGATGGTTTTTACTGTAAAAAGATTGCCAAAAATCTTAATATGGTTATCTTTGGTCGCAATACATTGTATGCTTCAGTTTGCAGACACTGTAAAACAGACAGGTTTTCGTGACTGTTGCAGCGTCGCGTGGTTTGAATTGCATTGGTGGTGCCTGCACTGTAATTTCAAACCTTGTGGTGTTAACCTTTAGTACAATTCTGTGTTAAATTGCATTAATAAAATATAGATTTTAGAAAGCACCCATTATCCTCCAGACATGCTCTCTAAGAGCTATTGACAGGTTATTTGGAAAATATTGCCTCAAGGATATTACTAGTTGTGTCGCATAAAACAGCGAGCTATTGCAGGGGCAATCAGAGGGTGCTGGGGTTGGATAAAGAGAAGCTACAAGCCGCATTCAGGACAAATCACATCTTGTAGCACAGTGCTTTATTTTCTGGTACATAGTTTCTTAGTTTACACCTTGAGCGAAGTTTTTCTTTTATATTGCTGTGTTTCATGATAAATGACCGGATCCCGGTTCAATGGCTTTCTTCGCGCTGGGGTTTGGACTTTGCCTGGTTTGTACTCTAGTGCGGGTGGATAGCAAAGAGAGGAGTGGCAACCTGGCACGGTGGTGGAGGGTTTGGTTTGTCATGGGGAAGGTCAGCATGGGACGAGGAAGCCTAATGTTGTGAGGGGCACCACAGGTTTGGCTACCTGGCTACTTGACAGACCTTTTCAATCCTCCTTTTTATTATTATTGCTCTGGTGTATTGGTGTGGTTTAATTTGCAGTTTTTTCCTACCGGTGCACTTTAGGCTTAACAGAGAGAGTGGGTTTTGCCATACAGGGTGACTGTAAGGGAAATAATCCAGGTAAAGCACCCATTTTGAACTAGGTTTTCTTTCTCTGAGAGTACAGATCAGATCATTAAGTTGTAGTGCCCTTATCGGTGTTTGCCTGCTGCAAAGTCTATTAATTGGATGGATGCGCTGGGAGCTGTTGCAGCATCTCACCTGATCGGAAGGTAACCTTTTTCCTGGCTTTAAGGATTCATCCTTAATCCTGAAACCTTTTTAGAAATGCTGAGTTGATGGTGGTTTTATCACTGTGCTCCTTTTTGTCTACAGTTGGCAGAGTCTTTTGTCATTCTTTCAGTTTAAACTCACTAAATGTAAGAAAGCTAATCATGAGTAGAATAATAAAGAAATAACAATAAGCCCCTGTGTGCATTCCTTTTTACTGAAAAATCTAAAAATAAGGACAACAATGGGAAATTGTGGCCTACTTGTGCATGGATTGTGCATGAAAGGTAACCACATGTGCATCATGATCCATTACAGTGATGAGAAGTTGACAGCTCTCAACGTTAAGCCTATGATTATGGGGTATCCAAGTGCATCCGCATTAAAGAGCGTCTGTGGTGGTCATCCTTCCTTTGACTTGTCTGATGCAAACGTATCTCAGTGAGCATTCTGCTCCAGCCAAAGCCTTTCTTAACCTTGAATACTGGAGGTTTGGGCTGCTGTCCTTCTTAAATGCAGGTGCCATGTGTTCATCTCAGTCTTTACAGAGGAAAGAGGGTGTTTGTCAAAGGCTGGGAGGTGGTGGGAGAGTGGAGAACGTTATGTGCCTGTGCACGTACTGTAGAGCCTCTTCAGGCAAGAATGATGGATTCTAACATTTTTCCTAAATATTTGAGTTTGACTGGGCCTATTTGGCTTTGTTTCTGAATTATTTGCTTAAGACAATATCAGTGTATACAGGGAAGAAAAAATGGATCACTAGCTTCATACTTCAATGCATTTTCCTACTGTAAAAACGCTTGAAATACTCTGTTTTGTTCAGCTCTTGTAGTCTTGTGCTGAATTGCTGGAACTTATAATATTGCAAAATAATGAGCAATATTTTCCCATTCCAGACATGCTTGCATATCATTGCAAGCTCTCTGTTGCACATTTTGTGACATATTTAGTGTTTATTGCACTGCTATATGTATTTTCTCAATCAGCGTGTTGGTAATGGGGCAATTATAATGGCAATGGCCCTGTGAAACACATGCATCACGATCCACTGCCATGCGGGCAGGATGAGAAATGTCAGTTGAGGCTGTTGTAAGAGGTATCCTAATCCTGCTGAAGTAAGGAGCGAGATTCTTTCTGAATCATTGCCATCTGGAGTGTATAAAAATGTGAAATAACCATTTATCATTAGGTTGGCACAAGTTATTGGAACACTATTGGCACTGGTGAATTCTGCTGAAATTAAATACGGTGCACTGAGGAAAAACTCGCTACTTTATTGTTTTATCTGGGTTCTTTAGAACTCTTCCTCCCCGCCAGTTTATGCTGAGTAGTTAATAGCATTTTAAATCTAAAATACACAGGATCTTTGTTTAAAGTAATCTGGCAATTTATATGTCCATTTTTATATGGATATTAATCTAGTTACAATACAAAACAGCACACAGGCATTAAGAAGAATTTGGAATTCATAATATAATTGGGTAATTTGGTTCAGTCTTTGTGTCCTTGGCTTACTGCACTTATTTGACAGGTATTTCATGTCAGTAAATTTCAGGGTCTGAAAGTGGGCCGGCAGACTTCATCCCCCACCTTGTGCAGAGCAATCTTGGTGCCTAATCCTGCCCTAATCTGCTCGCTTGTTCTACCCGCCCATCGCTGCTGCCGGACACCTCTGCACCCAGTTCCGCTCATCTGGGAATACAGAAGTGTCTTTTTTTTGCTATTTATTTGTTGTTATGTTAGAGTCATTCTATAAGTATATTTTCACTGACCCGTCCCCACTGAAGCTTTGGCTTGAACATGTTTTCTAGGTAGGTTTTACCATTGCCTTGCACTGTGGCCTGATTACTCCAGGATTACTCCTGCAGGGATTACTCCCTAGTGGAGATGGAAATACAGGCTCATTGAATCCTAGGACTGAGTTTACTTTTACTCTTTTTTTTTTTTTTTTTTCATTCTCCAATCTTAAACCTAGGGTGTTTGCAGAAACTTCCTCTAGATACCTTGCTTTCACAGGCAGTTTGACCTAAGTGCCTGCTTATATCTCTCTCCCGTCTCTGCTTGAACATCAGTCCATGGTCGTGTTCTTGAACCTGTTGTTTGGTCACTTCTGTGCAGAACTGGTGGTGAAGGGAAAGGGCTCTCGATCTGAGGTGCAGGCAGAAGGGACAAGGAGGATATTATCTCAGAGAGGGAGTCACCACGTCCTCGTGTGGCTTTTAGGAAGGTTTTCTCTGTGTATCAGCCTCTCCCTGTCTCTCACTCCTCACCCGCAGTACCTCTTTTCCACCTCTCTTTCTACGCTACAGGCAAGGATTAGCTACAGCAGGATTAGCTGTTCCCGATGGCATGAAAGAAAGGAGGATTTTAAGCCCTTCTGCTCATCGAAGGGATTTCACAGGTAGAGCAGATCTGTCACTGCCATCTCCTTGAAGCAGATGATTTTCCTTGTATCTAACTTAGCTGCTCACTGTTGATGGGGGAAGAATATTGCCAAGAAATATTTCTGGGAACCTGTAAGAAAGACAAAGCTGAATTTCTGGATGTACCAGTATTGAAATTCTTGCAACCAAAGAAATGAATGAAGCTGTCACAAACTAAATTTCTGGTGTAACTCCAAATCACTTAAAATCTTATATCTAGAGAAAATTAGATGTGGAAAAGTTTTGAGTTTAAGTGTGTGTGTATAAAATTTATACACATACATAAAATATATGCATATATATTTATATAAAAAATTCTGTTTCTGCATACCTGTCTTCCAAGCACTTCCGTTGTGCTCCCAGCAGTGCTCTGCAGTCATGGTGCTCTTTCCACCTCTTTCCACCTTTTCTTTTTTTTTTAATGATTGGGGCTGTACTTTGATATACAACAGCTTTGTGGTTGCCCTTGTTTGGGATAGCTAAAACACTCTGGCACACTGTTAGTTAAACATACAGTGCTGAGTCGGACGGGGAATCTTAATCACTTTGAATCTTCAGTCTGAGTCTTACTTTCTCATTTGGAAGGGTTAATCGCCGTGGAATGCAGCGGGCTGGATGACAGTCCTGTTCATTCTCCAGATTAAACAATATGAGGGCTGAGAGGTAGGCCTGGATTTAGAAGATGAAGGATTAGAACTCTAACTAATTCCTTTGAGGATGTGATTTCATTGCATCTTGGTTAAATAGAAGTGGGCCAGTGCTTTTTTTTTTTTTTTTTTTTGTTTCCTGAGCAGGGGTGATCCCATAAGTATAGGAGACGAGAATATAAGTGTTTTGTCTAGTTGCCATTTGCTCATGGGCAACTCTAACCTAAGTTTGTCTGTAGTGTTGAGATGAATTAAACATTTATAAAATGTTACCGCTTGTACTGTTTGTATTTTATTTCTGCCCTCTGGACAAATGCAGAATATTGCTGATTTTTCTTTAAATTGTATTGCTATCTGCTTCATGACTGCATAGGGATTAAATAAAAAGCTAAGCATTATTTCTTAGCCATTTACATTAACAGTCTGTAGTGAGGCCTCCAAAGGCACGTGCCCCTCGCTCTGTTACGTGGACATATTGCTCAAGCTGGTACATAGGCGCAAGAACCCTCTAGGGTTTCCAAGGGTGTATTTAATTTACCTAGTTTTTTTCCAGTTAAATAATAACTGTTACAGCTAGACAGATGTATTAAAAAGCAAAAATAGCACTTTTTCTCCCCGATGAAAATTTACGGGTAAATCTGTGTTGTTCTGGTAGCTTCTATGCAGGCACCTCGGCTAACTTTTCATGGCTAACAGACCCAGAAATAGTGTGGCTACTTATCTGTTCCCAAGCCTTGGGGTAGTGCTGTTGGTCAGCATCTGAACCACCTTGTCTAAATACAGGTTTTGATGAAGAACACGCATCTCTTGCAGGTTTAACATTCACAAAATTATGTTAGGAAGATAAGCAGTGCATTAGAGGGGTGTGTAGTCATGCTTTCAGAAATTTCAGGTCTGCATTTGAAGAATACATTACTTTAAAAAATGGAAGATGGATCGTCTGGTGATAGCAGTAGTGTCATTGCCTTCCTAGTCTATGGGAATAGGGAGGATTTGTAGGGATTGATATTGGCTTTTGTTACAGAAGCTGATACGAGTCTACTAAATAATGTTATCTCTTCCTAATAATTCAGTATGTACTTTTTTAGAAGAAAAATGCTTGGTAATAAAAAAAAGTCCCCTCAAATTTCTAGGTTTGATTTGGTGTTTTTCTTATTCTTTAAGAATTAGGGTCTTCCTCCTTTGAGGATATAATCTCATAACCAGGCTGCCTTTACCATCCGATAAACCTCCCTGTCCCCGAGTCAGGTGTCCCCGAGCGAGGAGGCGCAGAACACTTTATTTTCTAGTTATTTTTCTATGGAGTAGAGTTGGGGGTAGAGAACTTCACAGGGTGCCTGTGGGACCGGGTCCTTCCTCAGGCATTGTGGTCCTGCCTGAGAGAAGAGCTGGTGAAGACTATGAAACAGCATTGAATTAATCAAAATTATAGTAAAAAGGTGAAAATTACATGTGAAATACCAGAGTAGTGGAAGAGAACAGCAGCGTTGCTGGATGTCAGGACAGTCTGTCTCCCTGAATTTCCTCGTTGCTTGGTCTAACCACCAATACGCTGCTGATAGTACTTAAAAAAAAAAAAAAAAAAAATTCTCTAGAGGGGAAAAATACCCTTAACTGAAAATTGCTTGGGACGCATTTGGGAAGAGGCCTCTCTAGCAGGAACTGAATTTGCAGCGAGTTCTTGATGCGGAGAAGGTGAAGACTCCTGGCAGCGATTGCTCTTAGCCTCTGCAGCAGCTTAAAATTTTTGTAAAGAAAAGAAGAAAATGAATCCCCTGTATAATGTTTTAGTGCCTAGTTTGATGTGTGTAGATCAGGTGTAATGTTTTAATGCCCAGTTTGGTGTTGCGTAGAGCAGCTCACTTCCATAACCGCGTTGCGGGCCGGGTCCAGCGTGTTTCTTGCTGTAAACGCTTCTGACCGAGCTGCATTAGGGCGGATTTACAAGGTTTATTGCATTAAAACGTTCCCTGGCGATGCCTGGGTGTCTGCTAGCCCTGGGCCGCGTCGCGGTGACCTGCGGCCGTGCCGCGTCCCGACGCCGTCGTGGGCACGTGCGGGTTTTGTGGAGCGGCCTCCACGGTGGCGGCCGAGGCGCGGGCGCCGCTCGCTGCCTCTTCCCGCCCGCGCGGGCCGGCAGCGAGACGGGCTCCCGGCGCGGGGATTAGCGGGAGATCCCTCTCCTCCGGCATGTAGGTCAGGCGCCCGGTCTTGCGGAACACCCGGCCGCCGCTGGCGTCGTAGGCGGCCGCGTCG